>CP137667.1:30601662-30809257 GCA_037976565.1 Mesocentrotus franciscanus | reverse complement strand
ACAGAGGCACTGCAGGTTGGAGCACTATTCCAACAAGAACAGAGCCTCTTAATAGACGACATCCCAACACTTCAAGCGAAAGTGAATGTATGCAGAAGACTGCTTTATGCCATGCATGACATCGATGAGACCGAGGAGCCCCCCAATAATGTAAAATTGAATGGCGGCCTCGAGCTGCGGCGTCGCTAGGGATTGTAACTTCTTCAAGAAAGGTAAAAATATTTAATTTAGTTTCCAGTCTATTCTGCGAAACCACTGTAATGCATGTGATTCTCCCAGAAGGTTTTATTAATTTATTTCTTGTGAATTACAATTTGCGGTGGTCCTATATAGGTCCTATTGGCGTCTGAGCAGCACCAGCCAGTTTTCTTACATCAGTATTAAAATAGGATATTGAAAAAATTATATTTTAGTTTAAGAAGTTTTTTTTTTTACAGTGAATTAAAAGCTTGAAGTAAAAAATAAAGAATTATGAGATACATTTAATCGTCATTTTTTGAACATTTTCCCAACATTTTTCCAAGGGGGATGTAAGTAACCCCCCTTCCCCCATACAGTAGAGAACCAGCTTTAACCACCTTTGTTATGCTTTAGCGTAAATTAACAAAAACCATTAGGGCTCTCAGTAGCTTAAAACCACTCCCAAAAAAACCACTGTCCAAAAAAAAAGAAAGGAAGATGGCACTGGAGCTAATTTGCGCATACATTTTATTTGTTATTTCTTTAGCCTGTGAAAAGACAAAAAAGATAAAAATAAAATAAATGTAAAACTTAAAGATACTATGTCCCTTTTGCAGCAAACATCAAATTCTGTAGAACTTTGCAGGAATTATGAATACGTCATGTATGTCCTATCTGTGAAATTTAAACGTTAGCAGTGTCCTAATATTCAAATTATGCAAGGAAACCCGTTTACTTGCTAGACTTCACTGTCAGACACTATTGAGTGACTGACTTGCTTTTTTTCTCTTTGGTAATAACATACATAAAATGAGCTGTAAAGGGTGCATGAGCATTTGTCTACATCAATAACCCACTTCGTGTAATGGCCAAAATTAAACTAATTGAATCTTTGCGCAGCACAAAACGTACAACCATTTGATTCGACAACTAATGGTCGTTATTTTCCAATTTAAAGACATATTCAAGCCCCCCCCCCCTTTTTAGGGAAGTTCTAAATTAATATTATATTTCAAATGCCGTTGGAATTTAACCTTTTCTTTTTTTGGGGCCTGCAAATTGGACATACTGTAGTACCTTTAAAGTCCCATATTACGAAATATATAAAAGCAATATCCGGTATAATGATTGCTTTTACAATGGACCAAAAGATTGGTGGCACATGTCAGTGAAGTCACGTGTGGTTATATTATCATTGCTTTCACTATATATGCTTCTTAATTAGATTTAATGAATTTCTTAGCTTTTAACTGATTCATAAACAACGCCACTACACAATATTATTATTTTACCTAACCAACCTTTCCCAATAATTTCAACGTAGATTATTTTATAATAATAAATATATAATAAATAATTATGTCCATTTGGCTGATTCTTATGTTTATTACACTCTTTTAATGCAGGAGCTGAAACCCTTGGAAACAACATTCCAGTTGGCATTGTACTCAAAACGGTGTCATGAAAAGTTGATACGGCTCTTCAGATGGTATGAAGACCAATATGGGAAGGCTATGAAAACGTCTGTAAGTATGTCCCCAGTCGTAATAGAAAGTTTCATCATGTTTGTAGGTTTCAGTAGAAATTCAAAACGTAAAGGCATATGGAAGGTTTAGAAGTTATGTAAATGTCATAATAATAATATAATAATAATGGTGGCTTATTATATAGCGCACATGTTCGTCACAACGTGACGCTCCTGGCGCTGCCCTGATTATTACCCTGGCTTTAGCAAGGCCATGAAGGCGCTCTAGCATTTCAAGGAATTATTTCCTGCCAGGTACCCATGTACAACACCTGGGTTGAGTGTGGCAAATGTAGATCACTGTCATGCCAAAGGACATTAGTGCCGCGACGGGACTCGAACCACGGATGTTGTGATCGACAGTCCGGCGACATAACCACTCGACCACGACACCTCTACGCAATAATCATAAAAGGAACCCAGTGCACCATTTGCACTCCTTCTTTACTACATGAATGTTCTATGCCTGTGCTCTCCACTATAAGAAATTGAATTATTAGTAAATTTGTTACTATTATTATAAATGTTGATATTATTGTCTCGCCTGCATAGCAGAAGCAAGCGTAGGCGCCGCTTTTCCGACAGCAGTGGCGGCGGCAACACAAAAACTTATCCTTAGGTCAATTTTTTTAAATAAGTTCCTATTTCATAAAACTTGGACATAAGGGTTATCCAGTATCACCAATTGTGTGACTAGAATTTCAGGTCACAAAGTCAAGGTCAACACTCTTTTCAGTTCATTAAACTTGGGTCTCAACATCAAACAATGAACCTAAGATTTCATGATTGCACTATTGTGTAATATTTTCAAAAACATTCAAAGGTGCAGACTCCTCCAACAAAGTTAGCATTTGAATTGTTTCCTTGTCTTTCAGATGTTTTTATGCTTGCAAGGTCTCACTGAAGTTGACAAATTTGATGTGCTATGCAAGTTGGTCAATGGCACGTTAAAAGTGGAGGAGGTGAAGGTAGAAGCTACGCGTCTGAAGCGGCTGAGTACCATCAAGCATATCTTCAAAGAGCTGACAAAGAAGGCAACATGGGAGGAATGCTGTGAAGAGTTTCCAGCACATACACAGACTGCAGCTCTTGATTATTTCATGAGTGAGTACAACACAAACTAATGACTGAAAGAAATGTGATTATTTTCCTTTTCTAAGGGATTAATACATATAAAGCCCACCACACGCTATACAATTCGACTGCAACCAGATTTTTCTACAAATGGTATTTTACATTAACTTTGAAAGTTAAAACGAGTAAAATTATATTATTTAAGGTTCGAAATAAATATAAGAATACTGAAATCAAAATAGCCATGAATTTCAACATTAGTCTTGATACGACTATTTAGAACTTTGGTCAGTATGATTTTCCATGTTTGAATGTTGACATTAAGTATTACAACATTTTTTCTAAAGTGCAGTGGGCAGTGTTGTCACTACGGTGGTCGGCGCTGGTCGGAGCCTTCCACCACTCAAAAATTCCAACAGGCACTCAATGTAATATTAAGCCCACCAGACCAGTACTAATTTCCCCCATGACAATGAAAAATGCTGAAATTTTGATACAAACACATAATTGTGGTCCTTGCCAGCAGTTTCAGTGAGAAAATTTGCGCATGCAGTGGGGTGTCATTTCCACCACTAGAAAATGGCTGGTAACAACACTGGTGACAACACTGGTGATGGGCTTAAGATATTTTACTTTTTGTTAAAGAACTGGTTTGATGGTTCTCCTTGATAAAAGATTAAAGCTCTTGAATTTTTTTCTTTCTTCAACTTTACATATAGCTCAATGTGAATACTATGTGGACTATTTTTCACATACCGGGTAGACTGATCCATTTTTTTGCTTCTGCTCCTCTGATCAGAATTGAAAGTTTTATCATAAATTGAACTACATGCAGTAATCGTTCAGATCAAGTTCTCTTTCACCAAGAATCAGCAGTGTTTCTTTCAATTATGTGGTGTTACCATGAAAGATAAAAAGAATTGGTTTATTGAGATAAAATGACATCCAATATGATAGCTAAAACTTGGAATTTGTTAATTTCAAAAGTAAAATATGCGTATCATAAAAGAACCTCGGTATAAATCATATAGAAAATATGAAAACATGATATAGAATTAATGTTTTCATAGTTTAAAAAATCTTGTAATTCTATATTATTTGTAATACTTTCCTACATATATAAAGCTGACGTATCATCTTCTCAACCATGAGGATTTACCTGGAAACGCCACTCCAAAAAAAAACTTGAAAGAATAATTATATCAAACAGTTGGTCATCAAATATTTCTTATCATAAAGTAACCAATTTTAATTCAATATTTGAACAGGTATGAACTTCAAAAGACAGTGCCAATGGAGTTCATCGAATATATAAGAGATGCAGAAAATGGTGCTAAAAATGGATCCTCATCATATGAGCATCTAAGAATGGCTCGGTTTCACTAATAGTTGTAGAAGTGGTAAGTGATACATGCTATTGGATGTAATCTATGTGCATACATGTATATAGATAGGATGAAGACTGTTCGGTGTTTGAAAATAAGATGTATGATATTGAGATATGACTAGGATTTGAACATATTCATGCAAGTACTTATAATTTCAGTCCATAGCTTTTACACCCATTCAGCATTTTTATTATTTCAGAGTAAAATGATGAGGGAATGCTTGAATAAAGCTCTCAGATTCTGAAAGAAATATATGCATACATACACATTTCAGATCAGAGTTTACCTTTTAAAATGCAGCTAATGCAGAAGTAGAGCCTGTTATACTACGGGTATATATTTCTCATCACTCCAAAGAGCCTATGATACTCTCCTCATTTTTAACATTAATATATGGATATATTGAAGAGACCATAGTCGTAAAGGAAAAGAAACTAGGGGTGGTGTCAATCTAGCTCACAAACATGGATGATCTAGAGTTAGAGGGGCAAAGAATATTTACATGTTTGTCCATTACTATAACTAAGGTCATTCTTAAACTATTAGATATGAAATAATGAAGGTTTTTTTTCTTCCCCTCTATCTACAAAACAGAAATCTAAAGAATCAGGGACCCTGAAGAGAGTGTTGGAAAACTTGAAAAATGGGAGTAAACATGTTGCAGTTATCGCCGAAGGTTTACAGGTAGCTGCTAAATGGCAGAACGAGATGCGAAGACAGGGTTTCAGTCTCCTGCATGAAGCTGCCATCATCAAGGAAACTCGGGGTTCGTAGAATAGTTTCATTGAGTAATTCAAATATTCAAATTAGTTTGGTTTTATTCAGAGCGATGACACAAATGACTTGGTACATATCTCTTTGAATATTTTCTATATAAACTGGTTTGCCAGGAGAATCTGATGTCCAAACTTGATCAGTATAAAAAAAAACGAGGGGTAGTCTTTACAATCTTAAAGAACTGTATTAATGATATGACTTAAGAGCAATATTTTAAATAGTAAAACAAAGTATTATGTAGCACATGAATTTCAAAAATACAAAAGAAAATATGGTGGAAGTGGATGATTAATTAAGCTTTACAATCTGTTAACAGTAAACACAATTGTAGCTGTCAATACCATATAGTCTGCTTTAGAAATCACATCTCTGCTATTATACCAAACTTGACATTACATGTATCTTCCGATACGTGTTACCATTATGCACACTTTACGGTAGTTAAGAGAAGCACAAAGAACGATTCAAGATTTTATGTGTCGCTCCATACATGAGACATTTTTCACTCAACACTATTTTACTCAATGAATAATTTTTTTCATTCATGATTTTGATTTTGCTTTTAAGTGGGGTAATGTGGAAATTTTGCTATGGTCGACTCACAACTTTGCAAATAAAAATAAATATTAATAAAATGGCTGGATTTTTAACAATTCCAAGCACCTTCTTAGTCGGTTTCTACTCAGCAAGAACTAGTGTTCAATATGTACACAATTTGCCCATCAATTCGTTATTGAAAATGTATTCTGTTGAAAACGGTCAATAAATCTTCCTTATGGCATATTTTCTTATTTGTTTCAATATCATACGGTAACTGGTTTTGAACAAAGGCACAACCAATCCCAATGGCACCAATTGTAACCTGTGTGATTAGGCTTCTGACTCGGGCTTATACTGGAGATGGACCAAACAATTTGTTAGGCGATTGTTATTACCTGTTGGGTCACATTTTTATCTCCTCTCCTTGCAGTTTGTCACCTCATAATTGGAGCAGGAGAAGAAGGAAGCCGTCTATCAAGATCTGAAATCCCAATGATCCTCCAAGAAGAACATGCATTTCAGACCTTGATAGAACAGTTGACAGACCATGGAGATGAAATATCCATGGCAGAAGAAATGCAAGGTAGATAGCAAACTTTTTTTCACTTAAAAATTCTGAAGAAATTTGATTTCCAAGTAATCTTCAGATTTAGGAAGATTACGGTTTTGGGTCAGTGGTTACACTTTGAAAGAAACTGACGGACTTAAACATACTGAGAAATAACAGTCATGTAGTAGAGGTAGTTGTATATACTGTTATAATTTCTAATCATGAATGCAATAGGAATCTTTGCTGAATAACATGTATTCATGCTAGTATAAGGACGAGTACTGCCTACAGATTTGGGTGATTTGGACCACACATGCATGTTGATTGCAAATTTGGGGCCAGTAAATAAAACTTCTTTACTAGTTAAAACCATTTATATAGTCTGTAGAAATCATCCTTTATTTGTTTGCATTCCCTGTTTATCCTGTCTGAATATTCTTTTGCAGTTCTGTAACCTTTCACACACAAAAACTCATTGGCTATGGGAACTGGGTGGTCACTGTCTGTATTAAGCTGATGGTAGTTTGAGAATTCAGTGTTTAAGTGTTTGAAAGCTCATGAAAATAAGTTTGATTTGGTATTATGAAGTTAGGGTTAATTATATATTAGAAAATACCCTGTGAAGAAAGGAAGATATAACATTGAAAATCTAATTTTGGTAACTTTACATTTTCACTAGATGTCCAAACAGCTGTCTATCTGTTGTCCTAGTTGCTGTTTGTATGTAAAATAATACCTCTTTTTGAGAGACCCTGATGTTTTAAATGCCACTTGGGAAAATCAGGGAATTTTATATTCCTAACACAATATTGTGTTTATACACCTATGTACAAGACACATATAGAAATGACAGATCTTTACATCCATTAGTAAATATTAAAAGTTATATTAACAGAAAGAAAATATTCAAGAATATTTGATTATTTTTCAGAGGTAAAATTACAATACTAATAAGATTTTAGAGTTAGCTGAAAATCGGTCCTTGAAGCAAACTTTCAAGTTGAATTTTGTGCAGTTGTTTCATTCTGACCAGATATAATCTGTGGAACAACTAGGGTTCGCTCAATTGTCACTGGACATATTCGTAGCTGGGGTGACAAGACCTTGTATCTCAAATTTGGGGAAAATCACTATTGTTTTTTTAATGACTAGATGATCTAACAAGTGATGACCTGTCCTAATCCCAGCTGTCTATCTCCAAAAAAATGAAGCCACTACACCATGTCAAAGGGAAGACTATCCCATTGGATACAGTGTTATGGCAGCCATGTTTTTCACTCTCCTGAACATTAAACTTTTTTGAAATGTTTTGTCGCCCCAGCAGCGCTGTGTGAGAGTGAATATGTAGTGATGTTGAGAAAATTGTAGGACAATCGATCTTTGGTACTTACACCTTTATATTGCAATATGATAAAAATTGGCATTGTAAAATGTTGGTTCAAGTATTTATTGCATGCAGTGTTCTCCTTATTCTTAAACCTCATTGCAGAGCTCAGCAGCATAGCAAGCTCCCTTGGTCGACGTGCAAGAGTCATGGGCAGGAAAGGAGAGCTTTCCAGAGTAGTGGACGCTACACTAGAGGATTCAGATGAAACAGATATAGAGTAGTGTAGTTCATGTTCAGTTGTGTTAAAGATACTATGTCCCTTTGCAGGCAACATCAAATTCTGTAGAACTTTGCAGGAATTATGAATATGTCATGTATGTCCTAACTGTGAAATTTAAACATTAGCAGTATCCTTATATTCAAATTATGCAAGGAAAACCGTTTACTTTCTAGACTTCCCTGTCATCTTTTTTTCTTTGGTAATAACATACATTAAATGAGCTGTACCAGGTACATGTACATGAGCATTTGTCTACATCAATAACCCACTACTTGTAATGGCCAAAATTATACTGATTGAATCTTTGTGCAGCACAAAACGTACGACCAGTACAAGGGTCTGAAAATTAGACTATTACTTAGGTGATTGCAATCACTTATTTTGATTCGACAACTAATGGTCGTTTTTTCCCACAAAAACATTTTCAAACCCTTTCGTTTTGAGGGAAGTTCTAAATATGTATTGTCTTTCAAATGCTATTGGTATGTAACCTTTTCATTATATTGAGCTGTGGATTGGTGTAGGCGAAGGTGAATATATCCTTGTTCAGTTGTGATAATGAAGAAAAATATTAAAGGTTCGGTTTTGCTTATTAAGATTTATCCTCATTAGGTTGCGTAAACAAACATGATTATATCCTAGCTGTCAAACGAAGATAAATTTATCCTCGTTGAGCTGTCAAACGAAGATAAATTTATCCTCGTTGAGCTGTCAAACGAAGATAAATTTATCCTCGTTGAGCTGTCAAACGAAGATAAATTTATCCTCGTTGAGCTGTCAAACGAAGATAAATTTATCCTCGTTGAGCTGTCAAACGAAGATAAATTTATCCTCGTTGAGCTGTCAAACGAAGATAAATTTATCCTCGTTGAGGTGTCAAACGAAGATAAATTTATCCTCGTTGAGCTGTCAAACGAAGATAAATTTATCCTCGTTGAGCTGTCAAACGAAGATAAATTTATCCTCGTTGAGCTGTCAAACGAAGATAAATTTATCCTCGTTGAGCTGTCAAACGAAGATAAATTTATCCTCGTTGAGGTGTCAAACGAAGATAAATTTATCCTCGTTGAGCTGTCAAACGAAGATAAATTTATCCTCGTTGAGCTGTCAAACGAAGATAAATTTATCCTCGTTGAGGTGTCAAACGAAGATAAATTTATCCTCGTTGAGGTGTCAAACGAAGATAAATTTATCCTCGTTGAGCTGTCAAACGAAGATAAATTTATCCTCGTTGAGCTGTCAAACGAAGATAAATTTATCCTCGTTGAGCTGTCAAACGAAGATAAATTTATCCTCGTTGAGGTGTCAAACGAAGATAAATTTATCCTCGTTGAGGTGTCAAACGAAGATAAATTTATCCTCGTTGAGCTGTCAAACGAAGATAAATTTATCCTCGTTGAGGTGTCAAACGAAGATAAATTTATCCTCGTTGAGCTGTCAAACGAAGATAAATTTATCCTCGTTGAGCTGTCAAACGAAGATAAATTTATCCTCGTTGAGCTGTCAAACGAAGATAAATTTATCCTCGTTGAGCTGTCAAACGAAGATAAATTTATCCTCGTTGAGGTGTCAAACGAAGATAAATTTATCCTCGTTGAGCTGTCAAACGAAGATAAATTTATCCTCGTTGAGCTGTGAAACGAAGATAAATTTATTCTCGTTGAGCTGTCAAACGAAGATAAATTTATCCTTATTAAGCTGTAATAGTAATAGATTTGTACACAGTCGTATTTATTTGTATTCGGTGGTACATATTAAATTGTATAGTACATTTGCATATCTTGTTTTCATTTGTTTCAATTAATTGTCAAGAGTGACCGACATTCCTTTATGTTCAAATGATAATTGAGTGAAGAGACTTGAGGGCGTGTGTAGAACAGAGATCGATAAGTCAGATGTGTGGGTGGTAGTGTGCGGAGATGTGAAAGAAAAATCAAGGAATCAGTTTGATGAAATTTTGAGGAAAAGTGAACAAAAATTCGTTCGTTTTGAAAAGATATACTGTTATATGTTAAATTCCAACGGCATTTGAAAGATAATACTTATTTAAAACTTCCCTCAAAACGAAAGGGCTTGAAAATGGCTTTTAGTGGGAAAATAACGACCGTTCGTTGTTGAATCGACTTTAGTGATTGCAATCCATTAAGTAATAGTCTGATTTTCAGACCCTTTTACCGAATGGTGGTACATTTTGTGCTGCGAAAAGATTCAATCAGTTTAATGTTTGCCATTACAAGAAGTGGGTTATTGATTTAGACAAATGCTCAGTTACCCTTTACAGCTCATTCTATGTTTGTTATTACTCTAAAAAACGATTAAATATCACAGATAGGACATACGTGACACATTCATAATTCCTGCAAAGTTCCACAGAATTTGATTTTGGCTGCAAATAGGACATAGTACCTTTAAAGAAAATGTTGATTCCCGACTAGCCTGGTCAATTTTCCTCTCTCAATTTTCGACCATCTACTACGTCGTTTTTCAACCGGGGTGCCGCAAAAAATCTGTAGGGATGCCACTAGAGAAATTATTTTATATCCCCCAAACATATTAAAGGAATAACGAAATACTGAAGGTTAGAAACCACGAGACTATGTGATCTCACGAGGGAATAGCATTTTGATAATAATTCAGAGTCTTTCTTCCTCGATCGCTTCGCCCGCTCGCAACATTAAGAAAAAGGGTTCTAGGATAATTACCCCTGGGCAATCACCCCGGAAAATTACCCCGGAAAACTACCCCCAAGGACAATTACCCCGGAAAATTACCCCGGAGAATTACCCCGAGGACAATGGCCCCTAAGGACAATCACCCCGGAAAATTACCCCGGAGAATTACCCCGAGGACAATAACCCCTAAGGACAATTACCCCGGAAATTTACCCACCGGAGAATTACCCCGAGGAAAATTACCCCGAGAACAACTACTCCCCAAGGACAATTACCCCCAAGGACAATTACCCCCGGAAAACTACCCCCGAGGACAACTACCCCGAGGACGGTTACCCCCGAGGACAACTACCCCCGAGGACAATTACCCGCCCCCATGGATAACTACGCCTGAGGACAACTACCCCCCGAGGACAATCAGGATTCAATAGCAAAAGACGATTTGACACATTGAGAGATGCTGTGAAGGCTACGAGCCCATAAAATCCCGTGCATGAACCCACATTCGTTCAAATACTTCCTCATTACTACACATTTTTCTTTAACTATAATGTATGCAACACCACTGTGGTTGCTGTTTTCTTTGAAGGATTTCTCTTTAGCAGCGTTATTTTAAATTTTTGTTAGACACAGTGCCCTCTTAATAAATGAAAAGTTTCGCCCAATCTTAAATTCTTCACAAACTATTTATTTTGCATCACTCTGGCACTCGTCAAGAGCTATGTACACACGTATGGGCACATTTGTTTCTTGATTTAGTGAACGAGCAAGAAAAAAGGACAAGACATTTCCAAAATGGTAAAACATAATGTTGTAATCAACACACTAGAAAAGATTTAAGGTATGCGGGCGCCTCACCGCAGAATGTACACGAATATAAAGTGATATATTCGGTCATGACCTTGATACACGAATATGAGGATATTCGGGCCTCTCGTTGCCTTGATTTATCATGTTTATAATTGTAATGAGTGTGGTAACAATGTAATGCCGAAATAAAAGATATATATTCGCAAAATATTGTCAGCGAGCGAGGAAGAAAGACATTTTATTATTTGTTTACATTTTATTTTCTCATGAAAAAAATATTCTACCCGTTTCTGATATTTGTTTTTCACAAAATCAACGTTTGCCAACAAATGTTGTAATGTAACTAACATTCTCTTGCGGCACCCCAGTTGAAAAAAACGCTGCTCTGGAATTACAAAATCATTGAGATGAATGTACCAAAGTGCGGATACTTATTTTCTTTTAATATGGCACCGTACATACCATATATTTAACTTGAAGGCAATTTTTATTTCAAAATGAATTACAGTACAAGAAAACATATTTTAGTTCACCATGCAAACAGAAATATATATATATATATATATATATTACATTACATTTATAAACATGAAACTTTAAACTCGGCATGTGATAGAAAATGTAAATAGTTAAAATATTGCATCTTGTATGTCGATTTACCTCCGCAACATTTTAAGTTCAATACCTTTTCTTTTATATAAAGAATGATGACAAAACAAGAATAGGATTTTCATCACATTAACTCGTACACTAGAGAACCATAAACAGCTATACAAAAAATAAATTTTAAGCACAGTCTAAGTAGACATATTCCTTTGCTTCCAGAATTCATGAAAAGTCAAATTTTTAGGAGACTTGGAGGCCACACTGAATAACGTCAAACAAAGCTGGCGAGAAGCGAACATCGTCACTAATGCTTAAGCGTCCCTTCGATTTTTAATCTCTGTTAAATTCGTTAAGAACAACAGCTTGCCAATTTCATACGGTTCATAGAATTACCATGACCACGTTTCAGGGGGAAAATAAAGTAAAAATGCCTGCTTTAACATTTTCTGAGATGGAGGTAGTGGATGTTTCTAGCTTTAATATGGCCTAGAGTTTGAAAAAGTTTCACCAATTAAAAATTAGAAAATTATGATTTGTTGAAGGTGCAAACACAAATTTGCAACTCCGTGACGTGTCTTGTTAGCTCCCCGCCTATTTGCCCTGTGCTAGAAAACTTGTTAAAAATCTGTATTCTTCCTTAACAAATTTTCTCACATACATTCACCCAAAATATAATTAAATATAATTATTGCAAATATGTTTATACACAACCCCTGTTCGAAACAAATCTATGCCGTCATAAATAACTAAGAAAATGAAAGTTCATGACATTTTCTCTAAATAGCAATTTGAAGCGGAGCTCACATTATACGTCACAGTGTTGCAAATTCCCTGGGTGTGATTGTCCTCGGGGTAATGGTGTTTCGAGGGGGGTAATTGTCCTCGGGGGTAGTTTTCCGGGGTAGTTGTCCTCGGGGGTAGTTTTCAGGGGTAGTTGTCCTCGGGGGTAATTGTCCTCGGGGTAATTCTCCGGGGTTAATTTTCCGGGGTAATTGTCCTTGGGGGTAATTGTCCTCGGGGGTAATTGTCCACGGGGGTAATTCTCCGGGGTAATTTTCCGGGAGGGTAATTGTCCTTAGGGTTATTGTCCTCGGGGGTAATTCTCCGGGGGTAATTGTCCGGGGTAATTGTCCTTGGGGGAATTGTCCTCGGGGGGTAATTCTCCGGGGGGTAAATTTCCAGGGGGTAATTGTCCTTGGGGGTAGTTTTCCGGGGGTAATTTTCCGGGGGGTGATTGCCCAGGGGGTAATTGTCCTGATACGAAGCAAAAGGGTTGCTTCAGACAGCGGTATGCCCGAATAAATCTTCTTGCGGGCTACGAAAATCCTTCTTTTCGACAGCGAGGTACCCAAATATTTTCTATCAAAATTACATTTTTGCCACACTCTTTCGCTTCACTCGCTTGCAACATTTGGGCAATCAGATAGCCGGATATCTTCATACTCGTGTATCGATGTGACCGAATATATGAGTTTTTTATATTCATGTATCTTCCTCTGCGAGGTGCCAGCATACATTATTGTATGTATTATCTAGAGTGTTGCTTACACAATATATATTTTACCATATCAAAATTGTCATGTTAGAATCAAATATACCCATACTTGTGTACATGGTACATGCTAAAAGGCGAGTGCAAGAGTGATAGAAAGTGAATCTTCTTTGATGAATTTGGGATTGGGGTTACGCAAAACTATTTAATGCATAAAAGGGTGCCGTGACAAAACAAAAGTTGAAAAGCCCTCATGTTGTAGACTAAGGACTGGTCCCCCCTCCCTCCGCCATGACTAAGTGCCCGCCACGCCAGTGGGGAGCGGAGTAACGCTTATTGTGCACAGGGCTACATGGAGCTCTTTTTGTTCACACAAGATTGTTTAAGTCCATTCGATAACCGACTGATAAAGCATGCGAAGCAAACATAATAGGATCAACACATGTTTCTTGTCAATTTGAATGATGCATTTGAATTCGGGTAGGAAAAAACACAGTATTTTTTAGATTAACTGAATGGCATAATTATTTTTCACTAAGTATGGAATATGGAGGATGAAATAAACGTTTGTCCAAAAAGTCCATTCAATAACCGACTAATAAAGCATGCGATTCAAACATGATAACATCAACAAGAAGGCCCTGAAAGTTTGAAACCTACCACTGTTTTATCTATGTGACTGCGGGCTGCGTCACTATGCAAATTTGAATGATGCATTTAAATTCAGGAAGGAAAAAACGGTATTTCTAGACTGTATTGCATTATCATTTTTCACCGACTATGGAATATGGAGGAGGAAATAAACATGTGTCCCAAGAAATATGTTAATGAGTATAACAAAAGTCACTGTGTCCGGCTGTATACAAGTATAAATGGTGAATATACAGTGTTACCCATAAGTTGGAATACTTTCTTGCCTTTCTTCATGAAATGCCTGTGAAAATCTTGTTTATTCTTTATACGTAAAGTTTATACCTTCTCGGAACTTTATTGATATAATTTTATCAATTTCTCTGAGTCTTCAGTTTGATCACTAACATTTTGAGAAGATATGAACTTTATCTATAGATTATAAATTATATTCTTCCAATCATTCAATATAAAGAGGTAAAATGCAATTGCATTGTGACCACACAGAAAAAAGTCTAAAAGCGACTGGGAAAGATTGGTTATGTATGACAAAAACATTTTAAACTCATACAATTAATAAGAAATTCGCTCAGTCTTGCTAGAAGGCACTTGCACTTCATACGGAGAGGTGTATATGAGACTGTACAAACATGTAGAATGAATTTTCGAAGCCAAACATTGCAGCTATTTCTTGGAGGGTGTTAAATTATGAGCGCACTTTAAGAGCAGTAATTCTTAGGGACACCTTATCTACGACTTTCTTTCCCAATAGCATATATAATTATTTTATTATTAGTTTTCTTTATTAGTCTTTACAAAACAAATTATATTTCACCTTTCGAAAGAAGCAAACCTTATAACATTAAAAGTAAAGAATGTAAACATGTTTTTTTAAACAACACATGATTCTGTTCATCCACATGAATTATATAACTTCAGTGGTCTAAATAACAACAATCTCAAGAAAGTACGCTGTAATGCGGTGAAATTGTCTTAATTGATGTGACACCATGAAAGGCTACATTTCCCTCATGGAACTTAACTGGACAAACATGACTTGTACGCCATACAGTGGCAGCAGAATATGAAACGTGAGTTTTGGGTTTAAATCTATAGTCAAGTACTCTTTTCTACATTTCACATGATTATATTAAGTCATTTGGTAATAAGAAAAATAATGATGGTGAAAATGTTCATGACGATGATGACTATAATAGTAATGACAATAATAATAATAATAATAATAATAATAATAATAATAATAAAAATAATGATAAAAATAGTAATATATCTTGTTTACCCAGGTTAGCCTCATCAGTATTCATACTCTTCTCCCTGAGGGCCCTGCAATCATATTATTACCCCAGCTTTAATAATAATAATATTGATGCAATTTTGTAGAATGTTATTCTGTGAAAACGGCTTTTCCCCGTAATTGGAAAAATAATATCTCTAAATGTTCAGAGGAAAACGTAACAGCTCAAGAGGAAATGATTAAAAATATAATTAAGGTAACGAGGATATGTCGGTATTTTCATAATTTAAGTGTTCAACAAGTGTTTAAGCCCCCTATATAAAATCAATAGATAAATGGAATTCTCTATTAAATATCCCAAACATAGACTGTGCTAAAATGTTCTTAGTTCCTGTTAGGTCATGTTTATCTACACGGATCCGTTATCTTCAGTTTAAGATAATGCATCGTATAGTTGGTGTTAATGAATATCTTAATTTAGTAAATATTTCGAAGTCGGACTTATGTTCATTTTGTTATAACTCCGTGGAATCTATTGAACATTTATTTTGGGATTGCCAAATCATTAGAAGATTTATTGCGGATGTCCAACATTTCATTTTAGAGGATAAAGTTACTTTAAATAAAATTAATTTCTCATTTGGATTTTATGGAAACATGGGAGTTCAATTTATTTTCATTATTTTATACGCCAAATACTATATATTTTCCAACAAATGCAAAAATAGCGTATTATCACTAAATTATTTTAAATGCGTGTTAAAGATACTATGTCCCTTTTGCAGCCAACATCAAATTCTGTAGAACTTTGCAGGAATTATGAATATGTCATGTATGTCCTATCTGTGAAATTTAAACGTTAGCAGTGTCCTAATATTCAAATTATGCAAGGAAACCCGTTAACTTGTTAGACTTCACTGTCAGACACTATTGAGTGACTGACTGGCTTTTTTGTCATCTTTGATAATAACATACATAAAATGAGCTGTAAAGGGTACATGAGCATTTGTCTACATCAATAACCCACTTCTTGTAATGGCCAAAATTAAACTGATTGAATCTTTGCGCAGCATAAAACGTACGACCATTCGGTACAATGGTCTGAAAAATCAGACTATTACTTACTGGCTCTATAGCTCCTAAGTCGATTCGACAACTAATAGTCATTATATTCCCACTAAAAGACATTTTCAAGCCCCCCTTTTTTTAGGGAAGTTCTAAATTAGTATTGTCTTTCAAATGCCGTTGGAATTTAATCTTTTCATTTGTTTGGCCTGCAAATGGGACATAGTACCTTTAAGGTATTATAGTTCTCTTGAACATTACATTTATGTTAAAAATAACAAATTTGTATCATTTCATTTGATAATAGGTGGAAATACATTTTGTTGCTTTTTTTTTCTTCTTTCTGTACCACCATGTCCTGAATAATCAGTTATAAATATTGTTTTATAATTCATTTGTTTGTATTATGTATGTATATTTATATATATGTTTTGTTATGTTTTTGCAAAGTCGAAAGCAATATTGAATAGAGATGATTCTATCATAGAAAGAAAAAAAAATAATGATAACAATAATACTAATGATAATAATAATAATAATGATAATACACTAGGGCTGAAAGTGGTAAATATTGAAAAAAATTGTCAGAATTTTGTTTGGTTTTATATACAAAGATTCATGTTCTTGAAAATTGTATTCCCATGTTCATGTATATTGATGAATCTGTTTGTGCACTTGGTGCTGTTTAATGAGAATATAACGTTTGGAAAAGCAGTTTGGAAATGTCTTTCTTGTTCTTCATCTTACTTATCAGCATAATGAGTCATGAGTGTGAGAGAATAATTATGTGTGAATTTGTGCGTGTGTGTGTGTGGGAGAGAGAGATCTGAGGAGAGACTGAGAGATATTTTACTGCGTATAGCTTTTGATTTAACTTAATATTCTATGATTTTAGGCTAGCTAAAGAGATGTCTTTAAATATTCTTTTTAAATGGTTAAGACAACGGGCGGTTATTATGTTTGTACTATCACTTGGGTCCTTAGAGAGAACCCTGTTTGTTTTGTTTGTTTTGTTTTGTTTTTGTTTTTCGGGGTAGTGCAAGTGTGCCAGGAAGGATGAGACTTGCTTGTTCATTTGCATTTACGCTGCAAGCTTAATCGTCCAATTTTGTTCCCCTCACATTCCGGTGTTTCGTCGGTAGTTGCTGGGAAAACACGACGATAAACCGAAATCGAAAAAATCAACCTTTAAAGTGTGGTTTAGAAATTTCACCGATTTTTGCTGTGTAAATGCCCACTTTTGACACGTCGGTGAATGTTTCCGGTTTGTGCTCACGTGACTCTCCTCGCTTCCGTGCGATCGCATGCAGAGGAGCAACAAGTCGTCCATACGCACTACTCATCACAAAAAAATCGGAATGAGCAAACACCGATGATTTGTTATCGGTTTTTTCCAGTTGTGTAAATGACAGTCCAAGAAACGACGATTTTTCAAAATGTTGTTTAGGCTGTGTTAATGGGCCTAACAGACTATATTAACAAATGTTACATAATAGCCCAGGACAAGATCAAATAACTGGAAGATGTAGGGTATTAAAAACACATCTTATACAAATATAACATATGATAATTTTACTGTAATAACAAAAAATTCATGTGAAAACATTTAATTGTGAAGCGAACATTTCGCGGTTAGGGTAATATGTTATTAATAGCAGGTTTCCAATTCAGTTTATTCTTAATAGTATGCCCGAGTAATCCTATAGAACATTCATGTCAGGTAAATTATCTCCGTTTCGGTTCCTAAGGGCATTGGGACTTGAGTAGAAAAAGAAAACTTTCGAATCTGCTGCAAGTAATAATTTGGTCTTGTTTACCAAGCGTAGTCACATCACTGCCAAACTGCTTTTCCCGGATACCCTTACCCCACCAATTGCCAGGTGGAGAATGGTATAAACTATATATGGATTAATGTCTTCCCCAAAACGGTAGTACCGGGCTGAGATTTGAACCTTTAACCCTTTGATTGAGAGTCAAGTGAATGAACCACTATAGTGATATACTCTGAGGATTCGAAGAACCCGATCGCAAATATTTTTTCAATTTTGTTAAATTCCTGTAGTCATTTTTTTATTTCGAAAAATTCGTTTGATGAAGTCTTTGCAACCTTGTTAAAGATACTATGTCCCTTTTGCAGCCAACATCAAATTCTGTAGAACTTTGCAGGAATTATGAATATGTCATGTATGTCCTATCTGTGAAATTTAAACGTTAGCAGTGTCCTAATATTCAAATTATGCAAGGAAACCCGTTTACTTGCTAGACTTCACTGTCAGACACTATTGAGTGACTGACTGGCCTTTTTTCATCTTTGGTAATAACATACATAAAATGAGCTGTAAAGGGTACATGAGCATTTGTCTACATCAATAACCCACTTCTTGTAATGGCCAAAATTAAACTGATTGAATCTTTGCGCAGCATAAACGTACGACCGTTCGGTACAATGGTCTGAAAAATTAGACTATTACTTACTGGCTCTTTAGCTTCTAAGTCGATTCGACAACTAATAGTCGTTATTTTCCTACTTAAAGACATTTTCAAGCCCCCTTTTTTTTAGGGAAGTTCTAAATTAGTATTGTCTTTCAAATGCCGTTGGAATTTAAACTTTTCATTTTTGGGGCCTGCAAATGGGACATAGTACCTTTAAGGCATGATTTATATAAAGCACCAAAAAATATCGGTTATAGAGATTGAGTAAAGATCATATTATAGTTTTGGCCGCTAAACGTTCATTTTTTATAATGTAAATTAGCAATGACTTACATGCCTAAGATATCCATACAAATTCCACTTACTCCGATTTTATCATCGGATTACTACAGTGAAACCTGTATATAAAGACCACTGAAGGGGGACCAAAAAAGGCCCTTATACTAACCAGATAGTCTTTATAATAGACATAAATAGACAGGTGGTTTCTGTAAAGGTGGCCGCTACAGCAGTTGGTCACTAAAGCAGGTTTGACTGTAACAGGTAATTTGAATAAATAAAAATGCACAAACGAGTTCCTAGGACTTTGATACATGGGTAAATTCGCGCTGTATAAAGGGTTCATAAAAGCAAATATTATGCAAACAGTTAGTAAATATACCTTTTGGACATTGTACAGTAAAATCATAAACCATATAGTATATAGTATATTTGCATTTGACCTAAAATTGCAAAGAAAGCATGGCTCTTCAAATGCCTCAATATTCTAAATATGGCATGTAACATCATAAAAATCGGGACGGATTGTTATGCCACATGTTCGTTTAGTCCCTTATAGATCTTTCTGTGTACAGTGCTTGTAACTTTACCAAGACTGGGCCAAATTTCTTATCATTTTGATGATTCCAGAACCTTGCAGTACACACCAATACTTATATGCTACATGATCAACCTTTTCTGATCGATTCCACAACGTTTCTTTCACAATGCAATCGCATGACCAGAACTCAACTTTATCTTTAAGAATCAAATGAATTGCATTCTAATTAGAATGAACTTTTTTGAAACCTCAAAGACTAGTTCGAGGAGAGCAATCTTGCTTATAATTTTGGAAGCGTTGGCGAAAACTGAAGTCAGAAAAATTCCTCCAGATCTGTTAAAATTTAAAGTAAACCGGTAGCATTGTTAAAGGTTGATGCAAAAACTGCGTAACTTGTGTATGAAATGTTACTTATTATATTCCATCTACTGCACTTACCCTCTAACATGCAAAAAAGCCTTTAAAAATTCTCAAACCACACAGATATTTATGTTTTTCTTTGAAGGCGTCAATGTGTAACCCCTCTAACAGTAAATTTTCCCAACGTAGTTTTTGAATTTTCCCAACCATATTTGCATGAAAATAAGACATAAACCAGGCTGTTAAAGTTAGAGCCAATTCATTGCTTCGTGACGATTTACATTCACCTAAAATTTAATTAAATTATAATATTACATTTGGGTGAATTTAGGAATCGATCAGATCAGTTTGTCCAATTTGGATCATTAATAATGGTATGTCTTCACTTACACTTTCAGATTATCTTTATTTGTACATCTACAATGAAGTCACTACCTTAGCACTATTTTCTCTCATCTGAACAATGTTACCAAGTCCCTTTAAAGTACTTCCTGGTAACAAAAGAATTTATATATTTTCTTTTGTGTTTGAAATGTGTTGGAATTAAAAATAAAATCCTTTATAGAGCCATATTTAACACGTTTCAATTGGACCGGCTTTTTAAAGTAACAGCACCCCCTCCCCCTTTTCCTATCATCACAATGTAGCGCGGCAGAGCCAGAAGCAGGAGTAGTACAATGCCACTTATAAGAATTAGGACCCAGCAATGACATATATTCGTAATGATGTATTCTTAAAATTTATCAAAACAAATTAACAATCACAATATTATACGACGTAAAGTATAACGAGGAAGAAATATTCTAAAGACCTCGGGAAGATGAAAACAATTGTTAAAGGAGATTTTTTTTTTAAGGGTTTTCAGTCTCAAAATTAAAAAGCTTGTCATCCACCCTATGTGCATAGGCCTAGGTGATCGTTTTTTTTTGGTCGCCAAAAGAAAGTGTTTAGGTTGGTGTTTCCACATTTAAATAGGACGTCCACCCTGATATTAAGTTGGTTTCAATAACAGAAGAAAAAATGAGAAAAAATGAGCAATGTCCGATTAAAAACAGGAGAGCTATGAAGTTTCTTAGTTGTCATCATTGAAACGCAAACTGACAACTCTGTGACATATCTTGCGAGGTTTCCTCCCAATTTCCCAGTACTAAAAAACTTTTAAAGTCTATATTTTATTGCCAATTATACATTCACGCTAAATATGATTAATTCAAATTGTTCTTTTATACAACCCCTGTATGAAAAATATAACTAAAAAAAGAGAAAATTCATGACATTTTCTGTACAACGCAAATTGGAGAGGAGCTCGCAAGATACGTCACAGTGTTGCCAATTTATGTTTAACTGATGATAACTTTAAAAATATATAACTGCCCTATGTTTAATGGGATATTGCTAAAACTTTTACTAATCTGTTTCTCTCATTTTTCTGCTTACAATAAAACCAACTAAATGTCGGGGTGGATTCCCTTTAAAGGAATATTCTACAGTGTCAAAATCAAAACCATCAAGCCTTTCATCCACCCTTAGTACATTGGCTTATGTGATCGTTTGTTTTGGGGGTTGGTGTACCCACTTTTAAACACCTTTCGTTGCCCCTGATTGGGCCTGAATCAAGGGCAGATAATCGCTTATCGCTTACGATAGTACTGACGCACTACAGCACTCAGTATATGCGAGACTGCGATATGATACAACACGCTTGGTGTTGGTACAGACTTCGATGCATGTGCCAGATTGACTACAATAGCCTAGCGTTATATATTAGCACATGCATTTCGTTATTCAATTCATAAGGAAAAGGAATAAGTCAGGTAAGTTTGCATATACTTATGTTCTGTTTATTTCGGTTCCTTGAGTAAGCAATATAAAGTGGTCATAAAGAAATATTAGGACACAACCTGCTTTTCATAGATAAACATATTAACACATAGACACACCGCTGCTCGAAAACCGCATAGACTATACTGATGTACATATACGTGTAGTACATATAGTATTTTTGGTACCGAATCTCCCCGATCGTCAACCCTAAACATTCTCACGGTTGTACATGATGTCGTGGGATAACAGACGTGTGTTTAACTGTGTGAGCGATAAAGAACAATATGAGAATAATTGAATGCATTTCAACTTGTGTTTAAAAACGGAGATATTGCGGTATGATATTTTACCTCACCAGTCCGTGTTGCATGTGATTTCATATTGTTCAGATGATTGAAGTTATCAGTGTGCCTTGCTAATTTCCAATACATTTGGTCTGAAACAGCAGCAGCAGAGGTTATTGTAATAGTGGTAGTAGTAGTAGTAGTAGTGGTAGAAGTAGTGGTGTTAGTAGTAGTAGAAGAAGTACCAGCTGCAGCCATCGTCATCCTAGTCACCGTCGTAACAGAAGCTATATTGTTATTATTATTAGTAGTAGTATTATATTTATCTTTATTATTATTGTCATCATTATTATTATTATTATCATTGTTATTACCTTCAATGTCAGTAGTATTAGTAGTGGAAGTAATAGTAATAGTAGTAGTAGTAGTAGTAATAGAAGTAGTAGTAGTACCCTTATAAAAATGTACCATGGTAACCATGGTACTAAAAACCATGGTTATCATAGTAATTGGATTGTAATTTTGACAAAGAACCATGGTAACCATAGTACTGAGAACCATGGTACATGGAACCATGGTTACCATGGTTTTCCGAGTACCATGGTTTTATGAAAACCATGGTTCTCGGTAACATGGTTCTCCCATACCTTTCGTTACCGTGGTTCTTCCATACCTTTCGTTACCATGGTTCTCCCGTACCTAGGTTACCATGGTACTTGTACTACATACTGCACGTACACAGTTGCCTTTCCACTCTGAATGTAGCTAAATAAAAAGATAGCATTGATTACATTGCATGATTGATTTTGTTGAATCATTTACAAATCTACTACCTCAATGCACTTTCAACACAGTATTCCTCACAATATCTGCCAGCCCTTGTTTATTCAACTTTGAAAGAGCACGCTGGTCTGCAAAGTAGACACAAAAATGACAGGAGCTGGCATGAAGTCAACTTTCAACACAATTATCCATTTTCTCAAGGTTCAGCCACTTCTCTCGCAAACATGATCTGTAAACAAAAGACATCACAATCATGTTGATCGTTATTGTCAAATGATCATATGACGTATCAAACATCAAATAATGGAAACAATATGTTTACTTTTTTAAAGCGTTTATTCAAACAAGCTAAAATCTAGCTCGCGTAAAATATATAAAACAATTTACAGTCGAAAACTGAAGTCTATTACTATAGTGAAAGACTGCCACTTAATTTTTACATCATTATAAATGACACTAAACACTTTCAGCACACAACAATATTATAAGTAAAGTGGTTAGTCTATTTCTATAGCGGAAGACTGCCGCTCATATTAAAATTACATAGTACATTATACAAACTGTCCTTCCAGCGGAGGTGCGAGATTCGTCGACGATGTCGTACTCGAATTTAGTCGAAAGACGAAATTCGCAGAAACAATTGGTAACTAGGCCTACTTGGTAGAACATAGATGACGTCGGTGATCATAGTACAGTTCAAAAATAAATGATGAATGAAAGCCAAGAGTCGGCGATGTCGATTGATGCGGAGTCCATGTTCGGCGATGGTGAAACTCGGTATAGGCCTAGAGTTCGACGTCGACGGTGATCGAAGACAGAACGAAAGTCGAATAAGCCATCATTAGTCGGAGTCAGAATCAGACCTGCAAACGACGACACGCAAATCGAAGACGAAGAAGGTAAAAAGGAGGTTCTTACCTTCAATCAAAGTTTGACGTCGACGGTGTTCAAAGACAGAACAAAAGTCGATAATGCCAATATCCAATTCATTATTAGAGTTCGCAACAAACTTCAAAGTTCAAACACCAAAATGGAGGTCGACGACGAAGACATGGTGATGCTGGCGTCAAGCGCGTAGCCAGGATTTTTTTTTTAGGGGGCGGTAGTGAGACCGCGAAGCGGGCGAATCACTTACAGAGCGCGCCTAGCGCGCTCCCTAGGGGGGTGGGTGCAGGGAGGTGGGAGTTTCCCCCGTTGCCGTTTCATTCAGTTAATTAGAGTAAGAAGACGATTCGTTGTACCGTTCTCGACTCTTATTTAAGAGTCCTTGTCTGCATTCAGTTTGCCGTTTCATTATGATTGTTAGAGAAAGAAGACGATTTGTTGTACCGTTCTCGACTCTTAATCCTGAATTGTCTTAATTCAGTTCCCCCCTCCCGCGCGAAGCGCAAGCTGACGTTTCATTACATTAATATGTCTGAATTTCCTTTTTCTTCCTACGTCCTCTTCCTTTTTCTCTTCTCTCTCACTCTTTTTTTTTGGCCGGCGTTTTTTTTTTTTGGGGGGCGACCGCCCCATCGCCCCTGGCTACGCGCCTGGCTGGCGTCGATGTATTGACTAAGTATTTGTGAAGATGCTGATAAAGAACGACGTCGATATGGAAACTACTCATTTGTCATGTTGCGTATACATCTGTAATTTTAAAAAGACAATTTTGAATTAGAGTCTATAACAAAAACAAATATCAATATCAACAACTGTCAACTTGAAATCACAGTCACAGAGGCAGACATGACATAGATTAGCGTAATTCGTTAATTTGCTGGGTTTTTATGCAGTATTCTATTTATTTTCTAAAAAGAATAAAACATTCAATCCTGTGAACAATGACACTACTCATAGCAGAGTTAATGTGTATGTAAATGGACAAACTTTGCTTTGAATGATATGCCCCATAAACCCATCAAGATCCTAGTCCCTACATCAAATTACGTACATGAGATTATAACATCATGTTCAGTCTTATCCTGTCGGAAGGTGTTTTGAGTCCCAGTTGACAATGTTATAAATAACTATCTAGACATCGACTAGATCTATGTATATATTGTAAATAAAGTAGATGATTCTTAAACTTACCCATACTGTTGTAGATTAGCAGGAATTAAAACTCATTTTTAGCATGATTTTGAAGATCTAGGAAACACCAAGATTCAGTCTAGCTCCTGTCTAGGCAAACCTTGCAACGTGAATAGTACACGCACTATAGCTATAATGCTATAAATGTGTGCACTATTCCCAATGCAAGCGTTGTACAGCAATCCTTATAGCCATTCAAAAAATGCGGGAGTGCACATGCAACGGTTTCAAAGCCTTGGCTCTGTGTGTATAGGTGTATACCTATAGTACCTGTGTGCGCTGTGTGTGTGGGTTTGGGGCTTGTAGGTATAGTCTTGACTAGTGCAGACCTTCTTTATGATATTTCAAGCTGTTGCACAATTTCTAAATGTACACACCATTGATAAATGGCCAAGTGAAAGTTGAGAGTTTTCCACTCCTTTTTTCCCCTAATTATAATTGCACATGTCTTAACAACATTAATGCATTTCTTAATATGATAAATTTAAGTCAGATTCCGGATACACGCGATATCATTTTTTTGGTATTAATTTTTTTTTTCTTCCTACAATTTTTAAAAAATTTTGAATATTTTGTTTAAATCGTAATAATTGTTTGTAATGATTCTTATAATTTTTTTTTTTTTTTTTTACAATTATCTTTTTAATATTTTTTTATAATTATTATAATTTTTTTTTTTCTTCAAGATTCTTAAATTTTTTGATTATTTTCTTTTTGTTAAGTTTTTTTTTTTTGGGGGGTTTCATGCATCCGGTAAAAATGTCATGCGGCCAGTTATTTGTTATTTGAACGCAGAAATGAAATCAATCAAAAACACAAAACAAACAAAACACATTTGTTTCCCCATGTTGGATATGTGAATTGATTGCAAACAAAGGAGAAAAATACATGTACCGTGCTAATACAATACAGCCATGGTACTGAACCATGGTTAGAACCATACAAACATAGTATTGAACCATACAACTGCCAAGTACCGCACTGTACCATGTACAAATTTGGAAGTACCACGAAAGACCACGGTATACCATGGTACTTGTTTTATAACCATGGTATTACCATGATTCTTGCATGGTAGTACCATGGTAACAGACGAGAACCATAGGAGCCATAGAGTACCATGGTTATACCATGGTTTTACCATGGTTACCATGGTACATTTTGATAAGGGTAGTAGTAATAGTAGTAGTAGTAGTAGTAGTAATAGTAGTAGTAGTAGTAATAGTAGTAGTAGTAGTAGTAGTAGTAGTAATAGTAGTAGTAGTAGTAGTAGTAGTAGTAATAGTAGTAGTAGTAGAAGTTGTAGTAGTAGTAGTAGTAGTAGTAGTAGAAGTTGTGGTAGTAAAAAATGATCACGCGTGTTCTTTCTCTCCTTTTCAGGTGTGGGGCAAAATAAATCGCCATGACTGACACATTGACAGATGAAAAGCTTAGCGAAGTAGCAGAGGCTTTGGCCGTAGACATGAATTTACCCACGCTAGGTCTAAAGCTGGGATTCAGGCAAACTAAGGTCAATTATTATATGGGTATAAATAAGAAAAATGATAGTTTCGAAGGAACCACCAACATGCTTTTTGACTGGAAAAGAAAGACCCCAAGAGCGAAGCAAATACCTGATTTAGTGAAGGCACTGGGTGACTCTAGTTTGGCGGCTTTTGTGGATGAATTCTTCCCTGAAGGAGGTAGGATGGCTTCAAATAATCCTGTTCGTACAACTTGGGCATGATTTGACATAGTTTTGTTTTTTATCAAATTCGTAAAAAATACATGAAATTTGTATAAGCTCATAAAAATGAACAAAGTCGTTTTGTACCAAATTCGTAAAACCCAGAGAAATTGGAAACTTGGTTTTGTTCAGGAAAGTTATCTGCACATGAGCCGATGTGAGCAGACTGATGTCCTTTGTACCAAATTTTTAAAACCCACAAAGATTATTCATTTATACACCTATGGTGCATTTCGTGGTATACAGGCTGAAATATTATTGTCAAAAGGGTGAGCAAAGATTGGTCATTAATTTAAGCGTCTCCATCTCTTTGACATTGATTCGTTGTTACATGCGCCAGTGGCACCTCTCCATGTTTAAAACATCTGTGTTCTACACACATTATCAAATTACATAACCTGATTACATTTGTGTCTATCACACACAAGACCGTTCTATGTGGTGAAACCGAATTCTTCCCTTTTTTCAGGGCAGCAGCAAAAAACAGCCTCCGACCCTTCACCGGCTGCCATGTCAGCGGCATCCAGCACTAGCAGGTAAGCTTATATAGAGCTATACAACTAATTGCTCGTTTCGTTCCATCGGGTCTCTGTTTCCGAGTTACAGGAACTTTCGTAAATAATCAAGACATAATTCCAAAAAGGTCGGTCGGGTGTAACGTTTGTTAAATTATGGACCTAACATGTTAGGTACATAGTGATATACACCCCCTCTTATCGCCAAAGTGTTGGATCCAGTTTACCCCCCACACTCTCTGACACACCTACAACATATTTACGAAAAAACTAGGGTCTCGGCTCGACACTTTCTAATGCGTAAGATATACTCACATGAGTTCGTCTCAAGGCTAGAAACTTTGTCCTTTTTTAACATAAGTACATGTACAAGATTGGTATTACCTTAAAGGTACCATGTCCCACTTGCAGGCCAAATAATGAAAAGGTTCAATTCCATTTGAAATATAATATGATTTGGAAATTCCCTCAAAACGAAAGGGCTAGAAAATAACGACCTGTAGGTCAGGCGCGGATCCAGGATTTCTTAGGGGGGAGGCCCAAATTTGAAATTATGCGAGCCCAAATATTGGTACGTAATGGTGACCAGCAGTGGCGCAATGAGCAAAAATGTTTTTTCTGGGGGGCAGAAAAAAATCCGCATCACCCCACTCTAACATGCAGGCCCCGCTGAAGTGGGTGGGGGAGGCCAAAGTATGTACGATCAGGTAGAGCATATCATAAATTGGCGTGGGGTATAGGGGCGGAACCCCCGGAAGCTCAGGGGTTTTAGGCATTTAATTACGGTCAGATGAATATATGTTGATACCTTATTTATGACACTGCCAGGACACTAATTGGCGTGAGGTTCTGGGGGCAGAGCCCCCTGAAACTCAGGGATTAGAGGCATTTTATAACGGTGAGATAAGCATTCAAAGGCCCGTCTTAGGCCCCCTGGTGGGGTCGAGGGGCGGAGCCCCCGGAAGCTCAGGATTTTAGGCTTTTAATTACGGTCAGATGAATATATTTCGATACCTTATTTGTGACACTGCCAGGACACTAATTGGCGTGAGGTTCAGGGGGCGGAGCTCCCAGAAGCTCAGGGGTTTTAGGCATTTTATTACGGTCAGATGAACATATTTTGATACCTTATTCATGACACTGGCAGGTTACTAATTGGCGTGGGGTCCGGGGGGGCGGAGCTCCCAGAAGCTCAGGGGTTTTATGCATTAAATTACGGTCAGATAAGCATTCAGGGGCCCGTCTTAGGCCCCCTGGTGGGGTCGAGGGGCGGAGCCCTCGGAAGCTCAGGGTTTTAGGCATTTAATTACGGTCAGATGAACATATTTTGATTCCTTATTTGTGACACTGGCAGGACACTAATTGGCGTGAGGTCCAGGGGGCGGAGCCCACAGAAGTTCAGTGGTTTTAGGCATTAAATTACCGTCAGATTAGCATCCAGGGGTCCGCCTTAGGGCCCTAGGTGGGGACCAGGGGGCAGAGCCTCAGGGGTTTTAGGCAATAATTTACGGTCATATAAGCATTTAGGGGACTGTCTTAGGACCCCTAGTGTGGTCGAGGTGAAACTCAGGGGTTTTAGGCATTTAATTACGGTCAGATGAGCATATTTTGATACCTTATTTGTGACACTGGCAGGACAATAATTAGCGTGGGGTCCAGGGGCGGATCCCCCAGAAGCTCAGGGGTTTTAGTCATTTTATAACGGTCAGATAAGTATTCAGGGGGCCCTTGGTGGAATCCAGGGGGCAGCGCCCCCGGAAGCTCAGGGGTTATAGGCATTTAGTCATGATCAGATGAGCATATTTTGATACCTCATTTTTTGGGGACACTGACGGTTCACTATTCTTTTTTTCTATTTCTCTTTAATATACTTTTTCAAGATTGGCAAGAGGCCTTTTGCCCCCGATCCATAACTCATTGGTGGGAAAATTGCAACTGATATCCCCCTTCTTTTCTTCATTCCCTTTATCTCCTCTTTTCCTTTTGTCTTTCGCTTTCCTTCCTTCTCTCTTATTTTTTTGATGGGGGGAGGCAACAGCCTGGGAGGCAAGGCCCTTTCGGCCCCCTTTTTCTTTTCTCCTTCCTCTTCTTTCTTTCCCTTTCTCTCCTCTTTCCCTTTCCCTTTCCCTTCTTTTTCTTCTCTCTCTCTCTTTTTTTTTTGCGGGGCCAAGGCCCACTCGGCCCCCTGGATCCGCGCCTGCTGTAGGTGTCGAATCGACTTAAATGTTTGCAATCCTTTTAGTAATAGTCTGATTTACAGACACTTGTACTGAATGGTCGTATGTTTTGTGCTTCGAAAGATTCAATCAGTTTAATTTTGGCCATTACAAGTAGTGGGTTATTGATGAACACAAATGCTCATGTACCCTTTACAGCTCATTTTATGTTTGTTATTACCAAAGAAAGAAAGAAGTCAGTCAGTCCTCCAATAGAGTCTGACAGTGAAGTCTAGAAAGTAAACGGGTTTCCTTGCATAATTTGAATACTAGGACACTGTTAACGTTTAAATTTCACAGATAGGACATACGTGACATATTCATGACAGTTCTACAGCATTTGATGTTGGCTGCAAGTGGGACATAGTTCCTTTCAGAACCATGAATTTGAAGGGGGAAAAGGGTGATTATTTCCATTCAATTTACCAGACCCTTTGTGACTATGCTGTATGTTTCCATGAAAGTTAGTGTAACCCTACAACTCCACCCAACGCAAATACCCAATTGAACTAGAGCGAAGTATAGTCAACCATTTAACCTTTAGAACCTAATGATAACATATATACATATATATGTGCGTGTGTGTGTGTGTGTGGGTGTGTGTTTGTGTGCGTGTTATTGATATCTTTAGATGTCGTATGTCTTAGTATGCAGAATTTGTGTAGCCATTATAGCACCCACAGAAAGTACATAATTTGAGGTGTATGCTTTTTGCCATATTTTTGTTTAAACTCACAAAAATGTACAACTCATTTAATCACCTTGATATTCTCACTTGAATCTATTCAATAAAGTATGATTGAAAATATAATGTTATCAGGAGTTACCATAAAAAATCTGTTCCTGTTTTTTTCTTCAAAAGAAACACATGTGAATACAGTGATTATAAATCACGAATCCGATTTTGTGATTGAAACCATATAATGTTGGTAATAAGTCAAATTGCAGACTTTGAATTCGGGACCTTAAAAGATACCGGTATTAAAAAAGGAACACCAAAAAATAACCTTGGCAACAGATTAGAACACTGCCATTAGAAAATTATTATTTCACACATTCATTGGTCTATTTCATCATTTTCATTCAAGTTATTACATTCAGGTATATTCATATATATTGTAGGTCAAGCAAGAGAGAAGTAACGAATGGGGAGATCACCAAGTTATCTAAACGTTTACCTGAAGGAAAATACAGCGAGCTGTGCGAAATCTTGGGATTCGAATTCAACTACTTGCAAAAAATAAAGACGAAAAATTTCATGGACTCCACGGCTGCTTTCAAAGAAGTATTGCAAGAATGGAAAAGCAAGGGTAGGTCCATGGAGGATCTAGATGCAGCTTTAAGAGAAGCAGAACTTGGAGGACTTGTATCTGAGTACAAGAACTAGTGATGCACGACACTTGCTCCTGTGACAAATGATCTGCGTCAATTATGTAAACTAACCGAATTCTAACGTTATCTCATTAGCATATGGTTGTACGTCACTTGCTCGTGCGACGAATACTCCGCATACAAGTTTCACACTAACCGAAATCTAAACTTTAACCTTGGATTATACCTAACCCTAAACATTACCGCAAACTCAAATAGTAATCTTAACCCTAAATCTGTACCTTTTATGAATTACAGCCCTTATAAATTGTCGCAGGAGCACGTGTCTGGTGTTCGGCTAGGAATGCAGTCTAAGCCACCACTACTGTAATTGTCGTATGCTATAACAGGAGCAATTACTTTCTTTCCATAGCAACTTAGTTTTAGTCCATATTGTGTTAACAAAGATATAAAATTGTTAACCGTTTATACATCGAATTGACAAGCCTTATTTGCTTTTAGAGATTAACCATTTTTCCATGGGTCTGTACGATAGTTTGTACTTTATATTTTAATCTTTTATTATGTGAATTCACGTGTAACTTGTACAAGTTTTTTTTATTTTAAAGTGCATTATGATGGAATTACAATGTCAAATAAAAACTTGTTAAACAACTTAAGATATTTGTACTTATGTAATGACTTCAATAATTAGAATGAACTTAATGATGATAATTAATACGGATCTTAAAGAGTTTCAATACCCCCTCTTACAGCCAAAGTGGTGGGCCCAAATCATTCAGTACCGTCTGTAAAGCGCTTTGAGACATTGTATTAAGCGCTATATAGAAGCGGAATATTACAACCTACATCAACTCTACAAACAACTCGCGTCTCAAACACAAATTAGCACCTATTACCCTGTACTAAATAAAAACAAACTTGTGCTAGAAAATTTTAAATCATACATTCACCCTAAATATAACTATTAAATATGTTTTTATACAACCCCTGTACAAAAACAAGTCTTTTCCGTCATCAATAATTAACAGATGAAGTTTATGAAATTTTCTGAACAGAGCACATTGGAGAGGACATCGCTAGATACGTTACAGTTTTGCCAGATTGTGTTTCACTTATGACCCCTTCAAAAATGTATAACTATTCTATTTTAACCGGATATTGCTCAAATTTTCAATAATTTGTTTTTCTCATTGTTCTGCTTTTATTAAAATCAAGATAATATTTAAGATGGGTGCAAGTTTTCACAAAAGTTTAATGTAACCCGAAAGCCCATCAGTACGCGAAGAACCAATGGAACGAAGGAAGTCTGCAAAAAGTATAAATAGATAAACGTTTAATTGTGGTTGTTTAAGTATTTCTTTGATTTTTTGTTAAGGAAAGATTTTCATGTATTTCATATACTTGTGACAAATTTTTAAAGTATACGTGTATCTACACATATATTATTATCAAAACATTTCTTATTGGATTTTTTTTTTCTAGTAATGTACTCGTGCATAAGCCCAATGTTTTAATTTCATGACACACACGTAAGTCGTGTAATGCTGTAAAGGACTGACATCTTTGAAGTCTGTTTTGCACGCATCTCGATTATATTAGTAACCTGTTATGTCGTTCAAGCAATATGACAAAATTTACTTTAATCTTTTAGGACGTAACATCTTTTTCTTTCTATTAACTATTTATTCAATTCAATTCGATTCAAAGTTTATTCAACACTCTTCATAAAAACATTTAAAACATACAAATACAGAATGGAATGATAAAAAACAAAACGAATAACAAATGGCAATATATGAGAGTATTTGGGATAGGCAGAAAGGAGGGATTCCTTATATGAAAGCCTACCCCTAAAACACACACATACAGGAAAAAAAGAAACAAGATCAAAAGAACAGAACAAAAAAAAACAATAAAAAACAAACCTACTAAAACATACTGTCATGTACAATCAGAGTTTTAAAAAAGTGTCAAACTTGCCTATGCTATTAATGCTGATTATTATACTTATTTACAATAAACATTTGTCAGAAATATTCGTAACATACACAAATTCATTTATCGAACATGTTTATTCCATGTTCGTTATTTATGATGATTATGTTTGTGCACTTGATGCTGTTTCATGAGAATATAACTTTTACAAAAAGAAGTTTGGAAATTCCTTTGTGTCCTTTATCTTACGTATCAGCATAATAATTCATGAATGTGAGAGAATGTGTGTATGCCTGTATGCGTGTGTGTGTGTGTGTGTGAGAGAGAGAGAGGCAGAGGGAGAGCGATCTCGAGATCAGAGGAGAGACTGTGAGAGACTTTAATGCTTATAGCGTTGATTTGATTTGATGTGATATAGTTTTATCACTAGATATAAAAAGCCTCATCTGTTGTTGACTTCAAAGTGTTGTTAAAAACGCACTTGTTTTCAGGAGATTTTGAAGAGTATTTTATTATTATTGCGTGTCTGTACAATGGCACTGTTAGGAGTGTTGTTTTCATCACAGCGCAGTATAGTTTATTGATATAGTAGCTGCGCTTCATTGAGGAGGCTACATTTATTTCCACTCCACCATGCAACACAGAGCAACGTGTACATCCACCATTCGCTACACACACACACTCACACAATACACTCACAAACTCAGACACCAACATCCTATGAACACATTTTCATTTTTTTTTCATTTCACCTTAAGATTTTTCTTTTGAGGCCGCCATCCTGGTCAAGCATCGCTAATTATTGCGGTCTCCTGCACTTTTTCTATAGATAGTTCGGATAAAACTTTAAATTCATAATAGCATGTTATAGAAATATTATGTTCGTTATCATATGAGTATATGTAAATAACATTTTCACATGAATTTATCATTGTTTTTATATTTTGTATCAATACCTTACTTTATATGTTCTTTGTTATTCAGGCTTTGCTGTTTGGAAAAATGCAGAAATCAAATCAAATCAAATCAAATATAAATTGATCTAAAGTTTTCGTTAGAATTGCCTTTATTTATTTATTTATTTATTCTTTATTTATTTTTCTTATTTCCACCCACTTTATTGTTAGCAAGATAATTTGAAAATGGCTCAATCAAATGCCTTTAAATTTGGCACACAGATGTATAGGCATATGGACAAAGCCAAAAAACGTTTTCAACCTTGACCTTGACTGATGACGTCACCTAGGCGCCATTTTGTAACATTTTCTGAAAATCTACTCATGATCATATCTTCATAACGGAAAGTCATTTCTCATTCATATTTATCATGATCAAGGTCAATATCCGTCCGGTCAATTTCAGGTCAAAAAACGCGCGCACATGCGTACGTCCGCGCGTTAGCGCGCGCAAAATTTCAAAATGCTCAAAATCGTCTCAAATTCATTTTGCATACGTTTCTGGCCATTTTAAGCATTTCGCAAAAAAACGCGCACGCGCGCATGCGCGCGCGTTTTCGCGCGTACTGGCATTTTACAACATAGAATCGCCGAATTTTTTCTGTCATCATATTTGGCACATTTTTCCAAGCATTTTGATACCTTGTTCACCTTTTTCTGACCAGTAATAACGCAATGAGCGTCCGTCAAAGTTTACAGCACGCTTGACCGCGCTGTCTTTATCCACAATACATGGGCAAAAACATGCCTATACAAAATTCATTGTAACTCTTCAGAATGGATAGGAACTCCCAATTTTTTTCATATTTGGATAGATTATGAGTCGGAGATATGATTTCATGTCTCATTTGACCCTCAATTAACTCATGACGTCATCATAATGGCCTCCGAACTCAAAATTTCAATTTGCATATTATGACGTCAGCATATTTTTGAAAATTGATTGTATCTCTGTAAATATTGATCGATTTTCTTCCAAATTTTGATATGTTCTAGCTGAGACAATTCTCTACAAATGCAGTTATCACGATTTTTCATTTTGACAAAGGCATCATGGCGTATTTTTGCGATTAAAGGAGGCATGTCAATTTTTCACATTTTGCGTGTATTCTCTATGGGACATGACTTTTTCTCAAAACTGGATTCTACATTCCGTCTTTCGCGAGCAATAGACTTTTAGATTTGCACGTCGACATAGTGGACTGCAACGTGTGCCATTCTTTCAAGGCATGGCAGTGCCTTAAAAGGACGTCACATTTCCTTGAAAGGATGTCACCGTGGCAGTCCACGTTCTCGTCGTTTAAAATCTAAAAGTCCCTAATATCTCCTTCGTTTTAGCTTTGCGTTCCCTGAGCTTCGAGTATGATGTAGCTGAGACAATAAGCTATCACAAGTGTGCCCTTTATTTTTCGATCAGATGCCGGGATCATGCTCATATTTCACTTGCAAAGTGGGATTTGAGAATTCCATTTTCCGTTCACGTGTAATGTCTATGTGGATTATTTTGGTATAGTGGTCATAGCACTTGCCTCCCATTCCGGCGACCCAAGTTCGATTCCTGGTGGGTCATTTTTTTTTTTTTTTTTTGCCGTCGTTTTAAATTTGATTTTATGATCTTCTTCGACTATTATAACATATTATCATATACAATCACAAACAATGTAATAAAATGCCTAATTTTGCGTGTTATATCTATGGGAGAAGAATGTCAATCGTTTGAGTACAACCCTATGGGAAATCTGATTCCTTGTCGTGTATCAAACCTATAGGGTTAATCTCTGTCTGTTGGAATATATCAAATCATCCCATTTTTATGATGTTAGTCTCCTTCCCAGACGTTTATACTTTCCAGTTATTCAGCCCAGGTATATGCAATGTTTACGTCACTCCCATGGACATAGAATTGTTTACATGTCTATAACTTCTCTCTTTTTATGATATAGTAAATATTCAATTCTATTTATGCTGGAAATATTAAATGCATCGTTGTCCATTGCATCTCTTTATCTTGCTCTCTCTCTCTCTCTCTCCTCTCTCTTGCTCTGTTTCCCTTCTCCTCTCTTGTTCTGCCCCTATCCTTCTCTTGCTCTGTCTTTGTATCTCTCTCCCTTTACTCTTTCACTATCTCCCTATCTCTGTCTCCCTCTCTTGCTCTGCCTCCCTCTGTCTCTGCCTCTCATTGTATACTCTCTCACCCTCTCCCTTTCCCGCCTCTGGTTCTCGTTCTCCCTCCGATATCTCTTGTAATTGTCTTTAATTTCCTCTAGCTCTTCAATTTGCCCTTTGTATTCTTATTTCACTTTACCATGTTTCCTTATACTATCCTCTCTCCAAGTGTATGCATTCTGATTCCTCTTTCATCCCTCGGTCCGGCTCATGTATTTTTACATGACAAACAATGAATTAAAATGCCTAATTTTGCGTGTTATAGCTATGGGAGAGGAATGTCAATCGTTTGAGTACAACCCTATGGGAAATCTGGTTCCTTGTCGTGTATTAAACATAATATAGGGTTTATCTCCCAACTCTGCTACAATATCAAATCACCTTGCTAGTCTCCTTCCCAGACGTTTTTACTTTTTTTCAGTTATTCAGCCCAGGTATATATGCATGTTTACGTTATTCCCGTGGACATAGAATTGTTTACTTGTCTATACTTCTCTCTTTCTCTATATTAAATTCTATTTATGCTGGATATATTGAATGCATCGTTCTCCATTGCATCTCTCTCTTTCTCCTCTCTCTTGCTCTGTTTCCCTTCTCCTCTCTTATTTTGCCCCTCTCCTTCTCTTGCTCTGTCTCTGCATATATATCTCTCTCTACTCTTTTACCCTCTCCCTCTCTCTCTGCCTCCCTCTACCTCGACCTCTTGCCTTGCCTCCCTCTTATTCTCTTGCTCTGTCTCCCTCTGCCTCTGCCCTTCTCTTTTCTTCTCTCTCACCCTCTACCTCTCCCGCCTCTGGTTCTCGTTCTCCTTCTATTATGTCTTGTAATGTTCCTTAATTGTCTATAGCTCTGCCCTTTGCCCTTTGGCCTTGGAACTCAAAATACGAATTTGCATATTATGACGTCAGCATATTTATGGAAAATTGATTTTATCTGTAAATATGGATCGATTTTCTTCCAAATTTTGATATGTTGTAGCTAAGACAATTTTCTACAAGATCAGTTATTCAGATTACATAACAGACCACCTAATTCGTCCTCATGACGAATTACATTTCTAGTTATTATTATTTGTGTTGCATGGCAATTAAATGTTTTACGGTAAGGATACTCAAGGGAAAAAAAAGCTTTAACATATTTAATTTGGTAACGCGTTGAGAGATTCAATATCACATTTGGGGTGGGGGCGCGATAGCTTAGTAGTAGAGCAGTGGTCTAGTAACCGGGAGATCCCGGGTTCTAAACCAGGTCTATGAACTAGTGCCCTTTGGTAAGGCATTAATCTTCTTTACCAATCTCTTCGGAGAGGACTTAAAGCCGTCGGTCCATTGGTTGATTAATTACAAGCATATACATGTTTTCTTAGCAATCAATTAAAACAAACAATACAAATAAACAATATTGGCTATTTTCTTTTTCAAAATTTCGACGAAGGTCTAATCCATGTTTATTATTTCCAGAGCGATTCAATTTTATTAGAACAAGATGACAGTGAGAAAAATTATTACTATTACTTCTAATTTGAAGAACACCATTCAATATGTTGAGCCCTTGCAAAATCCATGTCCTAGAAGTGTTGTTTTAATGCAGGCCAACACCAACTAAAAGCCATGATTATATATACATGTAGCCCTACCATGTGTACTTTTTAGATCTAAAATAAACAGACCTACGGTAATATCCTGGGGGGTGTTTCACTAAGCCCTAAAATCGATCTTAAAATCGATCCGATCGATTTTAAGGGCCTAAAATCGATTTCGATTTTAGGAGCTGTTTCATCAAATAAATAAAATCGATTTTAGCCTTAAAATCGATTTTAAGTTAGAGTGTGATCCAAATCAATTTTAAGATCGATTTTAGCCTTAAAATTGATCCATATACATATATATATCAGTTTTAAGATCAATTTTATTCTTATTCATTCGATTATTAATATGCTATTTCAAGCATTCATTGGCTGTACAGGCGTAACTTTCGGCCAACATCAATTTGATCATGCATCGGGAAATGGAGAATTCTGTTCAAAATTAATGGCAATTTTTAGGCAATGATTTATTTTTTTTGGGATGGGGGAGGGGGAACAAGTCTTTGTTGATAACCAAGTATTTTTAAATTATCAAATTTAATACCAAGCATGATCAATACCAAAGGCTGCAGTTTAGGTGGCATTCCGGGTTTGGGGTTGGCACAATTGCCCGGTTTTCAGGTACTTACATAAGTGTGGGGCCTGTTTTCTTCTTAAACATTCCCTTTTACATCTGATTAATATCCCTTTTTTATTTATTACAAGTGCACTTTTCCTTCATGCAATTTGTCCTGTTTTACTTTGTTTTAAAGTTCCTCTTGTTACTGTTTTCTTCTCTCTTAGTAGGCCCCTTTTCCATTCTGTTGTGTGCTCCCTTTTCTATATTTTTCTTACCACATCTGCTTACAACTATGTGCCGTTATTCCATTCATATACTCTCTCTCATTAACATACGATACTCCCATCACAACACTTTGCTTTCCGCCCCTTTCAAAGTGATTGTTTTGTTCTTTCATGAACCCTCACCCTCAAAAAATAAATAAATAAAGTACAACAATTAATAAATAAACACTAACTAATCAAATCATTGTCCTTTATCATCATTTCATAATTACCAGCATACAATCTCATCCATTCATTTTTTGCCTCCCCTTTAACTTGTTAAATGAAAACCAATACATTGATTACATCAAAATAAAATTAACAGATTTAAAGGCTTCAATGTCTAATCAATATGCTTATGCTTTAATGAATGAAATCTACATTTTGTAAATGAGCATAGCAAATACATTCAAGGGATACAATAAGAACATTTGAAATGACACAAATGAAAGTGCTATTAAAGTGACAGCCAGTTGTTTAAAGTATTGCAGCTGATATCTGCCAATGTCTAGTCAATGTACCTTTTGGATATTAAAAGAGTAATATTTGTCACAAGGATTGCTGTTACTCATATGGTTGTTAATCTAAAGGTGACATACATTGTCATGTAAGGTCATGCAGTCGGTGAGAATGTGTTTTTCTTGATACAATAGTTTGTCTATATGAAATTAATCATCAATACTTTCTATCAGCTTTGAAAAAAATTCTAAGGACAACATAAGTCAGAGTTAATATATTTCCTACAGGACAAATCTGTTTTCACTGCAATCACAAAGTTCTGTTATTTCTTACGTATTCTTTATTGTGCAATTGCTAAAATAGCACTTTAGGCATCAACAGGTAATTATCGATACATAGTCATGCCAGAAGTGCCTCTAGGAAGAGTTCCAAATAGGCCATCAAATTGATTCACTGCTACTCAGATGAATTGCTACTTTGAAATTTTCAATTTGATATTTTAAGATTTATTGCAATGAACAGAATTATCTGTGTAATGTGAGTTTGGTAACAATAACCTCCATGACAGAATCATAGCTATTTAGATCAGCAGCAACACTTAAAATGAAATTTCTTGAAAGTGCAGGCCTAAATTGCAGAGCTAATTTAGTATGGATTATAATTTTGGTCTTATCCTCCAACTGTAACTAGTTCTTTTTTTTCTTCCGCAAGATTCTAAAATTCTGTTTAAAATACAGGAAATCTTGGAAGTATCATTGAAAATTTTAATTCCTTTAAAATATGATAACATCTTATCAAACCAAAAATCTCATACTCGATGGCAAATTTTAGTACCTTGACTGGAGCATTTTAATAGCTTCAAAGGAATTAATTTTACAAGAAGTGGTGGTTGTAAGAGAAAGCGACCAGTCTCATTGTGGTCCTCTTGCTTAAAGCTGGAAAAGGGAGCTTGTATCTGTATGCTGGCTGATGTTCCATATGAAGCATAACGATGCAGGTAATTCAGGCTCTGCAGTCTAGAATCAGAATTTAAAGTTATGTAATAAATGAATCAATTAATAAATACTAGTGTAATTTTTCAATCTATCTACAACTTTTGTATTCATGATTATGTTAATATTTGACTCAAATACTTTGATTGGAAAATAAATAAATAGAAGAATAAAAGAATATTCTTTACAAATTTTGAGACAAAAGCAGTTTAGTTACAAAAGATAAATAATTGTGTGCTTTGGAGAAAAAAAAATCCTTTCTTAACCATTTGTGGACGTTTTATACAACAGAATGAATAAGATGGGTATTAGACTTCTTACAAGGATTATGAAAAAATGTACTGACTTATGTCGTTTCATTTTTAACGACTGCTGTAGGGGTATGGTAACAATGACAGGCACAGAACAAACTGATAAGATAAATTATGGTAACTGATACTGCTTACCTTTTCAACTTGAAGAGATGGACAATAACTTAAGAATGAAATTCCAGATGTCATGAATTAGAGTACAGCCATGTAGATGCAGTAGCTCTTTATTTTGCAACCTAGTAAGAACAGAGGTACATATATATGTCACGAAGAGCAAAAATATATTTATCAGAAAAAAAATTGTCACTGTACCTAATGTGTTCATAGAGCATAAGTACATTTTCATCAGTGATTCTAATTGTGATTTAAATGTATTTGGTCCCACACATTGTTACCAACCACATTAAAGGTTTTAGACATTTGCAAGATGGACTTTTGAGTTCAATCTTGATCTTGGATATCCTGCTCTTGAACCAAACAGTTGTACACAAAATTAATGAACATTCCCTTGTCGCGAATAGAAGAGAAAGAGATACCTTAACTGGTATATATCAAACAGAACAGCTTACATCATACACATGCTCATTACAGTTTGTTCAATCACATCTTTATACATTATTTGCTGCCCTATTCTTTGTACAATATTTATCAGTCTGGCTGATGTCGTAATTTATCTATGATTTAGACCTGTCTTGGTTGACTTCCCCTTAGACCCTACATTGAATTACCAGTTTGTGATTGTACAGTACATAGAAAATGTAAAGAAATCCAGTACCTTAACCCTTTAATCATATATACAAATCAAGATTACACACTCAACAACAAATTAGTAATTTAATTATATGTAGGTCTAGAAGAACCATAAGAAAACCTTACCTTTGTAAATATTGGTGTAGTCTAGTCTACAAATTTTAATCAGAAGATCACTTCACAAGGCCGCTTAGCACAGTAGGATCTATAGCTGTCACCTTGACATTGAGCTTGAGTACATTCTGCATAGTCTATCCATACCCTTTCCTTGAGCCTTGAGGCCGAGGTAGGATGAGAACCAAGTCTAAGACTGTGAAGCCATGGCAGGAGAGAACTATTGAGTCTTGGACCAAAGGTCTATTCGGTGGATACGACTCGAGGTCCACTCCATCTCCGAGTCTGACTCTGTCAAAAGAAAAATGAAATTAAGAACAAATAATTAATATAGACTCTCTAGACCTCTAGGCCTAGATCTTCTATCTAGGTCTAGAGCTTAATAGTTTTTATAATACTTGTGCGTAGAAAGAAAAATCTACTACTAGGTCTAGATCTAGATCTACTTGTACTAGATCTAGACCTCTACATACATGTACAATTCTACATCTAGTCTAGAATCCAACTTGTTACTGTTACTGTTAGTGTTAGGTACAGACAAGACCTAAAGTCTAAACTCCTGTTAATTTAGCTCTTACAGTCTAGATCTAGATTTTACTTTCTACTTCTAGGCCTAGGTCCACATCCAGGACTAGTCCTGTACTAGTGACTCTGTACAAAGGCTGTGGTAGAGACTAGATCTAGCTCTTCATCTACCCTAGATCTATCAAGACTCAAGTATCATGTAGATCCTTGACTAAATAAATCTAGGCCTAGTCTAGATCTAGAATCTATATTGATTATTAGTCTATAGACTCTTCTAGCCCAGGGCCAGGCTATAGAAGATTATAGTCTGGTCTAGATCTAGACCTACATATGATCTAGAGTCTAGTCTAGATCTAGGCTAGATCTAAATCAAGATCTAACTTAGATCTAGATCTAGGTCTAACTCGAGTCCAATTTTCTTTTGTACTCTAGAAAGTAGAAGAACACCACTCACTAGATCTAGATCTAGATCTAGATCTCATCTCTAGATCTAGATCTAGGTAGGGAGTAGGGTCTAGATGTACTAATAATACTAGATCTATAATAATAGGTCTAGACTAGATCTAGATTCTAAGCCCAAATCTACAAGTACGACTAGTCTATATTGTCAACTGCAAGAATAAATTAGATTAATGAATTTGTACCTGTCCTAACAAACAACCGTCGGTAAAAAAATACAGTTGGACCTGCATGAATTTATATGAATGGGACTGAAATGAATTAACCGGTGCAATTCGTCCACCTTTAGCTCAGTTGGGGAGTGATATTAACTGATATTTATCTAAAATATCGTTCGCTTAAATACAAATTTATTTGCATAACAATGAGAGGAATACTTTTCTTCTTCCAAAATAACAGAGTTTTTATCAACAGAATTAAAATTTTCAGAGAAAAACGGAATTTACTTACTTTTCAAGGACCTCTCTTGCAGTAGTTTAGCGATGCCATTTTGTGATTGATTTACCCCAAATTGACTAGCCTTGATAACAGACCCCTTAAAATCTATTTTAGCTTAAAATCGATTTGATGAAACAGCTCACAACTATAGATTTTAAGCTAAAATCGATTCGGCCTTAAAATCGATTTTTAAAATCGAAATCGATTTTAGTTGATGAAACAGGCCCCTGGTGTTTTTCAGTTTATGACGTTAATGTGATTTATTAAGATAATAATAAACTACAGCAAAAGCAACATCATCACCAATAATAACACTAGCAACAACAACGACAACAATAATAATAACATTCTAGGCAGGGGCGGATCCAGCTTTTTATAAAGGGGTTGGGGTGGTATGCGAGGAGCGTAGCGACCGAGTCCAAGCGAGCGGAGCGAGCGAGGGAGGGTGTGGGAGGTGTCCCCTCCCACAGTAGGGAAAATTTTGAAAATCTCAAATACATAGAAATAGAATAAAATAAAATTACAAGTTTAAAAAAGATAAGATTTAAAAAATGGTCCCAGATTTTTTTTTTTGGGGGGCAACCCCCAACCCCCTCTAGATCCGCTTCTGCTAGGACGTAATACCTCGTATTACCTGAGACATACATTCTCGAAAGAATACAAAGTAGAGTTTGCAGAATTATTTTAGGACAAAATTTAATTTCATATTCAATGGCATTTCCAATATGCAACTTACTCCCCCAAGAGGACAAAATGTCTATGTAGATAATTTTCAGAATCTTTAATAAATCACCCTGTTTGCCAGACTTGGCTACCAAAAAAAAAATATATATATATATATATATATATATATATATATATATTACGTCATGTTCATACCTATTTCCAATTCAAATGCAAAACTAAACGTTCCCCCAAAAAGCCCCGACATTATTAGATCAATTTAGTTCATCACAGTTGAATGGTTCTGTTGTATTATAGAGAAAATAAATCCGAGTTTTCTGTCACAGTCATAGTCTTCTCGCCGTGTACATTGTATATGCCAATTTAAGTCCTTGTTGATATTTCTTAGAACTAGAACCAATGCGAATTTATTCGTAATCAGGTCACTGTGTACTATCACTCCTTATCATAACCTGGGAATGTCATTTTTTCAAATCAACATTTTTAGAATAATGTCTGCTTATTTGTAATAACATGTTCTTATCTATAAATATTACATTTTTAAATTACTGTAATATGCCAACATTACCTATAAACATAATTGATCCAGCTTTGGCTTTATTGATTAATTGGTTTCATTTGGTGATTCGTGCATATTCAACTAAATTCTGCTATGCATTCTTATAAAGTTCAAAGTATTCGTTTATCAAAGGTAGCCATTTTTGGGGGTTCGAACCTAATACGTAATTTAGTAGGCAAGCTATGGTTTCATACATATATGTTACTACAATTACCACATCGAGGCGTTCGTTTAACAATCCACTTCGTGGTATTAATGAAGGCTCATAACAATTACGACTACTTGTACTGTAACAACGGTAGGTGATAAATGATGGTGAATCAAATTATTTTCATAATTAAATCGTAAATTCGTGAAAAATTATCCTGTTTGTCTTATCTTATCTCCTGTAGTCTCCGCTATGGCATCGAGTAATATGGCGTATTACTCGATGCCATATAGTATAGTCGTCGTTTATATGAAAAGGTTCGTTGCATGTAGGTCGCGTACAACATGTAAGCTATAGAATTTACCTGAAATCTCAGTGATAATTGAATATTAATAACTTAATAACATAACATATTACTCCTTTTTATGACCTTCATGATTTTGTTTTCATTTTTATTAAAAAGGACTTGTTAACAAAATATATACTTAAAATTTCTTCTTTATTTGTGGGGGATCAAAGGCGGGGGGTACCGAATCCAATACTGACAATCAGTCAGCCATTATATTCATCGTAATGTTATACTTTCTACTTTGAAGTATTATAAATAATACGTGAAAGAATCATTTTCAACTCACTGTACAACGCTATTCAAAGCTGGTATTCACAATTTGGAAATGTATTTTCTTTGTTTTAATGCAGGGCATATTGATTCGGCAAAGTATTTCCGTCAGAATCATCCATTTATAATGGCAGGTGAGTCCAATATGTGCTATGTTGTCTAACGAGAACGTAAATATGCTGTTGGGTATATTTTTCATCTTGTTGTTCTTCTTCAACTTCTTCTTCTTGTTCTTCTTAATATTTTTTTTCTTGATCTTTTTCTTCCTTTTTTTCCTTCTTCTTCATCTTGATGTTGATGTTCTACTTCTTTTTATTCTTGTTCTTTTCTTCTTCTTCTTCTTCTGGTAATCTCCAAATGGCTGTGCAGCCTAACCAAACATTGTCCTGTATTTACAACCCATTTGGCAAAGGGTATAGAACCTTTGTGGTAGGTTGAGGGAATTTACTACCGACTTTGCTCAATATCACTGCGGTGACCAGCCAGAATTATTAAGAGAATCTAAAGTTATATTCGTTTTATTGTGATAGAATGAATAAGAAAAGGAGAGGAGAATTCTAATGACAAGTCGCCTCTAACCAAGATATCAAGATATACAAGTATTTTGACCTTTTGACATGTCCCTGAAAAGGATTGCTTTTCAAATGTTCCTCATTTATATGATGTTATTTTTATATGATTTCAAAGCGTCAAAGTTTACACCACTTCCCATGTAATGATAATAATAGTAATAATAATAGTGGATTCTTGTATGGCGCTCATATCTGTCCGACTTGACACACCTTTACCAATTACTTCCAGGCAGTTTTCCTCTCGCACAATGTTCTCACCAGAAGAGAACTGAACTCAGTATTACAATTTTTAATTACTTTTTTCTTCATATTTCATGTATTTTCCGTCACCAGGTCTGCTACGTACCTCTACCAGAGATTTCAACGATATTTTGGTAGCAGTTGCAAAGAGAGTCCGCAAGGACCCAGACATCGACACATTAGGAAGAAATCTTGGGTTTACACCGGAAAATATTCATGGGTACATAGCAACTAATTTCAGAACCCAGAATGTAACATATGATGGAACTCTTCAAATGCTGCGGGATTGGCGAAACGGTCAAACGAGCTTTGCGAGCGAGGAGCTTTGAAGAGTGCTTTGGAGCAATCTGGACAAATTCGTCTTGCTGATGATCTCTTTCCTTCCAGTCAGTAAATACATGAAGCATGGCAAAAATCAATAGCGGTTCTAGAAAGAAGGATGTCATGCTCCGATCTTTGATGCAATAGTTTTTGATAAATTTCTACCACGGTAAATGTATATGACATCGATTAATAGGTTCCATTTTTTTCTTAGAGTTCAATTATTTGGTGTTTTTAATCGTTCTTTTATCACTCCTTGTCTCGAGAGTAGAGTGTGGGTGTTTGTATGCCAAATATACATTTTATACATTTTTCATTTTGGACCCAGAAGGGATATTATTTTACACACAGTTTAGTACGGATAAATGTGGCTATTATTATCATAGCTATTGTTGTTATCATAATAATTATTATTTCTACTATTATTATTACTATTAAGATTATATTTTGTAATTACCATTATTGTAATACATATTGTTACAAAACAGTATTAAAAAATGAAAACAATCTTCGTTCATTACCTGGTATGTGCCGGAGTGAGAGGTCTTTTTATACAATTATTTAGCTTAAATAGTGTAAAGGTAATCTTTGATAACATGTGATACGGTAGTGAATTTGAATTTGATCTTGACTATTTTTTTGCAAAGGAACATAATGCTAAACAGACGTGTAATCAGATTTCACATTTTTTTTTACTTACTATCCTTATTCTTTAAAATCATTTTATCCTTATTATCATAGCTATCTTTTTCACTACATGTGCCTAGGATTTTTTGCTATGCTACATCCAAGATGTCTACCAAAACTCTCAATTCGTTGCTGAATTAATACCAACTAATAAAAAGAAGGAAACATTGGAAAATAGATTATAATTTTGCAATTATTGTTATAAATTAAAACTAAAACATATTTTCTATCTCGCTTTAAACTTCAATCTAATTCTTCTTTTTTCTCTTTTTTTTAACCCTAATGTGGTTATTTCTGGCAGCCTGCTTATAGTCTTGCGTTCCCCGTCCATATCCTTCCCCTCTCCCTCTCTTCCCTTCCTCTCTCTTTCCCACTTTCCTCTCTCCCACTCCTCTTGCTATCTTTATTTGGGTATTTATGATAATAATGTTGAATGTAGGTATATCGTTATTACAATGCTGTTTACATTTGTTAAGCCACTGGAGGCAAATTTCAATAAACGCTGTTAAAGTCTCGATCAATAGAATTATTGTAATTTGGAATATGCGAATTGGATCTTTATTTTCACATAGTGCTGTACGTTTTCAACATGTTCTTTCCCTTCATTAAGTAACAACTGGGACAAATGGGGTATTTTTAGAATTTGGGAAAACCAACCATTCCAGTAACTAGGACATGTTTACAAAACCTCCCTTAGAGGTGCAAAAAGTTAACAATAGAAACTGCAGTAATTGGGAATTCCCGCGTTGCAACTTTGCAATAACACACACACACACACACTCAAATCACACAGAAAAGACCTCTAACACACACACACACACAAAACACCTTTGTTGTATTGCGAAGGAAGATCAGGTTTATTCCCATCCTGCATTCAATACATTTTCCCCTTTTCCCCGCTCACAATGTGTTCAAAATGTAATCTGGAAATAAAGCACATACTGTATTAGTTTTTAGATAATTGTTTTCATGAGAATCGTTCTTTTGTTCCATACTCTACCCAGTCCAGTCACATTAGCATAGCTATTTCTTAAGTATGATTTTTTTTTCGTACCACAATCACATTAAGTGGTCCAGTGTTGTGGAATAGCCTTGAGTCTGAAATAAAGAGTTGCCTTTCTCTGTCAAGATTAAAAATAACCAAAAATATACAAAATTGAAGTGATCAAGTCTTACACCCCTTGATGAAATTTCGTATTATGTCCTTTCTTTTTGTGTGCTTATGCGCGCGCGCATGTGAGTGTGTTTGGGTGAGTGGGCGTTTGTGTGTGTTTAAACTATTTGTTATTCTCTGAGGTAGGCCTATATTTATTTTTCCCTCCACGTTATTTTTTGGGGGATTTCTATCTTTCGTTAGTTGTTTACTGTACCTTTCATGGTTGTTGAATTTCTTTACACATTTAACCCATTGCCATGTGTATAGGTTGTTTGGTATACTTTATTGTCATTTTCATACCGACTTTAGCATGGCCGCCATTAAGGCGGTTTAGCATTCAAGGAATTAATTCCTAACAGGTACCCATTTACCTCACGTGGGTCGAGTGTGACAAGCATGGTACATGTCTTGCCAGGAACTCGAGCCACAAAACTGAGGTTGAAAAGGAGAAAAATAGAGATAAAGGAAGAGAAAGAGATGAATTAGTAGACAGATAAAGTAAAAGGAGAAATGAAGAAAGCAAGCATGAGAGAGGGAAAAGGGCAAGAGAGAGAGAGAGAATAATTATGTGTGACAGAATAAGATAGAGAAAGAAAATAGAAGATAAAGAGAGGATTTGATTTAGTAAAGTGTATCATATCTCCACGGTATACAAAGAAAATAAAGTTTGTAAATTGTATTTTCAATATTTTCATTCACAACATGGTCCAATACGCCTAATGAGAGAGACTTCTCATTGACATGTGAAGGTCGGAGCGTCTCTCAGATCATCGCGTGATATGCAGTAGAAATTGGATTTCCCCGCTATTGCTCCCTAAATCATTTTGCAGAACGACAATGTGTACTGATAGCATCGGTGCATGATGGATGGACATTTTTCAACATTGATTGCTTATTTCACATGGATATTCAATAATAGCAATTATATTGGATCTTTGTATGATAACGCATTGCCTCTTAAAGGGATAGTTGAGTTTTGTTGCAGAGGGCGCTACACAAACATCTTGTTGTCAGATAATGAAAAACTGAGTGTCAAATTTGAAAGAATATACAATTTAAATGACAAAATCATCTTTGTTTGATCAAAATCGGTTTAGAGACGGCTGAAATATCCATAAATATAACCATTTCTAATATTTATGGTATACCCAGGGGGCACAGCAGGTTCTTGAGACATGGAATGTTGTAAAAGGTAGTTGGGTATTATCGTGTTCAGGGGACCTCCCTGCACAATTTCTAGGTGGACAACCTTTGCAATATGCTGCTGAAAAGAAATGGCCGCCATGTATAACTACTGTTGTACAATTCTGGGGATTACTTTCTAACAGTACATCATTTTACCAAGTGTAAGGTGCCATATGAAATAAAAATTAAATTTCCTACAAGATGAAACCTCATTTAATAGGTTTGGGGATGATTTGCATAACGATTTTGAGCAAAAAATGGGATTTTTAACCATTTTTTCCAAAAATATGAATTGCGCCAAAATAAATGTTTCTCCATATTTAGTCGATTATGATGCTAACTGACTTAAAACTTGCTGAAAAACTGTTCAGAAACATAGTTGATATCATATCCAAATTTTAAGCCTATCGCTTTACTAACTAAAAAGTTATACTGCTCTAAAGTTGACACACTGTTATGAGCCAAAATGGCAAATTTGGTTGCTAAGGGATCTCTTCTCCTTAGCAACGGTAACACAGTGACGTGAAAAATAGAATATATCGCGAGAGCCAAGCAGATGACTACTTTGATAGGAAGTATGATGTCAGATGATACATTTCCTTCATATTTTAATGATACATATCGCTTAGTTCCCGTTGCTATGGTAACAATATGCCTAGCAACCGATATTTAATGTGTTCTCAGAGTCAAATTAGGATATAGGTCAAATAATACATAAAATAAGACCTGTTCCAAGTGACAGACATAATTTGCCGTCTTAAACATGGTCATAGTGCATGATGTGGTTGAGAACTTTCACCCTACCATCTCCCTCCATTGAAACGCCCCCATCAAAAGTAATTTTGGGATGGGGGCAGTATGTTGTGTAGGACATGATGTGTGTTCAGAAATTATGCAGGCTGTCTGTCAAATGACACATAAAATGAGTTCTGGATCCAGGTGATAGTCATGAATTTCAGTCTGAATCATGAAGACAATGGATGGAGGGGTTCAGAATTTGCACCCTTCCTCCTTCTGTGACCCTCCCCCTCTACTTGAACAAAATTAGAGCAATTTGTACAAAGCTATATTCATAAAGTACATTGCAATCGAAAAATTGGTCCAGTATTTTTTTTCTCCAAGGAGGCTTCACAGTGCATTTAAAATATAATGGTTAAAATTTCATGGGAAAGTTTTTCAATGTCTTCCTCCCCCACCCCTGCCTCGAAAATTTGACCCCAATTATTTATTTTGTACAATAAATTCATTAACCTGCTAAATGTAAGATGATTAGAGACATGGGTTCAAATGATAGACTGGTATCATCCTCTAAAAAATAGATACTTAAAGGTTGGAATCAAATCAAATGATGAGTTGGAGTGGGGGCAAGAGGGGGGAAGGGGGTTGCAGCTCCCCTGCCCATATATTGGGCAATCGTCATCTTTTATCCAGGCAGCAATGAGCTAGAATAACGACATATCCGAGTATGCGGCTAGGTGCTGGAATGCATCTTATCTGGTGGGTTTTTCATGACAAAATAACTTTTTTAACCATAATAGGTGTACTTTCTAAATGTTTAAAATTTGGAATTACATCATAATGGGTAAAAGGAGTCTTGTCAAATTATTAAAATCTTTAAAAGGAAATATAAATGCCAATGCCCAACTCTTTTTGTGTGTCTCGGAGTCCCTCCACTCTCCTTTTAGACTTTGACCCAAATTAGATTTTACGAGTATTGCCTTCTGCAAGCCACCAATGTACGTCATCAGTATAAATACATGAGTCCAGTATATTGTCTTCATTAAGAGTTATGATTTATCTAGCTTGATCGAAAGCCCTCCAACTAATCACAAACCTACAGATTTCTATCTAGTTGGTACGCAGTGGCATCTCTATGGTGGAAGGGGGCAATGCATTTGAAGAGAGCACAAAAGGAGGAACACAAAAACGTAAAAGAGAGAAAAGGGAAAGGAGAGAAAAGAAGAAAACTGTTGATCCCATTGAATACATGCACCCCAATATGCGAGGCTAAATGCATTAGAAATACCTTCTTTTTAATAAATGAATAGAAAACCACTTATCTATGATTAAAATACGAAACTATACATAGACCTACAACTCGATCGCTTTGCTCCCTTGCAAAATTCCTAAGCTGGTCTCCTTACTCACTTGCTGGTGCAGTTACGTAGATAACCAGAATGGGGGGCACTCGTTTTTCCGAAGGTTCGTATTTCCGAAGGTTCATAATTCCGAAACACAAATTTCCCATGCATGGGGGTTCATAATTCCGAAAATGAAAAAGGGTTCGTAATTCCGAACATTTGTTGCATTATTCCGAAGGTTCGTTTATCCGAAGGTTCATAATTCTGAAGGTTCGTATTTCCGAAAATGAAAAAGGGTTCATAATTCCTAAAATGAAAAAGGGTTCATAATTCCGAAGGTTCGTATTTCCGAAAATGAAAAAGGGTTCATAATTCCGAAAATGAAAAAGGGTTCATAATTCCGAAAATGTAAAAGGGTTTATAATTCCGAAAATGAAAAAGGGTTCATAATTCCGAAAATGAAAAAGGGTTAGTAATTCCGAAAATGAAATAGGGTTCGTAATTCCGAAAATGGAAAAACGTACCTAAACAACAAATGAACATTAAAAGGAATTCAAGAGGCCTAGACAGCCCTAGGCGCGGATCCCCCCACCGCAAAAAAAGAGAGAGAGAGAAGGAAAGAAGGAAAAGGGAAAGAGGAGAGAGAGGGAAAGAAAGAAGAGGAAGGAGAAAAGAAAAGGGAGAAAAGAAGTAGATCAGGGGGGGGGGGGGCAAAAGGGCCTTGCCTCCCAGGTTGTTGCCTTCCCTCCCCCCAAGCAAAAAAAAAGAGAGAGAAGGAAGGGAAGGGAAAGGGAAGGGGAAAGAAAGGGACAGAAAGAAAAAAAAAGGAAGAAGAAAGGTAGGAGAGATCAGTTGTGAAGTTTCCCGCAGACAAGGTGTGGATCAGGGGCGAAAGGCCCTTTACCCCCGCCCTCAGCAAAAAAGAGGCATTTATTAGAGATGAAAAGAGCACTTATCAGGAGGGGAAGGGGCACTTGTCAAAGTAAAACGAGTACCTCTCAGAATTGAATAGGGTCATTTACAAGAGATGAAAAGGGGACTTTATGAGAATGAAAAGGAACTATTTTCATAGGTGAAAAGGGGCATTTATGAGAAGGGGAAGGTGCTCTTTTTTAATGGGGGCACTTATTAGAAAGGAAAGGGGCACATGTAAAAAATATAAGGTGCGCTTATCCGAGTTTTAAAAGGGTAGTTATTAAGAGGGGAAGGGGCACTTCTTACAAAGGAAAATGGGCACTTGTCGATGTCGGGCTCGGTATTAAGTTTCAAAAAGTAGACTTTATTGACCAGTAATATGATAACTATAATATGATTACAAGTTGCGTTTTATACCCTTCAGAATCAGAGTGAAAAGACTGGTTGTTTACTATATCATTTTTCAAATTTATACGTAGCAGGTTCTTTGGAACAAACATGCCAAGAAAGACAACTTGTAGTTTTTGTGTACGATTAAAGTTGTATAGGCGGATACTCCACCCTCTCGTACAAAATAGCCTGCAAAGAGCAACAACATGAAAATGGAAAGACACCTCAGGCCTGGGCCTGAGACACCTATTTGCGTTTCATGAGAGGCTGAAGTATCCGGGCCAGCTATTAATACTTTTTTATTGAGTAAGTTTTGAAGACAAATTAACATGATATTCCCGGTTTTATGTTAATTGCTGATATTGAAAAGGCTTTCGATGAATTAGAACGGTCCCTTATGTTTCAAGCTTTGAAATACTTCAATTTTTGGGAAGATTTAATATCCTTGGTGAAAATTATGTATAATGATATTTATTCATGTGTGTTGAACAACGGGCATGCTTCTAATTTTTTTCCAATAACATGTGGTGTTAGACAAGGCTGCCCTTTAAGCCGCCTTCTGTATATAATTTGTAATGACAAGTGTGTATATGGATAAGGAGAGATAATGATGTTAAAGGAATCAGAGTGAACGGTATAGAAATTAAGCCTAATTCATATGCTGATGACACAACATTTTATTTAAACGACGTCGCGTTGCTTAAAATTTGTATGTATATCGTAGACCAATTTAAAGTTTTTTCAGGACTATGCATTAACCGGAACACATCAGAAATAGTAGCTCGTGGGTATTACAAAGCCCACCCTCCCGACATATCTTTGTTTGGACTTAGATATCCAATTGACCCTATTGACTGCTAGAAGTGTACTTTCTTTTAATCTTGATTATTGTTTGAATTAAATTTTCCTCCAAAATTAAAAAAACTTTTTGAGAATATGGAATATGAGAGATTTAACACCTATAGGGAAAATCACTGTATTAAAGTCGCTGGGCCTTTCTCAATTAATTTATCTTTTATCCGTTCTGCCAAAGCCCCCAGAAGAATTTTTGCAAGAAATTGATTCCTTAATGTACCCCTTTACATGGAGTGGAAAACCAGATAAGATTAACCGTCATACAATCATTTGAGGTTATAATCAAGGTGGATTGAACATGTTACATCTTCCTTCAGTTATTAAAGGATTGAAAATTGCATGATTGATTGATGTAGAAAATACAGTTGAATGGAAATGCTTTTTTAAAATACTATTTGGAACATCTTGGGGGAGGCAAGGGCCTTTCGGCCCCTCAGGCCCCTCCCGATCCACACCTTGTTGGCGGGAAAAATCGCAACTGATATCCGCCTTAGAAAGAGAAGACGATAGAAGTAAAGCAACATAACATATGGAAAGATAGCTATCTTTCCTAATGTTATGTTGTAGATAGAAAAAGGAAATAATAGCAAAATAAAAACAAAGAATAACATAATGAGAGATAGAAAGAGAAGTTAGAAGGATAAAAAACAAAGAATGATGAAAGGAAAGATAGAAAGAACAGAAGATAGAATGGAAACCAAAGAATTAAAAAATGAAGATAAGAGGAAATGATAGAAGGATAAAAGCAAAGAGTAACATACGGGATAATAGAAAGAGAATAAGATGGAAGGATAAACAAAAAGAATAACATAAGTAAAGGTAGAAAGTGAAGAAAATAGAAGGAAAATAACATAATCATGATAAGGAAAGAAAGAATTATCTGGCTGCTGCCAGATAATTCTTTCATTCCTGATGTTATGTTGCAGATAAAAAGAGGAAATGGAAGAAGAATTAAAAAAAAAGAATAGCGTAACATAAGGAAAGATAAAAGGAGAAGAAGATAGAAGGAAATACAAAGAATAAGGAAATGAAGATAGAATGAGGAAATGATAAAAGAATAAAAACAAACGAGAAATTTAATTCGTCATTGAGGACGATTTAGGTTGTCTGTTATTTAATCTGAATAACTTATTATACAACATATCGAAAATTTGAAGAAAATCGATCAATATTTACAGAGATACAATCATTTTTCAATAAATATGCTGACGTCATAATATGCAAATTCGTACCATTGCCATTATGATAATGTCACGATAAACTTAAAGGCCAAATGAGACGTGAAATCATATCTCTGACTCATATTCTATCAAAATATATAAACAAATTGTGGGGTCAACGGGCATGCTAAAGAGCTCTAATGGATTTTGTTTAGGCATGTTTTTGCCCATATATGCTTTGTATTACAAGAGCTCACACGTACGGACAGTTATCTGGAACAGACGCTCATTCCGTTATTAATGGTCATAAAGAGATAAACATGGTATCAAATTGTTTGGGAAAAAATTGGAAATATCATGAAAGAAAAAAAAATGGCGAATCAATGTTGCGTACGGCCATGGAGAACAAAAACGCGCGCGCATACGCGTGTGCGTGATTTTTTTTGGGGGGGAAATGCTCTAAAAGGCCTAAAACGTATGCAAAATATTTTTGAGATAATTTGTAGCATTTTAAAGATTTGCGCGCGCACTGACGCGCGGAAGTTCGCGTACGCGCGCGTTTATTGACCTGAAATTGACCGGACGGATATTAACCTTGATCATGACAAATATGAATGAGAAATGACATTCCATAATGAAGATATGATCATGAATTGAGGCTCCTGGATGACGTCACGATAATTTGATGAATTTTAAATGTTCCTGTCACGTTTCATGATGATGACCTATGACTGTGTCGAATTTGAGAGAAATCGGGTCGTTCAGTTTTGAGAAATCCACTGCACAAAAAATGGGGGTCAATAAATAAAAATAAATAATAAGGAGAAATTTAATTCGTCATTGAGGACGAATTAAGTGGTCTGTTATGTAATCTGAATAACTTATCTTGTAGAGAATCGTCTCAGCTACAACATATCGATATTTGGAAGAAAATCAATCAATATTTACAGAGATACAATCAATTTTCCATAAATTTGCTAACGTCATAATATTCCAATTCGTATTTTGAGTTCCAAGGCCATAATGATGATGTCACGACATATTTAATGGCCAAATGAGACATGGGGGTGTTTAACAAAGACTAAGATCGACTTTAAGTTGGACTTAAGTATGGCGGGCCATTCATGCCATTGGTTGCTATCCCCATTGGTCTCTAAATTGTAATCTTTAGATAATAATATCAAAATAATATCAAAAAATGTAAACTCTGTAGATTTGAGACCACGATTGGTACGTCCCTTGAAAGACAAATGCCAGTAAATGGTGAGAGCAAACAGTGGCATGAACGGCCTGTTATACTTAAGTCCAACTTAAAGTCGATCTTAGTCTTTGTGAAACACCCCCTGGAATCACATCTCCGACTCATACTCTATCCAGATATGAAAAAATGGGGGGTCCCCGTGCATCCCAAAGAGCTATACTGCATTTTGTATAGGCATGTTTTTGCCCATATATGCTATGTATTACAAGAGCTCGCACGCACGGACATTTATCTTGAACGGACGCTCATTTCGTTATTAGTGGTCATAAAGAGATAAACAAGGTATCAAATTGTTCGGGAAAAAATGGGAAATATCATGAAAGAAAAAAAGGGCGGTTCTGTAGTGCTTACGATCATTACGTACGAAAACGCGCGCACATTCGCGTGTGCGCGTTTTTTTGCGAAATGCTTACAATAGCCTAAAACGTACTCTACTTTGAATAAAAAGTGATTTTGAGCAATTTATAATTTTGTGCGCGCACTGATGCGCGCGTTTATTGACCTGAAAATGACCGGACGGATATTGACCTTGATATTGATAAATATGAATGAGAAATGATTTTCTGTTATGAAGATATGATCATGAGTTGATTTTCACAAAATGGCGCCTGGATGACGTCACGATGATTTGATTAACTTGAAAGTGTTCCTGTCACGTCTCATGACAATGACCTATGACTGTGTCAAAATCGAAAGAAATTGTGTGGTTTGATTTTGAGTAATCGTCTGCACACAAAAGTGGAGAAATTAAAAATAAAGAAATAACGAGAAATTCAATTCGTCATTTGGACGAATTAGGTGGTCTGTTATTAAATCTAGTGGACGCTGATCTTGTTTAGAATTGTCACAGCTACAACATATCAAAATTTGGAAGAAAATCGATCAATATTAAATTTTACAGAGTTACAATCCATTTTCCATAAATATGCTGACGTCATAATATGCAAATTCGTATTTTTAGTTCCAATACAATTATGATGATGTCATGATATACTTAATGGCCAAATGAGACATGAAATCATATCTCCGACTCATACTCTATCCAAATATGAAAAAATTGTGGGATCACCAGGTATCCCGAAGTGCCGTTTACTAATTTAAGTTTCTCTCCATGGTAAACATGGTAGGGGTGAAATTAGAATACAAAGGTCAAAGGGTAGAGCTATAGAAAATCAAGGAACATTACAAGACATCATAGAGGGAGAACGAGAACCAGAGGCGGGAAAGGGAGAGGGTGAGAGAGAAGAAAAAGAGAAGGGCAGAGGCAGAGAGAGACAGCTAGAGCAAGAGAATAAGAGGGAGGCATGGCAAAAGAGGTACAGGGAGGCACAGAGAGAGAGGGTGAAAGAGTAGAGAAAGAGAGATCGAAAGAGAGAGAGAGAGATGCAGAGACAGAGCAAGAAAAGGAGAGAGGGCAGAACAAGAGAGAGGAAGAGAAACAGAGCAATAGAGAGAACAGAAGAGAAAGAGAGGGAAAGATATGCAATGGAGAACGATGCATTAAATATTTCCAGCATAAATAGAATTGAACATTTACTCTATAGAGAAGAGAGAAGTTTGTAAACAATTATATGTCCGTGAGAGAGATGTAAACATTGCATATACCTGGACTGAATAGCTGGAAAAAGTATAAATGTCTAGAAAGGAGACTAGCATCATAGAAATGGGATGATTTGATATTGTTTTAGAATTGGGAGATTAACCCTATATAGGTTTAATCAATGACAAGGAATGCGATTTCCCATAGGGTTATACACAAACAATCGACATTCTCTCCCATAGCTATAACACGCAAAGTTAGGCATTTTATACATTGTTTGTGATTGTATATGTTATGATATTCGAAGAAGGGGATAAAATCGAATGTAAAACGGAACCCCTAAAAAAAAATTTAAAAAATTGACCCATCGGGAATCGAACCTTCGAACCTGGGACGATTGAATGGGAGGCAAATGCTTTAACCAATAGACCAAAATATTTCATATTGCATAGTCGTAATTTCAACTTTCAATTGCAAATTTCGGCATGATCCCAACATCAGACCAAAAAACAAAAAGGCACGTTTCCTATAGCCCAAAGTCTCAGCTATATTATATCAAAATTCGGGAGAAAATGGAGCAAAAACAAGCGAGATACTGCTCAAAGAACAATGTCATGTAGATTCATGATTTTGAGCACTTTGAAATGTTGCGCGCGTACTAACGCGCGGACGTACGCGTATGCGCCCGTTTATTGACCTGAAAATGACCGGATGGATATTGACCTTAATGTTGATAAATATGAATGAGAAATGAATTTTCATTTTGAAGATATGATCATGAGTTTATTTTCACAAAATGGCGCGTGGATGACGTCACGATGATTTGATGAACTTGAAAATGTTCCTGTCACGTCTCATGACGATGACTTATGACTGTGTCAAAGTTGGAAGAAATTGGGTGGTTCGATTTGAATAATCGTCTGCACAAAAAGTTGGGGAAATAAAAATAAACGAGATAAGAATTCGTCACTGAGACGAATGAGGTGGTCTGGACGTTTTTGTATAATGATCTGATATGGAGAGATGAAGAGAGAGAGAGATGTATGGCAGTAGATAGTTATTAAAAAGTGAGAGAGAGACGGGGTATAGCCATGTAAAAAATACATGAGCTGGACAGAGGGATAAAAGAGGAATCAGAATGCATGCACTTGGAAGGAGAGAGGATAGTTTAAGGAAACATGGTAGGGATCAACTAAAAATACAAAGGGCAAAGGAAAGAGCTAGAGAAAATTAAGGAACGTACTAAGACATAAAAGAGGGAGAACAGGAGCCAGAGGCGAGAAAGCGAGAGGGTGAGAGGGGTGAGAGAGTAGAGGCAGAGACAGAGCTCGGGAGACAGAGCAATATAAGAGGGAGGCAATAGATCAAGAGAGTGAGAGGGAGACAGATCGAGAGAAGGAGAGGGTGAAAGAGTAGAGAGAAAGAGATGTACTAGAATAAAAATAGAGAGACAGAGCAACTGTCCCCTTTCCTAGAGGTGGCAAAACAAGAGAGGGGAAGAGAACAGAGCAAGAGAGAGAGAGAAAAGAAGAGAGAGAGAAAGATATGCAATGGAGAAAGATGCATTCAATATTTCCAGCATAAATAGAATTGAATATTTACTCTATAGAGAAAGAGAGAAGTTATAGTCATGTAAACAATTAAATGTCCGTGAGAAAAACGTAAACATTGCATATACCTCGGCTGAATAGCTGGACAAAGTATACACGTCTGGATAAGAGACTAGCATCAGAGAGATGGGACGATTTGATATTGTTTTATACTTGGGACATTAACCCTTTGGGTGGTATTCTCGAAAGCGGACTAACTTTAGTCCATGGTTTAATCCTCCGACTAAGTATGGAATGCCAAGTGTCCATATGAATATGTTTTTGAATAATTTAATCTGTCACTAAATTAAAATAAAATGTAATAACATAATAAGGAAAAACATTTAAATACTGGTCATACACATGTTTGTAGAATTTATTTGAAGGATGCTTGTGGAAGAATTTACGCCGCCAGGGGCTACCTCTGGTCAAAGGGAATCATGATGTACACAAGCCAGTCTACTTGGTCTTTTGTTCTATAGCGATTGTGAAGAATTTTCAGTCCCTAGTTCTTGAATAAGTCTTGTCTGGGTATTATAATTTCGTTGCATGGTAAACGAATGAGTAATTAAGAATGGCAGGAAGCTTGTAGGCCATGAGTAATTGACATGATGTCAACTACTTATTTATCCTGAATTACTTTAACTCATTGTTTCTCTCTCTTTCTCTTTCTCTTTCTTGCTAAAAGCATTCACAAAACTCGTGAGCAACCTATTCATTTGAGAAGAGGCTTACGAATGCGATCCATTCTTTTTCCCCATAAGTAATCCATATACATTTGGGATCAAGGGAATGCCCCGATCTAGGTGCATCTTATCTATCTTTTTAATTTCAGTACAGTAATTGTGTGATATTCTAAGCCTTAACAAAGGAAAAACAACAACTGAGTGCTACAATTCTTCCTATTTTTTATCCCTTTTTTTAGGCATAGATAACAAGTGTTTTGTTTTTGTTTCTCTTAAGAGAAGGAAAAAGGAAGGGGAAAAGGCTTTTTAATTTTTATAAATATCGCTAATCCTTCATATGACGTTGTGATGAACCAAGTATTCATTCATCACCTGCTTATGTATTCCAAACTCTAACATAGTTCATTTGCCTTTATCTCGATACATGTACTTCTACATGGCCTTGACAGAAGTTGGGTGAATAGGATAATTAAAGAAACTTAAATTCTTTTTTACAAATTCAAATTTCAAATGCCTTTTCTTCGGCCTACATTATGTTGCCGAGCCAGTCTAATTTGTTTTTGTCATACTTTGTAAGTAAGAATACGGCACTTAGTCTTGTTATGTTTATAAATATTTGACAGGGGGTTTAGGGGAGTTGGGTAACGCAATCAATGACGCATGAACTTGTATTTTCTTCTCTTTTAAAGGTTCCACATAATATATCCAAAAGTTTTGTTTGCGTTCTTTAGCGGGTTGCTGTCAAGTGCCTGATTTAATTTAATTTACGGGTTGCTGTCAATTGCCATACAGTCAGTATGCTCTTCCAGCGATTACGGTTTTTCTATATATCTACTCCTCGTTTGCTTTTGTGTGTGATCGTTTATGTGTTTTCGTCTTTCTTGTTATTTGTTGTGATGTCTTTTAGTTGGTATGCACACTCCTTTACATCTCCCTTCCTCTCCGTGCTCTACTCTATGCTACATGTTTCATCTTCTACCTTTACTTTACTGGGGATCTCTATAATTCTTTAACAATGGGTACAAATGAAGACGTCCCTTTTCATAACTTGGATAATGATGAATTATATGACACTGCTCAGTCTATTCTTGATAAGAATTTTAATGAAAGCTTGAATAACTCATTTCATGACTCCGCTGTACAATCCATGAACTCGCAAAGTAAAAATCTTGAAACTGTTTCTGATCCAAATGATAATACATATCAGCATGCGCCTTCCTTGTATTATATAGAAAAGCAGATTGCATTAAAATATCTACATAATAGCATAAATTATTTTCTAATGTTGCATTACAACATTCGCAGCGCCAACAAAAGTTTCGATTCTTTGCGCTCCCTTTTAATGAATTCAAAACTGAATTGTTCTGTTATAGGATTATTAGAAACCTGGTTTACTAATAGTACCCATTTACCCTTTTATTCTTCACCTGGATATAACTTGATTACAAATAACAGAACAGGAAAAGCAGGTGGAGGTGTTGGCCTGTATATATCGCAACGATATGAGTACAAGTTGAGGCCTGAACTGAATTACATGAACGATTTCATAGAAACCCTCTTTGTTGAAATAATTATTCCTAATGATAAAAACATTTTAGTTGGAATCACCTACAGGCCACCAAATTCTATTCATGATGATTTTTTAAAGACTTTTCATGAGTTATTAGTACACCCCTACTTGGTAAATAAAACTTGTTTTTTACTCGGTGATTTCTATGCTAATCTCTTTAAGTATGATGATGATTCATTTGTACAAACGTTTATGGATGTACTTCTTACTGCGGGTATTCTTCCATTAATAACCAAGCCAACTAGAATATCTGCTAATTCAGCTACTTTTATTGATAACGTATTTACGAATGCTCGATGTACTCTTTCTTCTGGTATAATTCTTTCTGATTTGTCAGACCATTTCCCCATATTCTCACACTTTAAATTTAACAACAACCCCATATTGAACACAGTTACCTATCCTCTAATAGCTTTGATTTTGGGTTATTCAGTATAATATACTCATATTACTTTACCTCGTACAATATCTTTTTGATAATATTATCCTTGTACTTTTAGGATGTTACAATCCGTGCTATTTAATGTAACTCTTGCTTTGTGTGAATACCCTTTTCCTTCCTCTCTTCTTTGGTTCTCATCCTTTTCTCTTTTCTTTCTGTTTTCTTATCTCTTTCCTCTGCTATTATCCCCTTTTTTTTCTTCTTTCTTCACACAATACATAATTTCCCAGTTTTTACATGTACATGTACTTTGATGCTTTGTATAGTAACAGTGAACGTGACATTTTTTATGACATAATTTGCATTAAACTTGGATGTGTTGCGGGATTGGCATAGCTTTTTTATAGTTTTTTTCTCTTGACTTTAACGAATTTTTAGAATGACGTTAATATATTATGTATTCTAAGTGTTTATTTTGTATTTTTGTATACATACTTCAACTTCAGGTGCACTTGGCAGAGACTCACATTCCTCCTGTTTTGAATGAAAACACACCTCAAGACTGTACCATTCTCCTCTCTTTCTACTTTTCATTTTCTACTCTGTCCTCTATCCTATATCTGTTCTCTACCCCTCTCCTCCAATCTTTCGTATATTCTCTGATCAACTTTTTTTTCTGCTTCTTCCTTCTCTTCCTCTTTCTAGTTCCGTCTCTTTCTCTCTCTCTCTCCTTTCTTTGTAACTTTTGATGACACAGAAGTTTTTAGGAAGTTTTTAAGAAGTTTTTTTAAATGTTTTTAATGTTTTTAATATTTGTAATATATTTAGATTTTGATGTAACATTTGAGAGTTTTATTTTGTTTCATTATGCATAATTTATGGTTGTACGATTTAGTTATTCATATTTTGATCGTTTATTGTGTTGTACATTGACTTTGTAAATTGAGCAATTTCAGCTTTCCAGCTGCATGTTCTTTTATTGCAATAAACCGAATCAATTCAATCCATTCAATACTAATACCCAACGTGATTTTTCTGAAGATAATGTGAATCTTTTCAAAGAAGGGTTAGGAAATGTGGACTGGTCCGGAATGTACAGTACAAATAATGTCAATGATGCATTTGATGTTTTTATGAATCTTGTGTCATCTAAAATGAATAGTTGTTTCCCTGTAAAACAAAAGAAACGGTCCAACTACAAAACAATTCCAAGGTGCCCTTGGATCACTCCGGGTATTTTGCGCTCCATAAACAGAAAGAATAATCTTAATATAAAAGCAATTGAAAAACCATGTGAAAAGAATTTTAAAAAGTATACCGATTACAAAAACCTACTTACAGGTATACTAAGAAGATCTAAAAAAGTATATTTTTGTAAGCAGTTTTAATTATATAAAAACGATGTAAAGAATACCTGGAAAGTTATTAAAAATGTTTTACAAGGTAACGCAAAAAAGTTTACCGTTTCAAAAATAAACGTAGATGGAGAAATAATTGAAAATCTACAAAATCTAGCAAATGCGTTTAATGAATAATTTGTCGGTATAGGCCCAAATCTTGCCAGTATCATTCCCGTCGCTTCTAAACATTTTACAGATTTTCTCAATGATCCTTACCCAAATTCAATTTATATGACACCTACAGACGAAACGGAAGTTGCAGGCATAATACGTGAATTGAAGAATAAACAAAGTTCAGGGCATGATAATTTTAGTAACATATTGCTAAAAAATAATTTGAATGAAATTGTGAAACCTCTGACTTATATTTGCAATTTATCTTTCTCTACTGGAGTTGTTCCCTCAGCAATGAATTATCTCGAGTTATTCCCATTTTTAAAAAAGGAGACAATATGGTTTTAGGTAATTATCGACCTATATCGCTTCTAACTTGTATATCTAAAGTGTTGGAAAAAATAATTTTTAAACGTACATCTAAGTTCCTGGAAACATGAATTATTATACCAGTTGCAGTTTGGGTTTCGTGCAAAACACAGCACTACTCAGGCGTTGTTGACCATGATTAATAAGATTGCTAGTGGGATTGATAATTATGAACATACTGTTGGGGTGTTCCTGAACTTCTCCAAGGCTTTCGATACAATTAATCACGATATACTTTTGTACAAACTCAGTTATTATGGAATCAGAGGAATAGCCTTGGAGTGGTTCAGGAACTACCTTCATAATAGGCAGCAGTGTGTTTCTATTGCCAATGCCCTGTCTAATACGAAAGATGTAAGTTGTGGTGTCCCACAAGGTTCTATTTTGGGCCCGCCTCTTTTTCTTATTTATATCAACGATTTCTGTAAGTCTTCGGAGGTTTATTCTTTTTGTAGACGACTCAAATCTCTTCTTTTCCCATAAGGACCCACATTGTTTGCTTTCCACCATCAACCAGGAATTAAAACGTGTTTCAGAATGGATCAAAGCCAATAAATTATCTATCAATCTGCAAAAGACGAACTACATGCTCTTCAGTAACATAATAAATGAACTTCCAGGCAATGTTGTTTTTTATTGTACTATTACTCAAAGAGTTTTGAATACTAAATTTCTGGGAATAACTATAGATGAAAAGCTTTCTTGGAAGGAACACGTAGATAATATTTGTAAAGTTATTTCAAGAAATATTGGCATTATAAACAAGGTCAAATTTTACTTTCAAACTCGTATATTATTAAACCTGTATTCAACGTTGATCCTCCCACACTTAAACTACAGAATTATAGCGTGGGGCAATTGTGCTGACTATCATTTAAATAGAGTTTTATTACTTCAGAAAAAATCGCTGCGTGTTATATGTCGTTCTGATTTTCGAGCGCACACAGATGCACTCTTTCACACACATAGTATTCTAAAGATAACAGATTTATACAGTTATAATCTGGGAACATTTATGTATAATTTAAATAGAAATGAACTGTCAAATGTTTTTTATTCAATGTTTACAAAGAATGTCAATATTCATCATTATCCTACTCGGTCTGCCGGGCTTTTTCATCTACCGAAAACAAGAACTTTGCTCTCAAATAAATCATTTGTATTTTCAGGCTCAAAACTTTGGAACTCTCTTTCAGATACAGTCAGAGATAAACCCACATATTATAGTTTTAGTAGAGGGTTCAAAAAGAGTTTAATACAAAAATACATGTCTCCTACGGATTAAACTTCTAGGATATGGGTATACTTCTCACACCTCCCCTGTTTCACACGCACACTCTCCTTCTCTCTCTCTTCTTCTAATTTTCTGTAGTGTGCAGCTTTGTTTTGTCTTGTTTTGTCCTGTCATGTCTTGTTTATCTTGTCCTGTTATTAATTGTTTTGTCATGTCCTGTCTTATCTTATTATGTAAGTTTCCTGTCTATTGTGTCCCGTTTTGTAATTCTGTTCTTTTGTATATTTCGATTGTTTGGACACTTTAAAAGGGTTTATGAAAATATGTTATGATATTGTATCTATTTTACTGTGATTATAAAGATACTTTAAAGTGACTTATGAAAATAATGTTCATATTATATTTATTCTTGGGAACCTACAAAAACAAGCTTTGCTTTCCAGTAGCTTCCTGTTTCATTTCATAATTTTGTACTTACTTTGTCAACCATGTTCTTTATTGTGCAAACAATTGATATGAAATGGAATTAATTCGAATCAATCAATAACAAAAGGAAAGATGGTTCTTACTCAGTAATAGTTTTCCCTTTTATCTCTCTCCTTTTTGTTAACCCTTAATATGGAGAGGAAGGGGGCTGCTCAGTCGTTTCGGTCCTCCCCTGACTCCATTTTAAGTACTTTATTTCATTTTCGGAATTATGAACCCTATTTCATTTTCGGAATTACGAACCCTATTTCGTTTTCGGAATTACGAACCCTATTTCATTTTCGGAATTATGAACCCTTTTTCATTTTCGGAAATACGAACCTTCGGAATTATGAACCCTTTTTTTATTTTCGGATTTATGAACCCTTTTTTATTTTTGGAATTATGAACCCTATTTCATTTTCGGAATTACGAACCTTATTTCATTTTCGGAATTACCAACCTTATTTCATTTTCGGAATTACGAACCCTATTTCATTTTCGGAATTACGAACCCTATTTCATTTTCGGAATTACGAACCCCATTTCATTTTCGGAACTACGAACCTTATTTCATTTTCGGAAGGAATTATGAACCCTATTTCATTTTTGGAATTATGAACCCTATTTCATTTTCGGAATTATGAACCCTTTTCCATTTTCGGAAATACGAACCTTCGGAATTATGAACCCTTTTTTATTTTCGGATTTATAAACCTTTTTTATTTTTGGATTTATGAACCCTATTTCATTTTCGGAATTACGAACCTTATTTCATTTTCGGAATTACGAATCCCTATTTCATTTTCGGAATTACGAACCCTATTTCATTTTCGGAATTACGAACCCCATTTCATTATTCGGAATCACGAACCTTATTTCATTTTCGGAATTACGAACCCCATTTCATTTTCGGAATTATGAACCCTTTTTCATTTTCGGGATTATGAACCCTATTTCATTTACGGAATTATGAACCCCATTTCATTTTCGGAATTATGAACCCTTTTTCATTTTCGGAAATACGAACCTTCGGATTTATGAACCCTTTTTTATTTTCGGAATTATGAACCCTTTTTTTATTTTCGGAATTATGAACCCTATTTCATTTTCGGAATTACAAACCCTATTTCATTTTCGGAATCACGAACCTTATTTCATTTTCGGAATTACGAACCCTAGTTCATTTTCGGAATTACGAGCCCTATTTAATTTTCGGATATACGAACCTTCGGAATTATGAACCCTATTTCATTTTTTGGAAATACAAACCTTCGGAGTAACGAGCCTTCGGAATTATGAACCTTCGGAATTACGGACCTTCAGATTTATGAACCTTCGGAAATACGAACCTTCGGAAAAACGACATGTAACCGATAAAATTGGGCAATGGGGGACGCAGTTACATTGATTGTTCTATATATGCGCCACTTTTCATACAGAGTTGTGAATTGATTTCAAGATACTCAAAGTTGGTTTGGACAAGAAGTATTAGGCTCCTTAGTTGGATATATCGCAACTAAGACGGGGCCCAGAATTTATAAGATAGATGTGATTTAAGCGCAATGCCAAATTGGGAGATACTGGACGGTTTGGGTTCAGAATTTGTACCCCACCCCTCTTTTTTCTCCTTTAAAATGAAAGACATTGCAGATACTAGATGATAGCATCCTCTGCAGCTGCTACCTGGTCTACAATGTCTCTTCCATCTCTACTTTATTGTGGTATCGGGCCATTTAGCAGCTTGTCGTAGGCAGTTGCGAGGGAGATCTCAGTTGAAATTTTCTCATTGATTTCCCTCTTCGATTTTTCACAATGTGTTTGGACATATCTTTGGTTCTTATAAGAGTGTGTGGAGTTTGATAAGATCTCCTCCATAAGGCGCTCCAGCTGCTCCAGGGCATCATTGGTGCTGTGGGTGCAATCAGTGCATAATCACATATAAGTCTTGAACCGTGTCTCTGATCTAGGACTGAAATACTCGGGAACTCCCGTTTTAGTGTATAGTCCTCCGGTATTGATCTTTCATAACTACACCAAGTTCTTTAACAATTTTCTTGGTACCTGTCACGAAGTGATTCAACTAGCAATCATAGCAGGTCAAAAATGAGAGGAGCTTCCAGGTCATCCAAAAGCCGACTGAATGCTACATCATTATGATCGTAAAGGTTCAATTTCAACAAATCAAAAGGAATTCTCAAGGACTTTAAGTTGTTCATAAAGGATGTATATGTTGTGCTATATCATTACATACCAAATCGTAACCTCACCAAATTAGTCGAAACTAAATGCCATCTCTGCTAAGCCTCCTCGCTATTTCCTCATTTGATTTTTTAAAACTTGTTTTTGTGTGCATAACTTGCTCATTGGCCCCTTTCCCCTTATAAGCCCCTGATTATTACAAATCTCTTAAATCGTTTAGACCCTGTCTGCCTTATGAATCCAAATCTCATGTTATTTCACTAATGACTTTAATTGGTTTCTTGTCCTTCAACAAATCAATCAATCAATCAATCATGACAAAGAAAGACGTATACTGTCGCATAGAAAGCGACTTTTGTCAAACTTTAGAGAAAGAGGGAAAGGAAGCAAGAAGGAGGTGGTGTTGGCATACATGCATATATGCTTGCCCTTAACAATCTAGGCATAATTGATTAACACTGATTTTTCTAATTTATTTTGTACTTGGAACTAAAATCTATATATTGTTTTTAACTATAGGGGAGGGTGGATGGGCACGCCACACGGAAGGGGGAGGTGCAAGTTATTACCAAGTATGTACATTTAAATTTTTTACATTGTAAATCCTGTCTATTATTTTAATATAAGTCTCATATTATTTGGTGATGTCCTGATAATCGTTTTCTGTTACAAAACTGTAGATTAGATCTTTATTTATGACTTATTTATCTGGATTTATTTCAAATTTTAGAGGGGACGAGCGGGTAATTTCAAACTTTTCCCTGTATAATTTGATTCTTCATGATCTTTTTTTTTTACATTAAGTGTACTTTTGAAATAAATGATGCTTTGCATCAGTTCCTCTCATTAATTTTGAGAGTGTGTATGCGTATTGGAGGGGATGGGGGAAGGGGGCATTGGCATGTCACAGAAACGGTAGTGGCGTTTAGGTTCTAATGACTTTCATCAATGTCTTTCAATCAACAACAACAAAAATGTAACAGGCGTACAAGTTTTGAACCAAACCGTCCAGTACTCCAGTATCACCATTTTTTTTCCTTCTTTTTTTTTCTAATAGCTTCGTAGCTATTGTATTATGCCAAAGTTGTGGGATGAAAATTATGGAGTGGGAGGCGGCAAGAAGTATAGACCACTGACAGATAATTTCACTATAGTCTGCCAAGAGATTACAAATGCCGTGTGAAGATTATTTGATCTCTTTTTCGTTTGCAACTTATTTTATTAATATAGCTTCACAGTAATTGCTCTCATTTTGTTCTAGGAGAGGGGGTGGTCACAAAAGGGGGAAGGGTGCACATTTTAAACCCTACCACCCATAATCTTCACGATTCAGACTGAAAATCATGACTACCACCTGGATCCATATCCAGATCCAGATTAAAAATGCCGTGTGAAGATTATTTGATCTTTTTTTCGTTTGCAACTTACTTTATTAATATAACTTCGCACTAATTGCTATAATGTTGTTCTAGGAGAGGGGGAGGGTCACAGAAGGGGAAGGGTGCAATTTCTGAACCCTACCACCCAATTATCTTCATGATTCAGACAGAAAATCATGACTATCACCTGGATCCAGATCTCATTTCATGTATCACTTGACAGATAGCCTGCATCATTTCTGAACACACATCATGTCCTACACAACATACTGCCCCCTTCCAAAATTACTTTCGATGGGGGGGGGGCATTTTAATGGCGGGAGAGGGTATAAGGTGAAAATTCTGAACCACTTCATGCACTATGACCATGTTTAAGACGTCAAATTATGTCTGTCACTTGCAACAGGTCTTATTTTATGTATTATTTGACCTATAGCCTAATTTGACTCTGAGCACACATTCTATATCGGTTGCTAGGCATAATATTACCATAGCAACGGGAACTAAGCGATATATATCATTAAATTATGATGAAAATGCATCATCTGACATCATACTTCCCATCAAAGTAGTCATCTGCTTGGTGATAGCATCTTCTCGCGATATATTCTATTTTTCACGTCATTATGTTACCGTTGCTAAGGAGAAGAGAGCCCTTAGCGACCAAATTTGCCATTTTGGCTCATAACAAAGTGTCAACTTAAGAGCGCTATAACTATTTAGTTAGAAGAGCGATAGACTTTTAATTCGGATATAATGTCAAACATGTTTCTGAATAGTTTTTCAGCAAGTTTCAAGTAAGTTAGCATCATATTCGATTAAATATGGAGAAATATGTATTTAGACGCAATTCATATTTTTGACAAAAATTGTAAAAATTCTTGTGGGTGTAACAGACCCCATCATCTTATTCATGTGGAATAACATGAGTATTGAACGTAGTCTTTCCTCTAGACTCGGTTATTTCAAAAACAAAACAAAACAAAAACAAAAACTTTAAAATTAAGACCCACCATCTTCCAAACTAAGATCCTGTAATAAAGCATGGGTTTAGAGCATAGTTGTTCTTCCAGACCCGGTCATTTAAAAAAAATGATATAATATATACAATATTTAAATACATTTAAGGTCACTTATTCGATTAATTTTTTTTCTACGAACATTGAATTCCAGGATATTTGTGGGCGTTAGAATTTTTACATATTAACAAATCGTCGACGGTCAACGAACCATCGAATCGGTCCCTCCTCTGTGTGTTATATATATGGACCATTTTGACTGATTTGTCAGTTCGTGTGACCGCCGACCAATTATTTATTTGTGACGTGTTGTATCCACATATGTTATAATGTAATTTATTTTTAAATGAAAAAAAAGAGGAATAAAATGGTGGGACTTAGTTTCGAAGATTTGTTTAAATTTCTTTTTCTTTTGAAATAACCGGGTCTGGAGGAAAGACTACGCTCTATACCCATGTTATTCCACAGGAAAAGGATGGGGAGGTCTTAGTTTGAAGATTTTTTTTTTTTTTAAATAACCGAGTCTGAAGTAAAGACTACGCTCTAATCCCATAATTTATTACCGGGTCTTAATTTGGAGGATTGTTGGGTCTTAGATTTGAATTTTTTGTTTTGTTTTTTATTGTTTTTTATTTTTGAAATGTCCGGGTGTGGAGGAAAGACTACGCTCGATTGTTATGTTATTCCACAGGAAAATGATTATGGGGTCTGTTTTTTAAATTTTTGAAATAACCGGGTTTTAGTTTTGAACAAATTCGACAAAATATCCCTTCAAATTTATTACATTTGTGGGTAAAGTCATTATTACATTTGTGGGTGATTCAAAATTATTACATTTGTGGGTAAAGTGGTTATTACATTTGTGGGTGAAATTATTACATTTGTGGGTAAAGTGTTATTACATTTGTGGGTGTTATTACATTTGTGGGTAAAGTGTTATTACATTTGTGGGCGTTGTTACATTTGTGGGCGTTATTACATTTGTGGGTGTAACAACCACTTACCAAAATTATTACATTTGTGGGTAAAGTGGTTATTACATTTGTGGGTGAAATTATTACATTTGTGGGTAAAGTGTTATTACATTTGTGGGTGTTATTACATTTGTGGGTAAAGTGTTATTACATTTGTGGGCGTTGTTACATTTGTGGGCGTTATTACATTTGTGGGTGTAACAGGGTCTTAGTTTTGAAGATTAAAAAAAAATTAAACGGGTCTGGAGTAAAGACTACGCTCTAAACCCATGCTTTATTACCGGGTCTTAATTTGGAAGATGGAGGGGTCTTAGTTTAAAAGGTTTTTGTTTTGTTTTGTTTTATTTTTGAAATAACCGGGTGATGAGTAAAGACAACGCTCTAAACCCATGCTTTATTACCGGGTCTTAGTTTGGAGGATTGTTGGGTCTTAGATTTGAATTTTTTGTTTTGTTTTTTATTGTTTTTTATTTTTGAAATGACTGGGTCTGGAGGAAAGACTACGTTCAATACTCATGTTATTCCACATGACTAAGATGATGGGGTCTTAGTTTTGAAGATTTAAAAAAAAAATTAAACGGGTCTGGAGTAAAGACTACGCTCTAAACCCATGCTTTATTACCGGGTCTTAATTTGGAAGATGGAGGGGTCTTAGTTTAAAAGGTTTTTGTTTTGTTTTATTTTTGAAATAACCGGGTGTGGAGTAAAGACAACGCTCTAAACCCATGCTTTATTACAGGGTCTTAGTTTGGAGGATTGTTGGGTCTTAGATTTGATTTTTTTGTTTTGTTTTTTATTGTTTTTATTTTTGAAATGACCGGGTCTGGAGGAAAGACTACGCTCGATTGTCATGTTATTCCACAGGAAAAGGATTATGGGGTCTTAGTTTTGAAGATTTTTTAAATTTTTGAAATAACCGGGTCTGGAGTAAAGACTGCGCTATACCCATGCTTTATTACAGGGTTTTAGTTTTGAACAAATTCGACAAAATATCCCTTCAAATTTATTACATTTGTGGGTAAAGTCATTATTACATTTGTGGGTGATTCAAAATTATTACATTTGTGGGTGAAATTATTACATTTGTGGGTAAAGTGTTATTACATTTGTGGGTGTTATTACATTTGTGGGTAAAGTGTTATTACATTTGTGGGCGTTGTTACATTTGTGGGCGTTATTACATTTGTGGGTGTAACATGGGGTTCATAGAGATCCTATGTTAGAATGATAGAGGGTGTTTGCTCTGCGGAATCGAATAAACCGGGCGCCATCTTCATCCCGGGAAAAACTCTGGGCCCGTATTCAATGACCTTCAAAGACATCTTAAGTTTAATAGAAATGCCTTATAATTTGTCTAGTTTAAGACAGTAGTCTTAGCCCTATTCTGACGACCTACGTTGCATTCATGCGTTTTCATTCCACCTGATCAAAGCCTGAAGCGACGCTGCATGAACAGCACTGCCCGGCGAGATTTTTTGTTTATATTTAAAACTTTTATTGCTTCTTCATGTCAACAAGGAAATTAAAAAAATACATTCATAGGCGTTTTACAAATTAATAACTTGCATATTATAATAGTACATAAGTCAGAATCATAAATGTGAACATAAAACGGCGAGATAGGCCTAGTTTAAACATCCCAGTAGTATGCTTAAATATAAGGTAGTTTTCTTACTTGTCTAAGATATATCGATTGTATTAGAATAGAGGCAAAATTCTTAGCCCCTAATGCTTTTAAAGAATATGCATAAGAAATGAGGGAAGAGTAAACAAGAATGGATAGAATAGGCGAGCAAAATATATAAATGATATCATTATTGAATCTTTAGTGGCAAATGTGGATTACCGCCTTGCCAAATTACGGTAGTGACATAAGATCAACTCTTATATTTTATATTAACCATGTTAACACGATCGCAAAGACTTTCGACAGTTTAACAAAATGGTAAATTCAATATATCATTGTTTATCCCTTTGAAATCAGGTTCATAAATACGTCACTGGAATGTTCACACATTCCAATCGGTGATGGACAAAGACTATTAAAATGCCATTGAGGATTATTTTCGTCGAAAGTCTATGCGATCGTGTTCATTTTCAATAATCTTGTGGATCCAACAGTTACATATATTTGTACGAAAGCCCTTCCGGGACAATCAGCTTCATTCAAAGCTTCATCAAAACCTCTCACTTTTCCACCATCCTCTTTGCGTTTCCATTTCATTAACATTTTGAAGTTAGTATATTTTAGTTACGGTGCATAAAGAAAGAAACTAAGGTTGAGAAGGAGAAAAATAGAGATAAAGGAAGAGAAAGAGATTAATTAGTAGACAGGTAGAGGTATAAGGGGAAACGAAGAAAGCAAGCATGAGAGAGGAAGACAGGCAAGATAGAGAGAGAGAATAATAATTCGTGAAACAATGAGATAGAGAAAGAAAATAGAAGAGAAAGAGAGGATTTGATTTAAGAAATTTTTAAGAGTTACCAAAAACGCTTTCAAACATATTTATACACGGCTGGTAAGCAACTCCATCTGTGTTTTGGTTTGGCTGGTCAAGGTGACGCTACAATAAGCTTGTTTACATTGTTGTCAAGGATTTGGCGCCTCTAGACAAGGCGCGCTTTTGTGGCGCGTTTACGGATGCGCTCCCTTGTGCACACGAAGCGCATAACACGCGATTGGGATAGCGCGTACGTACGTGCACGTAGAAATTGTGTCATTCTCTCGTGGCTTTTGGTAGAGGCAAGACCTGTTGATATGGACAATCAAAAATATCAGTGGATTCTGGAATTAACTGACGTTGACTTTGTTTTGCATCGGCAGTAGAAATCCCGTTATTTTCCTTGAATTTTGGTATTCGCTATAATATCAAATTTGTTATTAACTCCTCGTCACGTACGGCATCGGCACTGCAGTGGAGAGGTGATTACATTTTGGAATTTGGAGCTGCAGTGATTTCGTTTGTACAGTAGACTAGGACATGAGTTCAAGAGCTAGTTTAGTGCTGTAAATGGGAATCAGCGACCGGCATTCCGAAAGTAAAAAGAGGAAGACGGGTACCCTGTCAAGGCGAAGGAGTCGGTACGAAATGAGCGACCCCGTAGGCGAGGGAGGCCTAGAACTAGATCTACATTATCAGCTAGTTCTGAAAAACATCACAACCTTACTCCTTGGGCAGCGGGCTCGGATCTTGCGGACTAACAATATGACCAAGGCCAAGTCCAAGCCCTTAGGACCGGAATCTCGACAAGTATCCGGTGAGTCGTGAAACGGTATTGATGAAGCAAGTTCTGTAGTTAACGTTGCTTTTAGTCAGGTGGAGCTTTTATATAGTGGCCCCTGGCCTATGCAGTCAGAACGGTGCTGCACTGCCTGTAGGCTTTATTGTAGTCGTAATAAATAAAGCCCAGCGGTCAATATGCATACATAATGTCTAATGAGCACACGAGCTTGAAAATAACGAAATGTTTCCACCTATACAAAATGGTATCTTATTATCGGTTTGCTTGAATGATATGTCAAATTTGAAGAGGAAAAAGTGCTCTTTCATTTATCTGAATTAAAGATAAACTGGACTCCATTAATCATTACCTGATGAAATAATTTTCGTCAAGTAGGTCTGGAAATCTACAACTAGGCCTAGATCTACAACTACAAGTTAATTTTTCCCTATTTTCATCGGATTATGAATATGATGAAAGTTAATGCATAACAAATGTATAAAACGAGTAGAAACCTCATCAATCTTTATAATTTTGGAGAATTTAGACAACATTCTTTGTATTAGACTGTTAGTATATGCATGGTGTGAAGATCAGATTATTTGGTGATCCGAGTGGGTGAAGTTCACGGTTTTGTAAAATAGTTCCACATTATTCATTAAGATAAGAAGATATCTGAATACGAAGATTTCCGATCACCTACCGAACGACCATTCGTCAAAGGTGAACGAACTTATGACTTCGAGGAGGGCCTGTCGACGGAGGTCGGATTCTGCAATATTGTTAATTTTAATAATACTCAATACTAAATAGAGAGAAATTGTTACGATGGATTTAATGCTAGACCTAGATCTACTCTTGATCTCAGTTTAGAGCATGGAGAGCAACTAATTGTTGTGGAAAGTGAGTGAATTTCTTATTAAATCTCACGCTAGGCACCGGTGTATGTTTAATTAATGCAACTTTCCCAGTTGCTTTGAAATAGTATTTTACATGAAAATCACTTGATCAGAATTGAATTGGATTTGTTGGCCTATAGTGATTGTGATTACATGTCCCTGGTACAAGATACTCCGAAAAGTTTATCTTATTTGTTGCAGCCACGGCCGTATGGATCGCAGGGGACTCGAAAGTGTATTGGACGGCTCGGGGTGTCCAGCAGACGGGCACGGAGATCTCGGCTGTGGGGCGGTGATTACCTGGCACGGCAGAAGAGGCCTCTATCTAGGCGAGACAATAAGGCTTTCCTTTCGTCCCTTTTCCTTGGGTTCGACACGGCCACATATTTCACGTGGGGACGAACGGTATCGAGGCAAAGAGCATGAGGGATTTTTCAAGAGAGCTGAAAAGTATCTTGAATTCGTGAGCGGCCACGTGGGTGCAACATCACATGGTCAGATATCCTACCTCGGCTGAGCTGTAAGGAGTTTACAGGTCAAAAGCAGGGCCTCGTCGACCGCAAGCAGTGGTCATTAAACAGGAATCTGCAAGGTCCCTAGCTAGGAGGTTGAATAAGAGCACCCGGAGATACCTCTTGCGAGTTTTTACGTCCGGACGGGGTACATGCATCTTTCAGAAAATATGGCCGTAGACTTACGACGCAACGATAGCGTGTATATGATGAGTGCTGTAGCTACATGTATAAGCCAGTTGGATGCTTTAGTAAGGAGCTACATGGTGTTTGTTTAAGGTAATCTGTTTTGAAATGATCGTTTAATGGAATACTTTTAGTGTATTCAGGTTAAATTGTTTCTGGCAAAGTAATACTGCTATTCATAGATGGGTTGTTCAGGGGTCATGGTAAAACTGTGTTTGAAACGGTTCATACCCCCCCCTACATATTTGATTTTGGCTGGTTGGATGGAGCCTCAGAGTAATGACATACAGATGCTCTGGTATTTTATATATTGATAGGAGGGATTACATTATGTGTGGAGCAGGTATAAGCCCAAGCATTGGTAGCTTTGTCACTTATGAATGGTTGGAATATTACACCCTTTCATATTTGATTTTGGCTGGTTGGATGGAGCCTCAGAGTAATGACATACAGATACTCTGGTATTTTATATATTGATAGGAGTGATTACATTATGTGTGGAGTAGGTATAAGCCCAAGCATTGGTAGCTTTGTCACTTATGAATGGTTGGAATATTCCTTTATTTGAACTTGAAAATTGTTGAGATTTAAAGTTCGGCATGAGATTCGTTAAAGTTTGGGTAACTTTAGTATCTAGGTTGTTTTATGAGTGCTGTAGCTGTAAGCCAGTTTGATGCTTGGGAAGTTTAGTAAGGAGCTACATTGTGTTTGTTTGTTTAGGGTAATTCTTTTTGAAATGATCTTTTAATGGAAATACTCTTAGCGTATTCGGGTTAAATTGTTTCTGGCAAAAAGGAATACTACTATTCATACATAGGCTGACCAGGGTGTCAGGGTAAAACTGTGTTTAGAACAGTTCATACCCCTCTTACATATTTGATTTTGGCCGCTTGGATGGAGCCTCAGGGTAATGGCACACAGAGACTCCGGCATTGTATATATTGATAGGAGGGATTACATTATGTGCGAAGCAGGTATAAGCCCAAGTTTTAATAGCTTTGTCACTTATGAATGGTTGGAATATTCCTTTATTTGAACTTGAAAATTGTTGAGATTTAAAGGTGGGCATGAGATTCGTTGAAGTTTTGGTAACTTTTGTAGTTAGGTTGTAGCACGATTATTACATTTATTGTATTGATGTATATTTGTTGGTTTTAGAGGCTGCTTTTGAAAAAAGCAGGGGAGCCCATGAACGTGAAATTTTGTTTTATCTTGGGTTGGCAATTATTCGCAGTAATTATATGCGTGTGTTGTGTAATGGATATTGTAATGTTTTATACTGAGATTTCTGGTATGTAACTGGGATTTGGCTGGAATTACTGTTGGATATAGCCGGAATGAAGTATTTAATGTTTATTCCAGGAATATGGTACCGGAATTGCATGGAATAAATACTGGGGCGACTATTTAGGAACAGTAGGATTGATCTCTTTACCTTTGGGTTTCGGTTAACCTCACGGAGAGGCCGGAAGGGGCACATTGGTGGCGGAGAGGATTAGCCAAAAGTTCTAAGAGTTCTTTGTATATGGCAATGGCGATTTGTTTTTGTATCTAAGGAGGTTGATAAGATTTGAAAAGAATGTCCGTGGGGCAAGGTCATGACGAAATGACTAGTGTTTCATAATTTGTATTCAGAATATGTGTGAATCATATTTCTTTGAAGAATGTCCGTGGGGCAAGGTTATGACGAAATGACAAGTGTTTCATAATTCTTATTCAGAATATGTGTGAATCATATTTCTTTGAAGTACAAAGTTTGTAAATATGTAAACTTTTTGTTTCTGGTTCTCCACTTTTTGTGGAGCTATTGATTAGTTATTGATAGAAATATATATTTATGGGTGGTTATTGGTGGCGGTTATAAAGTAGGGTTTATAACATGGAGTAATGCGAGTTTAGGAAGTATGTCTGAATTTTGGAATACAGCATGGCGTGATATCGCGGTTCGATATGCATTATGTATATTTGTTGGTTTTACCGGAGCCCGGTTAGGAACACTTTTGCTGGAATCGTTGACGAGAGTTGGGAATGGGTGGGGCACCCGGGTTACATAGAATTTTCCCCGTTTGATCGGCGCGTTCCTGATGGCTAAACGCTTGGATATCAGGTTATGTATGGGGTGCAAATTTCCCCATTTTCCAGCATTGATTCCAGCACTAGTTCTGGAATCGGGATGGATACTCAAATTAGTGCGTCGTGCACTTTTGCTGGAATCGTTGATGACAGCTGGGAATGGGTGGTGCACCCGGGTTACATAATATTTCCCCCGTGTGATCGGGCGGCATGCCTGATGGCTAAACGCTTGAATTGAATTGAATTGAATTGAATTTATCGGGTTATGTATGGGGTGCAAATTTCCTCATTTTCCGCATTGATTCCAGCACTATTTGCTAAGATTCGAAAAGAATATCCGTGGGGCAAGGTCATAACGAAATGACAAGTGTGTCATAATTTTTATTCAGAATATGTGTGAATCATATTTATTTGAAGTACAAAATTTGTAAATATGTAAACTTTTTGGTTTCTTGTTCTCCACTTTTTGGGGAGCTATTGATTAGTTATTGATAGAAATATATATTAATGGTGGTTATTGGTGGCGGTTATTGTCTGAATTTTGGTTATGTAATACAGCATGGCATGATATCGCGCTTCGATACGCATGACGTATTGGTTTTAGAGGCTGCTGTTGAAAAAAAGCAGGGGAGCCCATGGACGTGAAATTTTGTTTCATTTTGGGTGAGCAATTATTCGCAGTAATTGTGTGCGTGTGTGGCGTAATGGATATTGTACTGTTTTATACTGAGGTTTCTGGTATGTAACTGGGAATTGGCTGGAATTACTGTTGGATTTAGCTGGAATGAAGTATTTAATGTTTATCCCAAGAAACCTCAATATGGGACCGGAATTGCTAGGAATAAATACAGGTCCGAATATTTAAGAACAGTAGGATTTATCTCTTTACCTTTGTTTTTCTGTTAACCTTGCGGAGAGGCCGGAAAGGGCACATTGGTGAGCGGAGGAGATTAACCAAAAGTTCTAAGAGTTCTTTGTATATGGCAATGGCGATTTGTTTTTGTATCTAAGGAGGTTGCTAAGATTTGAAAAGAATGTCCGTGGAGCAAGGTCATGACGAAATGACAAGAGTGTCATCATTTTATTCAGAATATGTGTGAATCATATTCCCTTCAACTGTACAAAGTTTGTAAATATGTAAACTTTTTGTTTCTGGTTCTCCACTTTTGTGGAGCTATTGATTAGTTATTGATAGAAATAAATATTTAAGGGTGGTTATTGATAGCCGTTATAAAGTAAGGTTTACAACATTATGGAGTAATGAAAGTTTAGGGAGTATGTCTGAATTTTGGTTAGGTAATACATATGGCATGATATCGCGGTTCGATTTTGTTATGTAACGTTGTAGTGTTTCAGTTTATATGGTTTCCTGAGTGGTTATACATTCATGCTTGGTAATTAGTCGGCTTCAATTTTTGGTGGGAATTTTCACCTCAAGCCGAATTAAATGCTATCCAGCGAAACCGTGTTCTTTAGCGGCGAGCTATTTAATTTGCTCGTTGGCGGATTTTATCAATTTGGGCCTCCATCACACTTACATATAATAACAAGAAATTATATTACCATTCGTAAGACAAGTAATTCCAGGAGCCTCGCTCGATTTTACATGCGGGGAGGTATACCTGGAGGGAAGTGATGGAGCCCGGTTGGGAACACTTTTGCTGGAATCGTTTATGAGAGCTGGGAATGGGTGGTGCACCCGGGTTACTTAAAATTTTCCCCGTTTGATCGGGCGGTATTCCTGATGGCTAAACGCTTGGATATCAGGTTATGTATGGGGTGCAAATTTCCACATTTTCCAGCATTGATTCCAGCACTAGTTCTGTAATCGGGTTGGATACTCAAATTTGTGTGTAATGCACTTTTGCTGGAATCGTTGATGAGAGCTGGGAATGGGTGGTGCATCCGGGTTACATACAAATCTTCCCCGTCTGATATTATCCTAAGATAAAATATGAAAGATTTTAGGACAGGAGAATATGAAATATTCTTTCTTTCACCTCACCAATTTACTGCGACTGAACATGAAATTGTTAATATATATCATGTACCTATCAACAAATTCCAGTAAAAACATACTCATTAATAATTATTTGTAGTACTTGTCCTTTCGATGTCTATGCAACAGAATATGGAATTTAGATATTTTGTACTGGTGAAGTCAAACACATGATTGTCGCAATCGTATTGATGAACTGTTTTCTTCCCCCTTTTCTTAACTCGATTTAGGAAAAGGAGGGACAAAACAATAACTTGGTTTATTTAGGAAATGAACTGAAATTTGTCCAGCAAGAAACAAACATGATGTCTTTGTTATTTTGAACTTGTGAACCCCATTCATGGATCGTATCGTTGTGGGCCTAAAGCGCTCCCCCTCTTATGACCTACTTTGGGGTGCATCCGAGCAGGGAGGTGATAGAGAAGGAGTGGAAACTCTTGTAATTTATTCAAACGCATGCGTGAGTTCTAAAGCGTAACAATGGGATGTGTAACATTCCACTTGGCTTTGAAGTTCCATGCTCCGAGCCGCTCTGCCACTGCGAGGAATTTCGGAGGCCAGGCACCAGTTTCACATTTATTACAAAATCTTAAATTACCGACAAAATGTCAGTGTAAATTATAAACTTTATATGGGGATTGTATTGGGAATAGTGCATCAAACAATTTTTCAAATTTATTACTCCGCCCTTCCTATAATTTGTGTGCCAGAGTTGGTAAAAGAAAAAATAGATCCTGACAAAAATTCAATATTTTAGGATGATGCGCTTATTTTCGCATGTTTTAATGTCCTGTCATTTAATCCATGATTTACAATCTTCGATAACTTTAAGTTTGCTAATGCGTGTTTTCGCGTGTTTTTTGTATTTTTGCAGTTGGAAAAAGGGATGAAATTACACAAGTTTGTGTTCGCTTGTTCTACTCATTACACATTCAACAATTGATGAGAAATCATTGAAAAGGACAGCGAATATTTGCTGGGATACTATTTTCTGATGTAGGAATTCTAAATCCTTATATTTAATGCGCTCTTTTATCTTACCACCTGGTCAACAGTTGCAGATTAGCGCATAACTTTTCGGCGGCTTGGAGCATGGGGTCAAAGGAGAGCGGCTTGATTCCACTCCTTCTCTATCACCTCCCTGATCCGAGGGAAACGAAAATTAACATTTAAATACTGGTCATACACATGTTTGTAAAAATTTATTTGAAGGATGCCTGTGGAAGAATTTACGCTGTCAGGGGCAACCTCTGTTCAAAGGCGCTCAAGATGTTCACAGGCCAGTCTACTTGGTTTATTTGTTCTATAGCGATTGTGAAGAATTTTCCGTCCCTAGTTCTTTAATACTTGTCTGGGTATTATGATTTCGTTGCATGGTATACGAATGTGTAATTAAGAATGGCAGGAAGCTTGTAGGCCATGAGTTATTGACATGATGACAACTATTTATTTATCCTGAATGACTTTAACTCATTATTTTTCTCTGTTTCTTGCTAAAAGCATTCACAAAAAACATGAGCAACCTATTTATTTGAGAAGAGGCTTACAAATGCGATGCATTCTTTTTCCCCCGTAACTAATCCATATACTTTTGGAATCAAGGGAATGCCCTGATCTACGTGCATCTTATTTATCTTTATAATGTCAGTGCCGTAATTGTGTGATATTCAAAGCCTTAAACAAGAGCAAATAACAATTGAGTGCTACAATTCCTCCTATTTTTATCCTTTTTAGATAATATTTGTAAAGTTATTTCAAGAAATATTGGCATTATAAACAAGGTCAAATTTTACTTTCCAACTCGTATATTATTAAACCTGTATTCAACGTTGATCCTCCCACACTAAAACTACAGAATTATAGCGTGGGGCAATTGAGCTGACTATCATTTGAATAGATTTGTATTACTTCAGAAAAAAGCGATGCATGTTATAATTATGTCGTTCTGATTTTCGAGCGCACACAGATGCACTTTTTCACACACATAGTATTCTAAAGTTAACAGATTTATACAGTTATAATCTGGGAATATTTATGTATAATTTAAATAAAAATGAACTGCCAAATGTTTTTTTTTTCAATGTTTACAAAGAATTTCAATATTCATTATCCTACTTGGTCTGCCAGGCTTTTCAATCTACCAAAATCAAATACTTTGTTCTCAAATAAATCATTTGTATTTTCAGGCTCAAAACTTTGGAACTCTCTTTCAGATCCAGTTAGAGATAAACCCACATATTATAGTTTTAGTAGAGGGTTAAAAAAAAATTAATACAAAAATACATGTCTCCTACGGGTTAAACTTTTAGGATATGGGAAGACCTCTCACATCTCCCCTGTTTTACCCTCTCTCTCCCTCTCTCCATCTCTCTTCTTCTAATTTCTGTAGTGTGCAACTTTTTTGTGTGTGTGTTGTCCTGTCCTGTCCTGTCTTGTTTTGTCTTGTCCTGTCATGTCTTGTTTTATCTTGTCCTGTTATGAATTGTTTTTTTCATATCATGTCTTATCTTATTATGTCAGTTTTCTGTCATTTGAGTCCCGTCTTGTCATTCTGTCCTTTCGTATATTTTGATTATTTAGACACTTTAAATTGATTTATGAAAACATGTTATTATTATCATATTTATTTTACTGTGATTATAAAGACACTTTAAAATGATTTATGAAAATAATGTTCATATTGTATTTATTCTTGGGAACCTACAAAAACAAGCTATGTTTTCCCGTAGGTTCCTGTTTCATTTCATAATTTTGAACTTACTTTGTCAACTATGTTCTTTATTGTGCAAACAATTGATATTAAATGGAATAAATTCGAATCAATCAAAAAAAGTGTATCGTATCTTCACGGTATGCAGAGACAATAAAGTTCGTAAATTGTATTTAACAATTTACGATATTTTCATTGAAAACAGAGTCCTATACACCAAACAAGAGAAGGTGTCTTTTCAATGACATGTGAAGGTCGGTGCGTCTCTCGGCTCATCGCGTGATATGCAGTAGAAATTGGATTTCCCAGCTATTGTTCCCTAAATCATTTTGCAGTACGACAATGTATTCTGATAGCATTGGTGCATGATGGATGAACACGTTTCAACAATGATTGCTTATTTCACATGGATATTCAATGACAGCAATTGTATTGGATCTTTGAATAATAACTCATTGCCTCTTAAAGGGAGAGTTGAGTTTTGTTGCAGAGGGCGCTACACAACATATTTTTTGTCAGATAATGAAAAACTGAGTGTCAAATTTGAAAGAATATACAATTTAAATGACAAAATCATCTTTGTTTGATCAAAATCGGTTCAGAGACGGCTGAAATATTCATAAATATAACCATTTCTAATATTTATGGTGCCTCACAAATATTCGGTAATTTTGAACCAGCCGTTGGAAAACGAGATAGCGCCTTATAGGTTTTATTCAAGTCAATGCTGGCTTTTTCGTGTTGGATATAATACGCACAACCAGCCGGCCCGTGTATTGTTATTATAATTTAATTAATTAATTAACGGTCACCGTATTTTGGGGGAAGTGGAGCTGAATCGGTATGATCGCATTCAATCTAAATTCACACATTTTGGGGTCTAAAATTACCTTAATAGCAATTTTAGGTTTTAAAAGGGCACTAGAAATGTCATATATAAGAATAAGAGCAATAATCATGCACTTTGAAGGCATTTTAGCGGTCTTAAACAAGAACTCAACTATCCCTTTAACTAAAAGAAATTTGTTTGCCAAAATCTTTGCATGAGGGTAATCATACATCCATCCAATTGCGGGGCAGTTTTTAGGCCCAACTTTGGCGACTCCTGCTTACATTTTTAGATTAGATTTGCAGTAAAGGGTGATCGTGATAGGACGAAACATGACGCCTATCTAGTTTGGACAAGAAATTGCCCCAAAGTTGGTCAGGCATTACCCATTATACATCAAAATGTACGGGCTTCCCAAAGGACAACATTATAAATGCACAGTGCATTTCAAGATAACTCAAGTATCACTTTGGAGATGAGTTTGGAATATATAAATGTAATGTCTTATCAAAGGAAACTAGAAACGTTTGGTCATAGCTGTAGAGCTTCTAAACCAAACGATCACGACACCTTTATTTTGATAACTCTGGTTCAAGTTCGTATTAATGTGGAATTATGAATAGCAATATGCAATTGCTACCACTCGATTCAAAGTTAGAATTAAAATCTCCCTCTTAACAATGTACTAGAATTGTAATAAGAAATATTTGTTGATGTTGTTATTTACCTTACGTCTTAATCAAATAGATCTTTGCTGATACAAACAAAATGTAAGGTTGCATCCAGATCATAACAAATCTCTTTATCATATTTTATGACTCTGAGTAATATAATTTTGTTTAGATTTTACAGCTTTTCTCCCAACAGAAAATCATCTTAGCAAGGAAATGCCCAAACTTTGAATAACATCAAAGCTGTTATGAACATGCGTCCTGGAGTGGATGTGAAACGTCGCAAGCTAAAACATAATACGTTCAGTAGACTTGTATATAACATTTAATGTTATCAACATACTACTTGGATTATTGAGAACATTTATAATCATAATTATCATAGTCCAAGGGCATAATTCTGACGCCATCTTATAATATCTGATAAATATCATACTGTAAATATATCTCTGACTTAATATTTCTTAGAAATTATTCATCTAAGCCATCTAAAAAGTGAGCTTTAGACCTGTTAAGCAGTTTATTGTTTGATAAGCAATCTCTTTCTATAATCCGACCAAACAGGGGGAGGGGGCTTTTTCCATGCCAAAGACCCAACGGAACACACGGTTTGACCCCCTTGGTAGAAGTGGGTGTCATTTAGTTTTGTTACCTGCTTGCCAGAAAAAGCGACATGTCCTATAATGCGCTCCTAACACAGAGAGATAGCCCCCACCCAGAGGCGGCGCTTCGGGGAGGGGGGGCAGGGGGGCACAGTGCCTCCCTCCCAATGTGTCAAGTATTCCAAAAGTGCACCTTTTTACATAGGAAAAGTGCCCCTTTTCCTTTGACAAGTGCCCCTATTACTTTGGAAAAGTGCCCCTTCACCTTTTCACCTCTGATAAGTGCCCCTTTTATTTTGACACGTGCCCCTTTGCCTTCGAAAAGTTTCCACTTTCCTTTGTAATAGTGATAAGTGCCCGTTTATTTTAACATGTGCCTCTTTTTCTTTCTAATAAGAGGCACTTCCCCCTTTCACCTCCGATAAATGCTCGTATTAGAATCTGATCGGTGCCCCTTTTCTTTCAACAAAGCACATTTTCCTCTATTATAAAAGTGCCCCTTTCTCATATCATTTTATTTCATTTCATTTATTTATTATGTCCATAGAGGAATATTGTTCATATATTAATATACAATTTTGCTTCACAGTAATTTCACAAGTACAACATAAAATTGACAATTATAAGTACTTAATTAAGGCGAGGCGTCATAAATAAACATACCAGCTGGCTGCAGCCAGCTGCACTTATCCGTCCGGCTGCATTTTTTGGATAGGCTCAGCGGGCCGAAAGTATGCGCCGGCCGCGGCCTCCCGAATGGAAGCCGAGCCTCGGAAAAAGCTAGAAAACATTAGCTCATCCGTCTGCAGCCGGCGGGAGGACAGCGGCATGCCCTCAAATATGCGCCGGCTGCAGCCTCCCGAATGGAAGCCGAGCTTTGTCCAAATTAGGTCGTCTGGCCGCGGCCGGCCTAAAGGAAACGGCCACCCGCGGCCTGCTGCAACGCCACACCCGGCCAGACGATACTTTCATAAACTAGAATTTTATTTGTAAGAGAAAAAGAAACAGCGCCATCTAATCTTCACTGATGAATAACTCGAACAAACAGTAAAGCCAGGCGGAAATAACCTTTTCAGATTGGACATATATATAAACCTTATAAACCCAACAACAACAAGTCACTAGAGACAAATATGTGGTCTTTCATTTCTGATATGCCTTTATCGATAGAGAGACCAGTCGTACCGTGGAAATCTGCGGGCTCACTTCCTTTAGATGCACCTTGCATGTAGATGGTTAGATGCCTTGTATTTTATATTTAAAAAAATAAGTGTTGACATTTACAACATAAGATTTGCTATTTTAAATTACTGGCTCGCCTGTTGTCTATAATATCCAAATCATATCTTTGTGTTTATTTTTGCTATGCTTCAATGATATAAATCCTATTATATACCTTACTTAAAGAATCTTTCCTAATCCTGTCATCAAATTGGTTGAAAGTGAAGTCGTGTTTTTAACTATGCTTGCAAAAATGGAGTGTTTTTAACTATGCCTGCAATGAATGTTATCTTTTTTAAGTCGAGGTGAGGGAGATAATATTATCTTTGCCAAGTCCGGGAAGATAATATTATCTTTGTCAAGTCGAGGCGACACAGATATCATATTATATATGCCGCCGTCATGTTTTCCAGTTCTGCTTCGTTGCGTTTGAAATCAGGGCTACTTTGTCTTTCGAAGAACTGAATAGATATAGATAATAACAAACATGTCAACGGTGAGCTCAACAAAGAAGCATCTATTGTCATATAAGCTTTTGACTACGTAGTCGCGCGCTCGGCGACGCAACTCTATTGTTTGATTGCTTTTGTCCGGCTTGCCAGATTCTATTTTTTTAAGGTGCGGAATAAGGCGGCCTAACTTACATCACCCAAACTCTGTGGTCAGTAGAATGCGTGTATGTCACAACCAAGGGGAGGGTGTGATGGCGTGTTGGTCCAGTGACAACTGCTTAAATACAGAACTCATACAAAGTAACAAGTGACACAATATTTTAAGGGAATTAAGTTTAATTCCAGTCTCCAAACAATATTTACATGGTCAAAGTACAGAAATATCAATGTTAGCGTTCACTACAGAACATAACATTCAATAACGGATCAAGCGTTCAAATGATATACAAGTTCTACCTTGCTTGCAAAACAATCCTAAAAAGGGGCCCACTTCGTGCGAAAATTTGAAAATCGTGTCGGTCGATTTTTCGCTAAGTGGGGGAGTGAGCACAATTTTATTTTTTTTTTTGCACCCGAAAAAAAAAGAACACAGACATTCCTGGACTACACCGGTCTAGAAATTGTTGCCTAACTATCAAATCCTTTAAGCTATCATAGGTTCGTTGAGTCCTCGTTAGATCTAGCCATCTATCAAAGTAATGCTCTAGTCTAACTACATACTGCCTAGCTGATTCATCAGCGTCTTGCTCTGAAAGTCACTTGCAGACAACTGAAACCTCTTTAAAAGAGCTTCCTTCAATACAGGGTAATCGTGGGCATCTTCTAAACCTAGCCTACAGTACACTTCTAAGGCTTTTCCCTGTAACAGAGCACCCACATTGATAGCCCAAGTCGAATTTGATTGTTAGGCAACAATTTCTAGACCGGTGTAGTCCAGGAATGTCTGTGTCCTTGAAGGAATGTACCCCTACGTCTCTTAAGGAAGTGACAGAGATGGCGGAAGTATATGTTGCCGCACATGGAGGTCAGTTTAAGGCCACAAAGCAGAATCATAGGCAAGGTGTCGTTAAAAATAGACCGGCAGATTCTCGTAAGGAGAAACAAGGTGCACAGAAACCTGTAATCCTAGTTTTAGAGATAGGAAGTCAGTAGGACCCTGTTACCTATGTGGTAAGAAGGGGCATATAGCTACTGACTGTTGGAGTAAGAATAAGTCCCAGGGAAGTGTAGGCCTTGTAGATGAAGAATCAAGGAAATCGAATCGTAAACAACGTAAAGGCAAACAGGGTGAGGAAAGAAATAAAGGGAACAATGAATGTGCTACATGTTCAATTCATTCCTCAGATTCTGCTCAGAATAATGGGACTGAGCAGGGATTGTTTCTAGTAACAGCATCAATGAAGCCTATACAATTAAAGAGACGCGCTGCGAAGAATAAAACTAGGAATCGATTGAAAATGTGCGCAGCATGTAAAGAAAATTTGCGCTCACGTATGCAACACGTGTCTGATTGCAGCATAGGGTCTCATAAAGCTACAGTGCTTCTCGATACTGGTTGGTCAGGGATTGTAGTTCGAAGATCTTTGGTGAAGTCTCACCAGATGACTGGTAAGTCCTGGTTATGTATCCTGATAGATGGTACTTTTCGTAGGTATCCCACTGCGAAGGTTCACATACACACTCCTTTCTTCAAAGGAGATGTTGAAGCCCTTTGTATGAAGTCTCCAGTCTTGGATATCATTCTAGGGAATATAGTGGGGATTCTTAAAGCAAAGGTGGATGTTGCTACATAGACTGATGTTTCAGATAATAATAGTAGCAGTGGTGATATTTTAGGCAACCCTAAATTGAAAGTAGATGTAGTCACAGAAACGGATGTTTCTATTGGAAGTGACGATGCTACAGAAGTAGGAATGGCAATGCAGACTCGTGCACAGAGTAAGGAAAGTAAGAACCCCTTAGGGCTCTTAATGTTCCTTTGCCCATTCCAGATGTGTCCCCGGATGACATAAGGAAAGCTCAAGAAGATGACAACACACTTGATAAGTTAAGGTCATATGCTAAGTCTAGTCTTGATAGTAGTAGAAGTGATTCCTACTGTTTCATGGAGAATAGATTACTCTTTAGGAAGTTTGAACCAAAAGGTGTAATGCAGGGTAATGCAGTAACCCAACTTGTTGTCCCACAAGCGTACCGTAAATGGGTGATGAATCTAGCCCATGAAGGATTGATGGGAGGTCATCAAGGGGGTAAGGAAACTTGCGATAAAGTGTTGTCGAATTCCTATTGGCCAGGAGTAAATTCTGATGTCACTAGATTCTGTCAGTCTTGTGATGTCTGTCAGAGGACTATTCCGCGAGGTAGGGTACCCCGTGTCCCATTAGGGCAGACGCCTGTCATTGATGTACCATTTAAACGAGTAGCTATCGATGTAGTGGGCCCCATTCGTCCTCTGACAGACATCACAAGACTGACAGAATCTAGTGACATCAGAATTTACTCCTGGCCAATAGAAATTCGACAACACTTTATCGCAAGTTTTCTTACCCTCTTGATGACCTCCCATCAATCCTTCATGGGCTAGTCTCATCACCCATTACAGCACGCAAGAACAGATATATCCTTACAGTTGTAGATTGGGCAACAAGGTATCCCGAAGCAGTGGCTTTGCCGAACATTGAGACTGTTACCGTAGCAGAAGCGCTTGTAGATATATGTGCGCGAGTTGGTATGCCAAGCGAGATTTTATCTGATCAAGGCGCTCAATTCACTTGTAGTCTCTTTCGCGAGGTCACTCGGCTACTGTCCATTAGGCGACTCACTACCACCCCATACCATCCGGCTTGCAATGGCTTGGTAGAGCGCTTTAATGGGACTCTAAAGCAGATCCTACGTAGGATATGTGCAGACCGCCCCTCCGATTGGGATCGCTATCTCGCAGCTGTCTTGTTTGCATATCGCGAGGCTCCACAGTCTTCTATGGGATTTTCCCCATTTGAGCTCATATATGGGCGCAGCGTGAGAGGACCCTTTCAATTTTGAGAGAACTTTGGTCAGGCCAGTTACCTAATCATGAAGTAAAGACAGAGTATCAGTATACTGTTGATCTTAGGGAACGTCTAGAGACGACACTAGATGCAGCGCAGCAGGAACTTAGAAAGTCCATGGCTAGGAGTACTAAGTACTACAATAGAAAGAGTATAGAGATAGACAGTTTAGGACAGGTGATAAGGCGCTCCTTCTCTTGCCTAAAGATCATAACAAATTACTGCTTCAGTGGAAAGGACCATTTAGTGTGGTTCATAAACTAAGTGATCAGGACTATAGGCTAGATGTGAATGGAACAATAAAGACGTTCCACGCGAATGTGTTGAAGAAGTACATTGAAAGAGATGTAGATGTAAGTCAGGAAGGGACTCGGCCAAATACTGAGGCTGATATAGATATTGGTGCACAAGCCACCATTGTAGATGAGTGTGAGTTAAGAGAAGGATCGGAAGAAATAACCCATAAACTAGGGATCCAACTTCCGGTCTTTAAACCAACCGAGACGATTGATGATGTTTCGTTAAGTTATGATATGACTAGGGAACAACTAGGACAGGTAAAGTCCCTTCTGACTAGTTTTCAGGATGTTCTGACTGATGTCCCAGGGAGGACGAATTTAGGAGAGCATTCAGTGAGGCTCACTTCTCCTGACCCGATACGTCAGAGACCGTATCCAGTGCCTCATTCCATGAAAAGTGTAATTGAGGAAGGAACGCAAAAGATGATCAGAATGGGGGTAATAGAACCATCAGACTCGCCCTATTCATCTCCCATATAGTCATAGTTAGAAAGTCTGATGGAAGTAATCGGTTTTGTATTGATTTACGTTTACTTAACCGCATTACAGTCTTTGATGCCGAACCATTTCCCAATACAGATGAGATGTTTGCTAATCTCTCCGGTTCCAAGTTCTTCTCCAAAATGGATTTGTCAAAAGGCTATTGGCAAATACCACTTTCGCAAGAGGCGAAGGAGAAGACTGCATTCGAAGTCCTAGTGGACTTTACCAATTTCGGGTAATGACGTTTGGGCTGGTGAATGCGCTAGCGACATTCAGTAGGGTCATGAGAGTGCTTTTGCGAGGGATGTCCCATGTTCATAACTACCTCGACGACGTACTTGTTCACATTAGTACTTGGGAGGAGCATCTGCAAGTTCCGCATGAACTTTTTGCTAGACTAAGGACTGCAGGGCTCACAGCTAGACCTAGCAAACGTCAAATAGGAGGTAGACAAGTAGATTTTCTAGGTCATGTAGTAGCCGAGGTCAAGTTAAAACCTCAAGAGGACAAGGTGGACAAAGTTCTCACCGCCCCCAGACCCGAAACTAAGAAGGAAATGAGATCATTCATTGGACTTGCAAGTTATTATCGCAAGTTCATACCTGCCTTTGCATCCATTGCAGCCCCGCTCACAAATCTGACCAAGAATCGTAAGCCAAATAAGCTTACCTGGGGTGAACAAGAAGAGGAAGCCTTCCAGAAGTTAAAGGCATGCCTTAGTTCAGCCCCTGTTCTTAATTTGCCAGATCTAGATAAACCTTTCATTTTGCGTACAGACGCATCTTCAACTGGAATAGGTGCAGTATTAGTACAAGAGTATAATGATGAGAAGTATCCTGTAGCCTATGCGAGTAGAAAGCTGTTACCCCGTGAACAGGCGTATTCTACCATAGAGAGAGAATGTTTAGCATTAGTTTGGGGAGTCGGCAAAATTCAAGTGTATCTAGAAGGTGTTGAGTTTCTAATAGAGACTGACCACCGTCCACTCTCTTACCTCAACCAGAACAAGTGTACAAATAGTCGAGTAATGAGGTGGGCCGTGTCTCTTCAACCATTTAGGTTCAGGATTTAAGCAATCCGTGGCTCAGAAAATGTTGGAGCTGATTTTCTAAGCCGAATAGCCAGATAAACTGAAGTGGAAAGGCAAAAACTAAATATCCAGAAAGGATAGAAGGCATAAAGATTGTAACCTTTAATAGTGAACGTGCCTAGATTTAAACTAATTAAGGACTTAGGTATATAAACTATAGATTTTTTGGGGGGAGATAAAAATGACTGTAAGTGCGAAGAGAAAATATGAAATATTTTCTAGAAATGGGGGTCGTGTTACAAGTCATCCCTATTTCAGACTTTGTTTACAAACATTGAACCAAATAGTATGTCGTAGTCATGTCTTTGCTATTGTCCAAAGATATGTAGTGCAGTAGCTTATTAGCACATTCCTATTCATGTGCTTCCTTCCTTTTGTCCAGCACAGTCTTGGGCTTCCTGCAAGTTTCGAATTCAACCAAGTTTTGTTGTTAAACAGGTGAAAGCAATATTTTAGTAGCTTGGGCGTTGATTGAAATTCCTTATACGGGAGGAACCGTAGCTAGAATTAATATTGATATCCGACCTTCACATGTCAATGAAAAGACACCCTCTATCGTTTGGTGTATTGTACCCGATTGTCCAGAAGGTGCCCTTTTTTGGTGCTCCCCACTTTGAATGACTCTCTGCCGCCCCTGTTAAAAAAAAACTATCATGTCACAGATATATTTACAGTATAATATTTAACAAACATTATAAGATGGTGTCAGAATTATGCCCTTATGCCATGATAATCATGATTATAAATGTTCTCAATAATCCAGGTAGTATATAAACTTTAATTATGATTTTGCTTGCGACGATTCACATCCACTCAAGGATGCAGGTTCATAGATATTGATGTTATTCAAAGTTTTGGCGTTTCCTTGAAGAAAAAAAATTATTAAAAAATTTCGGGGGAGAAGGAAAAAGTTGTAAAATCAATACCACATTATATTACTCAGAGTTAAAATATTTGTTAAAGAGATTTGTTATGATCTGAATGCAAGCTAAACAAATTATTTGTATCAGCAAGGAACTAATTGATAAAGACATGAGGTAAATAACTATGAAAAAAAAATGTTTCTTGATATAATTATACTACATGGTTATTAAAGAGGGAGATTTTAATTCTCGTTTTAAATCGAGTTGTAGCAATTGCATATTGCTATTCACAATTCCACATTGATGCATACTTGAACCAAAATTATTAGAATAAAGGGGTCGTGATCGCGTGGTTTAGAAACTCTACAGCTAGGGTCAAATTTGTCTAGTTTACTATGATAAGATATCACATTTATATATTCCAAACTCATCTCAGAAGTGAAAATTTAGTTATCTTGAAATGCAATGTGCATTGATAATGTTTTCCTTTGGAAAGCACGTACACTTGAATGTATGATGGGTAATGCCTGACCAACTAAGGGGCAATTTCTCGTCCAAATTAGATAGGCGTAATGTTTTGTCCTATCCCGATTACCCTTTACTGCAAATCTTAGCAGCAATCGCCAAAGTTGGGCCTCAAAACTGCCCCGCAATTGTTTGGATGAATAATTACCCTCATGCCAAAAATGTATGTTTGGTTGAGAGGCAAAGCGTTATAATACAAAGATCGAATACAATTGCTGTTGTTGAATATCCATCTTAAAAATGCAATCATTGTTTAACGTGTTTAACCATTATACACCATTGCTATCAGTACACATTGTCGTACTGCAAATTCAATTTAGGGAACAATAGCGGGATAATCCCATTTCTACAGCATATCACGCGATGACCTGAGAGACGCTCCGACCTTCACATGTCAATGAAAAGACACCCTCTATCGGTTGGTATATTGGACCCGATTGTCCAGAAAGTGCCCTTTTTTTTGGTGCTCCCCACTTTGATTGACGCTCTGGCCCACCTGTTAAAAAAAACTATCATGTCAAAGATATATTTACAGTTTGATATTGGTCAAACATTATAAGATGGTGTCAGAATTATGCCCTTATGCCATGATAATCATGATTATAAATGTTCTCAATAATCCAGGTAGTATATAAACTTTAATTATGATTTTGCTTGCGACGATTCACATCCACTCAAGGATGCAGGTTCATAGATATTGATGTTATTCAAAGTTAGGCGTTTCCATGAAGAAAAAAAATTATTAAAAAATTTCGGGGGAGAAGGAAAAAGTTGTAAAATCAATACCACATTATATTACTCAGAGTTAAAATATTTGTTAAAGAGATTTGTTATGATCTGAATGCAAGCTAAACAAATTATTTGTATCAGCAAGGAACTAATTGATAAAGACATGAGGTAAATAACTATGAAAAAAAATGTTTCTTGATATAATTATACTACATGGTTATTAAAGGGGAGATTTTAATTCTCGTTTTAAATCGAGTTGTAGCAATTGCATATTGCTATTCACAATTCCACATTGATGCATACTTGAACCAAAATTATTAGAATAAAGGGGTCGTGATCGCGTGGTTTAGAAACTCTACAGCTAGGGTCAAATTTGTCTAGTTTACTATGATAAGATATTACACTTATATATTCCAAACTCATCTCAGAAGTGAAAATTGAGTTATATTGAAATGCACTGTGCATTGATAATTTTTTTCCTTTGGAAAGCCCGTACACTTGAATGTCTGATGGGTAATGCCTGACCAACTAAGGTGTGTTGGCTCAGTCAGTAGAGCGTCCGCCTCACAACCGGGAGGTCGTGGGTTCGAACCCCGGTCGCATCATACCAAAAGACGTTAAAAGATGGGAGTCGCTGCTACCTTGTTTGGCGTTCAAAATAAGGGGATAGAGCAATGTCGATCTGGCGCTGCTCAGTGGCTGCCGGGCTCACGATCAATTGGGCACAAAGAAATTCCATTTTCGGTTTAATAAAATTTGGAGTGGACTTTAAAGATTATTAATTTCTCGTCCAAATTAGATAGGCGTAATGTTTTGTCCTTTTCCGATTACCCTTTACTGCAAATCTTAGCAGGAGTCGCCAAAGTTGGGCCTCAAAACTGCCCCGCAATTGTTTGGATGAATAATTACCCTCATGCAAAAAATGTATGTTTGGTTGAGAGGCAAAGCGTTATAATACAAAGATCGAATACAATTGCTGTTGTTGAATATCCATCTTAAAAATGCAATCATTGTTTAACGTGTTTAACCATTATACACCATTGCTATCAGTACACATTGTCGTACTGCAAATTCAATTTAGGGAACAATAGCGGGATAATCCCATTTCTACAGCATATCACGCGATGACCTGAGAGACGCTCCGACCTTCACATGTCAATGAAAAGACACCCTCTATCGGTTGGTATATTGGACCCGATTGTCCAGAAAGTGCCCTTTTTTTTGGTGCTCCCCACTTTGATTGACGCTCTGGCCCACCTGTTAAAAAAAACTATCATGTCAAAGATATATTTACAGTTTGATATTGGTCAAACATTATAAGATGGTGTCAGAATTATGCCCTTATGCCATGATAATCATGATTATAAATGTTCTCAATAATCCAGGTAGTATATAAACTTTAATTATGATTTTGCTTGCGACGATTCACATCCACTCAAGGATGCAGGTTCATAGATATTGATGTTATTCAAAGTTTAGGCGTTTCCTTGAAGAAAAACAAATTATTAAAAAATTTCGGGGGAGAAGGAAAAAAGTTGTAAAATCAATACCACATTATATTACTCAGAGTTAAAATATATGTTAAAGAGATTTGTTATGATCTGAATGCAAGCTAAACAAATTATTTGTATCAGCAAGGAACTAATTGATAAAGACATGAGGTAAATAACTATGAAAAAAAAAATGTTTCTTGATATAATTATACTACATGGTTATTAAAGGGGGAGATTTTAATTCTCGTTTTAAATCGAGTTGTAGCAATTGCATATTGCTATTCACAATTCCACATTGATGCATACTTGAACCAAAATTATTAGAATGAAGGGGTCGTGATCGCGTGGTTTAGAAACTCTACAGCTAGGGTCAAATTTGTCTAGTTTACTATGATAAGATATTACACTTATATATTCCAAACTCATCTCAGAAGTGAAAATTGAGTTATATTGAAATGCACTGTGCATTGATAATTTTTTTCCTTTGGAAAGCCCGTACACTTGAATGTCTGATGGGTAATGCCTGACCAACTAAGGTGTGTTGGCTCAGTCAGTAGAGCGTCCGCCTCACAACCGGGAGGTCGTGGGTTCGAACCCCGGTCGCATCATACCAAAAGACGTTAAAGATGGGAGTCGCTGCTACCTTGTGTGGCGTTCAAAATAAGGGGATAGAGCAATGTCGATCTGGCGCTGCTCAGTGGCTGCCGGGCTCACGATCAATTGGGCACAAAGAAATTCCATTTTCGGTTTAATAAAATTTGGAGTGGACTTTAAAAGATTATTAATTTCTCGTCCAAATTAGATAGGCGTAATGTTTTGTCCTTTTCCGATTACCCTTTACTGCAAATCTTAGCAGGAGTCGCCAAAGTTGGGCCTCAAAACTGCCCCGCAATTGTTTGGATGAATAATTACCCTCATGCAAAAAATGTATGTTTGGTTGAGAGGCAAAGCGTTATAATACAAAGATCGAATACAATTGCTGTTGTTGAATATCCATCTTAAATATGCAATCATTGTTAAAACGTGTTCAACCATCATACACCATTGCTATCAGTACACATTGTCGTACTGCAAATTTAATTTAGGGAACAATAGCGGGATAATCCCATTTCTACAGCATATCACGCGATGACCTGAGAGACGCTCCGACCTTCACATGTCAATGAAAAGACACCCTTTATCGGTTGGTATATTGGACCCGATTGTCCCGAAAGTGCCCTTTTTTTGGTGCTCCCCACTTTGATTGACGCTCCGGCCCACCTGTTAAAAAAAACTATCATGCCAAAGATATATTTACAGTTTGATATTGATCAAACATTATAAGATGGTGTCAGAATTATGCCCTTAGGCTATGATAATCATGATTAGAAATGTTCTCAATAATCCAGGTAGTATTTTTTTTCCGCATGTAGGGTGGATTGCCCTTTCAACTTAAATTTATTTTTAAAGGGGTCCACACACATTTAAAAACAGTTACAAAATAATATCAACAAACAAGCAAAGAAATAAACAATTAGATACATGAAATATACAAGAGATAAGCAAATAAGCAATTACATTATTTAAATAGATGAGATATACAAGAAAATTCAGTATGGGTACATTTGGGTAAGAATATGTTTCCAGTCAAGGTAGATAATATAATTCTTAAATTTTTGAGCTGCTGTAAGTGTATACAGATGAAGATTTCCCGATTACATTCCATAATTTGGATCCCCTACATCTGAGAATTTTGTTTTCGATAATTTGTTTTTATGCGAGGTATGGTAAAATGCACATCACCAACCCTGAGACTGTAATTAAATGTCTGAGTTATAAATTGCATATAAATGTAACTAGGCACCTCTTTTTTCAAGACTTTAACCCTAATAAGGCCGGGGGCATCATGGCCCCCTCCGCGATTTTTCTGATTGTTCGGGAACGCATATGGATGACGCCCCGCCGCTTCATGACTTTATTCTTTCGAGTCTTGCGCATCTTTTAAAACAATTTTTTGAAAATCGGACCTACCGTTACAAAGTCACGTGACCTTTTGTCTTTACATGTCGGCCCGAAAATCGCTCATTTTCGTGATTTGTGTACAAAACATATGGAAATATCATTTTTCCTAAAAGAGATAAAACATTGGTTATTTGGTCTTGTTTAAAGTTTAGGTGTTTGTTTTGGGGTCAAAATAGTTAAATTATAGTTAGAAATGAAATAAAACAACAAAAACAATAAAATACATAAGTTAAAAAAACAATGAATTACATAAGAAATTATCAAAACAAGAGATAACATAAGAAATAACCTAGCTTTCCAAATTTTTTTCGTATTATTATTCCAAATGGTCTTACAAATATATGTAGTGGAAAAGAAAGCTTAAATATGAAGAATATATGATTTATAGGTAAAAATATGAATTTTTTGACCTTATTTGCATAATTTACCATAAATATGCAAATGAGTAATTTTTTCAAAAAATTGAAATTGCTATAGTATTCTATACACTTCACTTGACATGCATGCACATTTTCGCGGCGATCGGCCGTTTCACGGCCGAGATCTTAGGGGGCCATAATGGCCCCCGGCCGTATTAAGAACTCAAATAGCCCGGCCTTATTAGGGTTAAACAGTATATATATTTATATCAGTCAACTGAACTTTAATTATGATTTTGGTTTCGACGATTCACATCCACTCAAGGATGCAGGTTCATAAAATGTGATGTTATTCGAAGTTTGGCGTTTCCTTGCAATGTTTTTGTTTGGGGGAGAAAGAAAAAAAGTTGTAAAATCTATACCATATTATATCATTCAGAGTTATAATATTTGTTAAAGAGATTTGTTAGGATCTGAATGCAAGCTAACATTTTTGTTTCTATCACCAAGGAACTAATTGATTAAGTCATAAGGTAAATAACAAAAACTACAAATGTTTCTTAATATAATTATACTACATGGTTAAGAGAGAAATTTTCATTCTCGTTTTAAATCGAGTGGTAGCAGTTGCATATTGCTATTCATAATTCCACATTGATGCAGACTTGAACCAAAATTATTAGAATAAAGGGGTCGTGATCGCGTGGTTTAGAAACTCTACAGCTAGGGTCAAAAGTTTCTAGTTCACTATGATAAGACATTACACTTATATATTCCAAACTCATCTCAAAAGTGAAATCTGAGTTATCTTGAAATGCACTGTGCATTGATAGTGTTTTCCTTTGGAAAGCCAGTACACTTTAATGTATGATGGGTAATGCCTGACCAACTAAGGGGCAGTTTCTCGTCCAAATTAGATAGGCGTAATGTTTTGTCCTATCCCGATTTCCCTTTACTGCAAATCTAAGCAGGAGTCGCCAAAGTTGAGCCTCAAAACTGTCACGCAGTTGTTGGGATGAATAATTACCCTCATGCAAAGAATTTGGCAAACAAGTTTATTTTTGGTTTAGAGGCAAAGCGTTATTAGACAAAGATAGAATACAATTGCTGTTGTTGAATCTCCATCTGAAATATGCTAACATTGTTAAAACGTGTTCATGTATCATGCACCACTGCTATCAGTACACATTGTCGTACTGAAAATTTGATTTAGGTAACATTGGGGGAAATCCCATTTCTACAGCATAACACGAGATGACCTGAGAGACGCTCCGACCTTCACATGTCAATGAAAAGACATCCTCTATCGGTTGGTGTGTTGGACCCGATTGTCCAGAAAGTGCCCCTTTTTTGGTGCTCCCCACTTTGAATGACGCTCCGGCCCACCTGTTAAAAAAAACTATCATGCCACAGATATATTTACAGTTTGATATTGATCAAACGTTATAAGATGGTGTCAGAATTATGCCCTTAGGTTATGATAATCATGATTATAAATGTTCTCAATAATCCAGGTAGTATATATATTTATATAAGTCAACTGAACTTTAATTATGATTTTGATTTCGACGATTCACATCCACTCAAGGATGCAGGTTCAAAAAATGTGATGTTATTCTAGGTTTAGGCGTTTCCTTGCATTTTTTTTGGGGGGATAAAAAGTTGTAAAATCGATATCATATTATATTATTCAAAGATATAATATTTGTTAAAGAGATTTGTTAGGAACTGAATGCAAGCTAACATTTTTGTTTGTATCAGCAAGGAACTAATTGATAAAGACATAAGGTAAATAACAAAAAACAACAAATGTTTCTTAATATAATTATACAACATGGTAAAGAGGGATAAATTTTTATTCTAGTTTTAAATCGAGTGGTAGCAAGTGGGAGGGGGAGATAGAACAAAAGTTTTAAAATCTATACCATATTATATTACTCAGAGTTATAATATTTGTTAAAGAGATCTGTTAGGATCTGAATGCAAGCTAACATTTTTGTTGAATAAGTCATAAGGTAAATAACAAAAACAACAAATGTTTCTTAATATAATTATACTACATGGTTAAGAGGGAGATTTTAATTCACGTTTAAAATCGAGTGGTAACAGTGGCATATTGCTATTCATAATTCCACATTGTTGCAGGCTTGAACCAAAATTATTAAAATAAAGAGGTCGTGATCGCGTGGTTTAGAAACTCTACAGCTGGGGTCAAATGTTTCTAGTTTCCTTTGATAAGACATTACACTTATATATTCCAAACTCATCTCAAAAGTGAAATCTGAGTTATCTTGAAATGCACTGTGCATTGATAGTGTTTTTCTTTGGAAAGCCCGTACACTTTAATGTATGATGGGTAATGCCTGACCAACTAAGGGGCAATTTCTCGTCCAAATTATATAGACGTATAGTTTTGTCCTATCACGATTACCCGTTACTTTAAATCTTAGCAGGAGTCGCCAAAGTTGGGCCTCAAAACTGCCCCACAATTGTTTGGATCAATAGTTACCCTCATGCAAAGATTTTGGCAAAGAATTTTATTTTTGGTTTAGAGGCAAAGCGTTATCAGACAAAGATAGAATACAATTGATGTTGTTGAATCTCCATCTGAAATATGTTAACATTGTTAAAACATGTTCATCCATTATGCACCATTGCTATCAGTACCATAGCGGGATAATCCCATTTCTACAGCATATCACGCGATGACCTGAGAGACGCTCCGACCTTCACATGTCAATGAAAAGACACCCTCTATCGGTAGCTGTATTGGACCCGTTTGTCCCGAAAGTGCCCTTTTTTTTTGGTGCTCCCCACTTTGATTGACGCTCCGGCCCACCTGTTAAAAAAAACTATCATGTCACATATATATTTACAGTTTGATATTGATCAAACATTATAAGATGGTGTCAGAATTATGCCCTTAGGCTATGATAATCATGATTATAAATGTTCTCAATAATCCAGGTAGTATATATATTTATATCAGTCAACTGAACTTTATTTATGATTTTGCTTTCGACGATTCACATCCACTCAAGGATGCAGTTTCATCAAATGTGATGTTATTTGAAGTTTAGGCGTTTCCTTGCAATTTTTTTGTTTGGGGGAAAGAAAAAGTTGTAAAATCTATACCATATTATATCATTCAGAGTTATAATATTTGTTAAAGAGATTTGTTAGGATCTGAATGCAAGCTAACATTTTCGTTTCTATCAGCAAGGAACTAATTGATTAAGTCATAAGGTAAATAACAAAAACAACAAATGTTTCTTGATATAATTATACTACATGGTTAAGAGGGAGATTTTAATTCTCGTTTTAAATCGAGTGGTAGCAGTTGCATATTGCTATTCATAATTCCACATTGGCGCAGGCTTGAACCAAAATTATTAAAATAGAGGAGTCGTGATCGCGTGGTTCAGAAACTCTACAGCTGGGGTCAAATGTTTTAGTTTCCTTTGATAAGACATTACACTTATTATTCCAAATTCATCTCAAAAGTGAAAATTAAGTTATCTTGAAATACATTGTGCATTGATAACATTTTCCGTTGGAAAGCCCGTACACTTTAATGTAGTGATGGGTAATGCCTGACCAACTTAGGGGCAATTTCTCGTCTAAACTAGATAGACGTATAGTATTGTCCTATCATAATTACCCTTTACTGCAAATCTAAGCAGGAGTCGCCAAAGTTGAGCCTCAAAACTGCCCCACAATTGTTTGGATCAATAGTTACCCTAATGCAAAGAATTTGGCAAACAATTTTATTTTGGTTTAGAGGCAAAGCGTTATCAGACAAAGATAGAATACAATTGATGTTGTTGAATCTCCATCTGAAATATGCAATCATCGTTAAAACATGTTCATCCATTATGCACCATTGCTATCAGTACCATAGCGGGATAATCCCATTTCTACAGCATATCACGCGATGACCTGAGAGACGCTCCGACCTTCACATGTCAATGAAAAGACACCCTCTATCGGTAGCTGTATTGGACCCGTTTGTCCCGAAAGTGCCCTTTTTTTTTGGTGCTCCCCACTTTGATTGACGCTCCGGCCCACCTGTTAAAAAAAACTATCATGTCACATATATATTTACAGTTTGATATTGATCAAACATTATAAGATGGTGTCAGAATTATGCCCTTAGGCTATGATAATCATGATTATAAATGTTCTCAATAATCCAGGTAGTATATATATTTATATCAGTCAACTGAACTTTATTTATGATTTTGCTTTCGACGATTCACATCCACTCAAGGATGCAGTTTCATCAAATGTGATGTAATTTGAAGTTAAGGCGTTTCCTAGCAATTTTTTTGTTTGGGGAGAAAGAAAAAAAGTTGTAAAATCTATACCATATTATATCATTCAGAGTTATAATATTTGTTAAAGAGATTTGTTAGGATCTGAATGCAAGCTAACATTTTCGTTTCTATCAGCAAGGAACTAATTGATTAAGTCATAAGGTAAATAACAAAAACAACAAATGTTTCTTGATATAATTATACTACATGGTTAAGAGGAGATTTTAATTCTCGTTTTAAATCGAGTGGTAGCAGTTGCATATTGCTATTCATAATTCCACATTGGCGCAGGCTTGAACCAAAATTATTAAAATAGAGGAGTCGTGATCGCGTGGTTCAGAAACTCTACAGCTGGGGTCAAATGTTTTTAGTTTCCTTTGATAAGACATTACACTTATTATTCCAAATTCATCTCAAAAGTGAAAATTAAGTTATCTTGAAATACATTGTGCATTGATAACATTTTCCGTTGGAAAGCCCGTACACTTTAATGTAGTGATGGGTAATGCCTGACCAACTTAGGGGCAATTTCTCGTCTAAACTAGATAGACGTATAGTATTGTCCTATCATAATTACCCTTTACTGCAAATCTAAGCAGGAGTCGCCAAAGTTGAGCCTCAAAACTGTCACGCAGTTGTTGGGATGAATAATTACCCTCATGCAAAGAATTTGGCAAACAATTTTATTTTTGGTTTAGAGGCAAAGCGTTATCAGACAAAGATCGAATACAATTGCTGTTGTTGAATCTCCATCTGAAATATGCTAACATTGTTAAAAACGTGTTCATGTATCATGCACCACTGCTATCAGTACACATTGTCGTACTGAAAATTTGATTTAGGGAACATTGGGGGAAATCCCATTTCTACAGCATAACACGAGATGACCTGAGATACGCTCCGACCTTCACATGTCAATGAAAAGACACCCTCTATCGGTAGGTGTATTGGACCCGTTTGTCCCGAAAGTGCCCTTTTTTGGTGCTCCCCACTTTGATTGACGCTTCGGCCCACCTGTTAAAAATAACTATCATATCACAGATATATTTACAGTTTGATATTGATCAAACATTATAAGATGGTGTCAGAATTATGCCCTTAGGCTATGATAATCATGATTATAAATGTTCTCAATAATCCAGGTAGTATATATATATATATCAGTCAACTGAACTTTATTTATGATTTTGCTTTCGACGATTCACATCCACTCAAGGATGCAGTTTCATCAAATGTGATGTAATTTGAAGTTAAGGCGTTTCCTAGCAATTTTTTTGTTTGGGGGAGAAAGAAAAAGTTGTAAAATCTATACCATATTATATCATTCAGAGTTATAATATTTGTTAAAGAGATTTGTTAGGATCTGAATGCAAGCTAACATTTTCGTTTCTATCAGCAAGGAACTAATTGATTAAGTCATAAGGTAAATAACAAAAACAACAAATGTTTCTTGATATAATTATACTACATGGTTAAGAGGGAGATTTTAATTCTCGTTTTAAATCGAGTGGTAGCAGTTGCATATTGCTATTCATAATTCCACATTGGCGCAGGCTTGAACCAAAATTATTAAAATAGAGGAGTCGTGATCGCGTGGTTCAGAAACTCTACAGCTGGGGTCAAATGTTTTTAGTTTCCTTTGATAAGACATTACACTTATTATTCCAAATTCATCTCAAAAGTGAAAATTAAGTTATCTTGAAATACATTGTGCATTGATAACATTTTCCGTTGGAAAGCCCGTACACTTTAATGTAGTGATGGGTAATGCCTGACCAACTTAGGGGCAATTTCTCGTCTAAACTAGATAGACGTATAGTATTGTCCTATCATAATTACCCTTTACTGCAAATCTAAGCAGGAGTCGCCAAAGTTGAGCCTCAAAACTGTCACGCAGTTGTTGGGATGAATAATTACCCTCATGCAAAGAATTTGGCAAACAATTTTATTTTTGGTTTAGAGGCAAAGCGTTATCAGACAAAGATCGAATACAATTGCTGTTGTTGAATCTCCATCTGAAATATGCTAACATTGTTAAAACGTGTTCATGTATCATGCACCACTGCTATCAGTACACATTGTCGTACTGAAAATTTGATTTAGGGAACATTGGGGGAAATCCCATTTCTACAGCATAACACGAGATGACCTGAGATACGCTCCGACCTTCACATGTCAATGAAAAGACACCCTCTATCGGTAGGTGTATTGGACCCGTTTGTCCCGAAAGTGCCCTTTTTTGGTGCTCCCCACTTTGATTGACGCTTCGGCCCACCTGTTAAAAATAACTATCATATCACAGATATATTTACAGTTTGATATTGATCAAACATTATAAGATGGTGTCAGAATTATGCCCTTAGGCTATGATAATCATGATTATAAATGTTCTCAATAATCCAGGTAGTATATATATATATATATTTATATAAGTCAACTGAACTTTAATTATGATTTTGCTTTCGACGATTCACATCCACTCAAGGATGCAGGTTCAAAAAATGTGATGTTATTCTAGGTTTAGGCGTTTCCTTGCATTTTTTTTTTTGGGGGGGGGGATAAAAAGTTGTAAAATCTATATCATATTATATTATTCAAAGATATAATATTTGTGAAAGAGATTTGTTAGGATCTGAATGCACGCTAACATTTTTGTTTGTATCAGCAAGAAACTAATTGATTAAGTCATAAGGTAAATAACAAAAACAACGAATGTTTCTTAATATAATTATACTACATGGTTAAGAGGCAAATTTTAATTCTCGTTTTAAATCGAGTGGTAGCAGTTGCATATTGCTATTCATAATTCCACATTGATGCAGACTTGAACCAAAATTATTAAAATAAAGAGGTCGTGATCGCGTGGTTCAGAAACTCTACAGCTGGGATCAAATGTTTCTAGTTTCCTTTGATAAGACATTACACTTATATATTCCAAACTCATCTCAAAAGTGAAAATTGAGTTATCTTGAAATGCACTGTGCATCGATAATGTTTTCCTTCGGAAAGCCCGTACACTTTAATGTATGATGGGTAATGCATGACCAACTAAGGGGCAATTTCTCGTCCAAATTAGATAGACGTATAGTTTTGTCCTATCACGATTACCCTTTACTGCAAATCTTAGCAGGAGTCGCCAAAGTTGGGCCTCACAACTGCCCCGCAATTGTTTGGATATATAACTACCCTCATGCAAAGAATTTGGCAAAGAATTTAAATTTTGGTTTAGAGGCAAAGCGTTATCTTACAACGATAGAATACAATTGATGTTGATGAATCGTCATCTGAAATATGCAATCATTGTTAAAACATGTTCATCCATTATGCACCATTGCTATCAGTACACATTGTCGTTCTGCACATTTAATTTATGGAACAATAGCGGGATAATCCCATTTCTACAGCATATCATGCGATGACCTGAGAGACGCTCCGACCTTCACATGTCAATGAAAAGACACCCTCTATCGGTCGGTGTTTTGGACCCGTTTGTCCCGAAAGTGCCCTTTTTTTTTTGGTGCTCCCCACTTTGATTGACGCTCCGGCCCACCTGTTAAAAAAAACTATCATATCACAGATATATTTACAGTTTGATATTGATCAAACATTATAAGATGGTGTCAGAATTATGCCCTTAGGCTATGATAATCATGATTATGCTTCATCGGACTATCATTCTGCCCTTAAAGAAGCAAAGAGAAGCTATCATCGTGACAAAATTTCAAGCTGTGACCAGAAGAAATTGTTCCGAACCATCCAAAGTTTGACCGTGGAGAACCCTTCACAGACCTTACCTATTCATACTTCACCAGCAGAGCTGTCCGAGAGATTCTCACAGTTCTTTGAAAGTAAGATCGTCAATCTAAGAACGCGGAGCGATGAACAAGTAGAAAATCAAGAACCTGGATCTTCTTGGGCTTCTTCGCGTTTGGTAGCTGGAAGCAAACCGATCTGCTCCTTGGAAAAGTTTGGCAAGGCTTCCCATGCTGATGTGCTCAAGATCGTCAAATCAAATAAGATCAAGGCATGTTCACTTGACCCTGTTCCAGCATGTGTCTCCAGAAAGTGCTTGGATATCCTTCTTCCTGCTTTGACGGACATGACAAACCAGTCACTTCAGACTGGAACCTTTCCATCATCACTGAAATCTGCACTTATCATCCCAACGCTGAAGAGTCCTTCTGTAGACCCAGAGACTCTAAAAATTACCGTCCTATATCAAATTTACCTTTCCCTGGGAAAGTCATAGAACGGATCGTTAGTCAGCAGCTGATGACTTACCTGAATTCGAACTCTCTACTACCCTCTAGACAATCTGCATACAGGCAGCATCACAGCGTAGAGACTGCTCTCATAAGAGTTCAGAATGACCTCTAGCAGTCCTTGGATGCCGGGAATGAGGCAGTCCTTCTTTTATTAGATTTAAACTCGGCATTCGACACTGTGGATCATCCCATCCTTCTTACCAGGCTCCGAGACAGATTCGGTGTGACCGGGGTGGCATTGGACTGGTTTGCGTCCTATCTTTCGGGAAGACAACAGAGTGTGTTAGTCAAGGATGTGACGTCTAATCCTAGACCGCTGCTATGGGGCGTCCCACAAGGATCGGTGATCGGCCCGCTCATGTTTATATGCTATACCGCTCCTGTGGAAGATATCATCCTTAGCCATGGCTTTTCGACAATGATGTACGCAGATGACACACAGCTGTATGTCACAATGAAACCCCAGGCAAGGGACCAAATGGTCTCAAAACTCGAACTCTGTCTACAGGACATTCGCTGCTGGATGAAGGATAATCAACTTACACTTAATGATAATAAGATGGAGGTATTGCATGTGTCGTCACGTTTTAAGCAACGTCAAGAACTGGGTACTATTACATCTGGTTGCAGTCAAGTTGGACCATCCCCATCTCTACGCGATCTTGGTGTAATCCTTGACAGTCACTTGACTATGCAGCAGCATGTCAACAATACTTGCAAGAAAGCATCTTTGGCCCTTAGAAGAATAGGTCGTGTCCGCCAATATCTCAATAGCAGGAGAACTGAGATATTGGTCCACGCCTTTGTAACATCTTTGCTTGACAGCTGCAACTGCCTTCTTCTGGGAGCTCCAGAGAGAGAACTCTGTAAGTTGCAGAGGATTCAGAACTCTGCAGCTCGCTTAGTGTCAAGAGCGAAGAGGTCTCAACACATAACACCTATCTTGAGAGATCTACACTGGTTGCCAGTTCAGTTACGGATCTGCTACAAGGTCAATCTAATCATCTTTAAAGCTCTCCATGGCACGTGTCCAGAGTACATCTCAGATTTGCTCACACCGTACATCCCACCAAGGCGTCTGCGGTCATCTTCCCAACACCTTCTCACCATCAATCATGGGGCCACAAAAACCTATGGTGACAGGGCATTTGCATGTGGTGGACCAAAACTTTGGAACGCTCTCCCAGTGTCGCTACGCTCCAAGACTGATATCGAAGTTTTTAAGAGAGCGCTGAAAACTCACCTTTTTGATGAATGTTTCCAGTAATTATGTAAACATTGTACATTGTAAAGCGCTTTGAGAGGGCCTGCGGTCCTGAAATGCGCTATAAAAGAACGAACTATTATTATTATTATTATTATTATAAATGTTCTCAATAATCCAGGTAGTATATATATTTATATAAGTCAACTGAACTTTAATTATGATTTTGCTTTCGACGATTCACATCCACTCAAGGATGCAGGTTCATAAAATGTGATGTTATTTGAAATTTAGGCGTTTCCTTGCAATTTTTTTTTTTGGGGGGGGGGAGAAAGCAAAAAAGTTGTAAATCTATAATATATTTTATTATTCAGAGTTATAATATTTGTTAAAGAGATTTGTTAGGATCTGAATGCAAGCTAACATTTTTGTTTCCATCAGCAAGGAACTAATTGATTAAGTCATAAGGTAAATAACAAAAACAACGAATGTTTCTTAATATAATTATACTACATGGTTAAGAGGGAAATTTTCATTCTCGTTTTAAATCGAGTGGTAGCAGTTGCATATTGCTATTCATTAGAATAAAGGGGTCGTGATCGCCTGGTTTTAATAGAAACTCTACAGCTAGGGTCAAAAGTTTCTAGTTTACTATGATAAGACATTACACTTATATATTCCATACTCATCTCAAACGTAAAAATTGAGTTATCTTGAATGCACTGTGCATTGATAATGTTTTCCTTTGGAAAGCCAGTACACTTTAATGTAGTGATGGGTAATGCCTGACCAACTTAGGGGCAATTTCTCGTCCAAACTAGATAGACGTATAGTTTTGTCCTATCACGATTACCCTTTACTGCAAATCTAAGCAGGAGTCGCCAAAGTTGAGCCTCCAAACTGTCACGCAATTGTTTGGATGAATAATTACCCTCATGCAAAGATTTCGGCAAACAATTTTATTTTTGATTGAGAGGCAAAGCGTTATCAGACAAAGATCGAATACAATTGCTGTTGTTGAATCTCCATCTGAAATATGCTAGCATTGTTAAAAAAGTGTTCATGTATCATGCACCACTGCTATCAAGACACATTGTCGTACTGCAAATTTGATTTAGGAACATTGGGGGAAATCCCATTTCTACAGCATAACACGAGATGACCTGAGATACGCTCCGACCTTCACATGTCAATGAAAAGACATCCTCTATCGGTTGGTGTATTGGACCCGATTGTCCAGAAAGTGCCCTTTTTTTGGTGCTCCCCACTTTGAATGACGCTCCGGCCCACCTGTTAAAAAAAACTATCATGCCACAGATATATTTACAGTTTGATATTGATCAAACGTCATAAGATGGTGTCAGAATTATGCCCTTAGGCTATAATAATCATGATTATAAATGTTCTCAATAATCCAGGTAGTATATATATTTTTATAAGTCAACTGAACTTTAATTATGATTTTGCTTTCGACGATTCACATCCACTCAAGGATGCAGGTTCATAAAATGTGATGTTATTCGAAGTTTAGGCGTTTCCTTGCAATTTTTTTTTTTTTTGGGGGAGAGAAAGAAAAAAAGTTGTCAAATCTATACCATATGATATTATTCAGAGTTATAATATTTGTTAAAGAGATTTGTTAGGATCTGAATGCAAGCTAACATTTTTGTTGATTAAGTCATAAGGTAAATAACAAAAACAACAAATGTTTCTGAATATAATTATACAACATGGTAAAGAGGGAGATTTTTTATTCTAGTTTTTAATCGAGTGGTAGCAAGTGGGAGGGGGAGAAAGAAAAAAAGTTGTAAAATCTATACCATATTATATTATTCAAAGATATAATTGTTGTGAAAGAGATTTGTTAGGATCTGAATGCAAACTAACATTTTTGTTTGTATCAGCAAGGAACTAATTGATAAAGACATAAGGTAAATAACAAAACAACAAATGTTTCTTAATATAATTATACAACATGGTAAAGAGGGAGATTTTTTATTCTAGTTTTTAATCGAGTGGTAGCAAGTGGGAGTGGGAGAAAGAAAAAAAGTTGTCAAATCTATACCATATTATATTACTCAGAGTTATAATATTTGTTAAAGAGATTTGTTAGGATCTGAATGCAAGCTAACACTTTTGTTTGTATCAGCAAGGAACTAATTGATTAAGTCATCAGGTAAATAACAAAAACAACGAATGTTTCTTTATATAATTATACAACATTGTAAAGAGGGAGATTTTTTATTCTAGTTTTAAATCGAGTGGTAGCAAGTGGGAGGGGGAGAAAGAAAAAAAGTTGTAAAATCTATACCATATTATATTACTCAGAGTTATAATATTTGTAAAAGAGATTTGTTAGGATCTGAATGCAAGCTAACATTTTTGTTGATTAAGTCATAAGGTAAATAACAAAAACAACAAATGTTTCTTAATATAATTATACTACATGGTTAAGAGGGAGATTTTATTTCACGTTTAAAATCGAGTGGTAGCAGTTGCATATTGCTATTCATAATTCCACATTGTTGCAGGCTTGAACCAAAATTATTAAAATAAAGAGGTCGTGATCGCGTGGTTCAGAAACTCTACAGCTGGGGTCAAATGTTTCTAGTTTCCTTTGATAAGACATTACACTTATATATTCCAAATTCATGTCAAAAATGGAAATTGAGTTAACTTGAAATACATTGTGCATTGATAACATTTCCGTTGGAAAGCCCGTACACTTTATTGTATGATGTGTAATGCCTGCCCAACTTAGGAGCAGGAGTCGCCAAAGTTGAGCCTCAAAGTTACAGTTTTACAGTTTGATATTGATCAAACATTATAAGATGGTGTCAGAATTATGCCCTTAGGCTATGATAATCATGATTAGAAATGTTCTCAATAATCCAGGTAGTATTTTTTTTCTTCCGCATGTGGGGTGGATTGCCCTTTCAACTTAAGTTGATTTTCAAAGGGGTCTACACACATTTAAAAACCTTGAAGTTTTATTAGATACAATTAATATTGAATTAAAGAAAGTTATTTTGTGGATTCATGCAAATAAGTTGTCCTTGAATCTTCAAAAGACAAACTATATGTTTTTTAGTAACTCCCTAAAGGATGTACCTGGAAATGTACTTTTTGATGATGTTAATGTTGCGAGAGTAACTTCCACCAAGTTTCTTGGGCTACATATTGATGAGAAGCTGTCTTGGGCATCTCATTGTACTAATATTTGTAAAGTCGTGTCTAGAAATACTGGTGTAATTTATGAATTAGGTTCTTTTGTCCCACAAAAAATTTTGCTTATTTTGTATTCTACTTTAATTTTGCCTTATCTCAATTATGGAGTGCTGGCATGGGGAAGTCATTGAAAACACAATTAGATAAGATTTGTGTTGCCCAAAAGAGGGTGGTTAGAGTTGTTTTTAATGCGAGCTATCGTGCTCATACTAATGTTTTGTTCTACAGTAATAAGCTATTGAAGGTTGAAGACATTTACTTTATACAGTTAGGCGCAATTATGTATGGTTTTGAAAATGGTACTCTCCCAAATGCGTTAGTACAAATATTTCGAAAGAACAATCAAATTCATAGCTATAATACAAGGCAGGCAACTGCACTTCATATTCCACGTGTAAGAACTGCTTTTGCTCTGAAGACGCTGGCTTGTACTGGTCCCAAGTTTTGGAACTCACTTCCTATCAATGTAACTAGATCTGTCAGTGTCTTTGTTTTTAAAGTCAAATTGAAATTAGATTTATTGAGTAACTATGTCGAGAATTAACGTAAAAATTATATCACCAGAAATGATATTAAGTAATAATTTATTAATTGTTATTGATAACGTGCATTATCTTTTGTTTTTGTTATGTTTGATTATTCAATATAAATGTCAGCATTTCACATTCTCTCTCTCTCTCTCTCCCCTCCTCTCTTCTATTTTTCTTTTTCTTTACACCAAATACCATTTTCCTCTATATACATATAACTTCCTTCTTTCTCTGTTTTTCTCTGTTTTGTTGTTTTTCTCGTTCCAGTTTGCTTTTTTCCTCTCGATCCTTTTGTATATATTTTCATCCTCTCCTTTTCAAATTTCAAGCTATCCCTTTTGTAAATTTTTTCTCCCATATTTAATCATGTGTAGTTTTGATAACTTTGAAACATTTTAAAAAGTGAAACATTGATGGATTATGTTATATGGGGACCTTGCTCTTACAAGCCCAGCTTTTCTAAGGTCTCCACTTTCTTTCATTAGGATTATATATCGACTTAAAATTGCACTTAAATTGTTTTTCTTATGCTGTTTTTTGTTCTATTATTATATGTAAAAATGTTGTGAAAGAAAGAAATAAAATGACCCTTGAACCTTGAACCTTGAACCTTGAACCTAGATGGAGTTGATATTTTTTAAGGTTCAATGGAGGGGGTGCTAGGCTGGATGGAGGGGGTGCTAGGCTGGATGTAGTTAGTACAAGTTTAAATGAAATCATGCTCCTTCCAGCCTAGCACCCTCCATCCAGCCTAGCACACCCTCCATTAATTGAAGCCTTAGAAATATACATTAACTAACTCCATCTATCTCCGAGCATGATTTCATTTAAACTTGTATTAACTACATCCAGCCTAGCACCCCTCCATTGAGCCTTAGAAATGTACATCAATTATCTCTTAGCATGTACATGTACTTTTTTGCTTCTAAGTGTATTTTCTAATTTGTATTACTTTTTCTTGTAATTCTATCCTTTCTATTTAAAGCGCATAGGGACATGCTATCCTGTAATGTGTTATGCGCTATAAAAGAACTGAGTATTATTATTACAGTGGCGGATCCAGGAATTTCTGGCCGGGGGGACAAAATCGCATGGGGTGAAATATATGAAAACGATGGAGCGAGGCGCCCGCGGCGAGGAGCGGAGCGACCAAGTGGGTGGGTCTGGGAGGGCCCCTCCCTGAGTAGGAAGCATTTGCAATTTTAGAACCACATTAGGTGCATTTTCAGGCACTCTCTGGAGTAATATGACGTAAAATTGCTTTCTCCTACCCCTTGTTGTTGCTATTTTGAACCCCGTAAGTGATGTTTTCCTTGCATCTATATACCAACACAATAGAGACCATAAAAAGCAGTGCATGATAACGTCTTTTAAATCACTTAAGTAACAGTTTAAGGGGGGTTCTACCCAATGACGATGCGGAACATTGTCCACGAGCCGCAAAGTCCGAGCCGGGTAGCGTCGAGACGATTTTTTGTTGTTGCTATTTTGAACCTTCGTAAGTGATGTTTTCCTGGCATCTACTAACACAATGGAGACCATAAAAGAAGTGCATGATAACGTCTTTTTAAATCAAGTAACAGTTTAAGGGGGGTTTGACCCGATGACGATGCGGATACTGTGTGGGTCTGGACACATGATGGCGTTTTTCTATTCACATCACATTTTCACTTGGCAGCCCAAGGGGGTTAAACCCTAACCCCTCCCCATCCCCCATAGATCCGCCACTGGGATCTTTTGCAAACTGGAAGCAATAAGCATTACATGTAGGCGATGGAAAAAGTGCTTGCGAAACGGATAGAAACTTTGTGGGAGGCTCTTCGCGGCCACAGGGATGACAGAAAATAATATGACAATGAAACCAGCAACTGTGGCAGGATTAATGGCGGGAAAATCTGCATGCTGAAAGAGCACTAAGAATAGGTATATCGGAAATTAATTCAAGACTAAGTTATAAGTTATAAAGGAGATAAAATCTTTGGTATTAGTCATGTTCGACTTAAAATTGCATCCCCCCCCCCCCTCCGCCCCTTACCCGGTAAAAAAACACCTTATAATATTATCCCCCTTTCTTTCTTTTCCCTTCTCATTATTCTCCTTTTCCCCTTTTCTCTCCTCCGTCTTTCCCCTTTCTTCTTTTTCCGCCTTTTCTCTCCTCTCTCTTCCCCTTTCCCCTCCTTTTCTCCTCTCCCTTTTCTTTCCTCCCTCTTTTCTTCTTCTTTCTCTCTTCCCTTTTTTTCTTTTTCCTCTCCTTTTTCTTTCCCCCTCCTTTTTCTCTTTTTCTTTTTTTGGCCGGGGGGGGGCACGTGCCCCCTGTGCCCCCCTGGATCCGCCACTGTATTATTATTATTATTACATTTAAACTTGCACTAACTACATCCAGCCTAGCACCCTCTCCATTCAGCCTAGCACCCCCTCAAGCTAGGATCTGGAGTAGGCGTGGCGCGGACGAGCAAGTGCGATGACGTTCGTGACGTCATATAGTCATGTTTATTCATGAGGCCGCCAGCCCTTACCAGCCTAGCACCTTCGTACGCTACCTGATAAAGCATGGGTTTAGAGCGTAGTCTTTACTCCAGACCCGTTTAATTAAAAAAAAATCTTCAAAACTAAGACCCCATTATCTTATTCATGTGGAATAACATGAGTATTGAACGTAGTCTTTCCTCTAGACTCGGTTATTTCAAAAAACAAAACAAAACAAAAACAAAAACAAAAACTTTAAAATTAAGACCCACCATCTTCCAAACTAAGATCCTGTAATAAAGCATGGGTTTAGAGCATAGTTGTTCTTCCACACCCGGTTATTTCAAAAATAAAAACAATAAAAAACAAAACAAAAAATTCAAATCTAAGACCCAACAATCCTCCAAACTAAGACCCTGTAATAAAGCATGGGTTTAGAGCGTTGTCTTTACTCCACACCCAGTTATTTCAAAAATAAAACAAAACAAAACAAAACAAAACATTAACTTTAAAACTAAGGCCCCACCATCTTCCAAACTATAAGACCCTGTGATAAAGCAAGGGTTTAGAGCGTAGTCTTTACTCCAGACCCGTTTAATTAAACAAAAAAAATCTTCAAAACTAAGACCCCATCATCTTATTCCCGTGGAATAACATGAGTATTGAGCGTAGTCTTTCCTCCAGACCCGGTTATTCAAAAGTTTAAAAAAAAAAAAAAAAAAATTTAAACTAAGACCCCACCATCTTCCAAACTAAGACCCGGTAATAAAGCATGGGTTTAGAGCGTATTTTTCCTTCCAGACCCGGTTATTTCAAAACTTTTTAAAAATCTTCAAAACTATGTAAAGTTTTGTTTTGTTTTGTAAAGTACAATGACGCGATCGATAGGAATTCGTATATCGGATATCTGGATATTGTACTACAATGAAGTAATTGATATATCTGCCTAATTTAAGTGCTCAATATTAAGAACGTCTCCGTCACAGTTTTGTTTATTGCTGTGATTTGTTGTAACTTTAGTGTTCTGACACTGCTCATTCAAACCATGGAGCTACAACCACGAGAGAGGGGACTCCCCCGAAAGAAATGTCAGACAAAATCCCTAATCAAGAATCTAGGACACCTACCCCCCCCCCCTGCCAACTATCCCCGAATAACCACCCTCTAGGACTACTACCCCCTAGGACAATTACCCCCTAGGACATCCACCCTCTAGGACAACTACCCCAGCTAACTACCCCTAGAATGATAACCGCCCCCCAGCTAACTACCCTGGACATCTACCCCGGACAAACCCCGGACATCTACCCCAAGTCAAGTACCCCCGGACATCTATCCCCGGCAACTACCCCCAGACATCTACCCCCAGCCAACTACCCCCCTGGACATCTACCCCAAATCCAACTATCCCCTTCCAACTACCCCAGCCAACTACCCCAACCCTAAAAACTACCCCGGACATCTACCCCCATCCAACTAACCCCGGGCAACTACCCCAACTACCTTAATTCGCTTGGGGTAGATGTCCGGGGTAGTTGATGGGTGTCCGGTAGATGTCCGGCGGTAGATGTCCGGGAAGGGGTAGTTGACTGGGGTAGATGTCCGGGGTAGTTAGCTAGGTGGTAGTTAGCTATACCCATGCTTTATTACAGGGTTTTAGTTTTGAACAAATTCGACAAAATATCACTTCAAATTTATTACATTTGTGGGTAAAGTCATTATTACATTTGTGGGTGATTCAAAATTATTACATTTGTGGGTAAAGTGGTTATTCTATTTGTGGGTGAAATTATTACATTTGTGGGTAAAGTGTTATTACATTTGTGGGTGTTATTACATTTGTGGGTAAAGTGTTATTATATTTGTGGGCGTTATTACATTTGTGGGCGTTATTACATTTGTGGGTGTAACAGGGGGGAGAAAGAAAAAAAGTTGTAAAATCTATACCATATTATATTATTCAGAATTATAATATTTGTTAAAGAGATTTGTTAGGATCTGAATGCAAGCTAACATTTTTGTTTCCATCAGCAAGGAACTAATTGATTAAGTCATAAGGTAAATAACAAAAACAACGAATGTTTCTTAATATAATTATACTACATGGTTAAGAGGGAAATTTTCATTCTCGTTTTAAATCGAGTGGTAGCAGTTGCATATTGCTATTCATAATTCCACATTGATGCAGACTTGAACCAAAATTATTAGAATAAAGGGGTCGTGATCGCCTGGTTTTAATAGAAACTCTACAGCTAGGGTCAAAAGTTTCTAGTTTACTATGATAAGACATTACACTTATATATTCCATACTCATCTCAAACGTAAAAATTGAGTTATCTTGAATGCACTGTGCATTGATAATGTTTTCCTTTAGAAAGCCAGTACACTTTAATGTAGTGATGGGTAATGCCTGACCAACTTAGGGGCAATTTCTCGTCCAAACTAGATAGACGTATAGTTTTGTCCTATCACGATTACCCTTTACTGCAAATCTAAGCAGGAGTCGCCAAAGTTGAGCCTCCAAACTGTCACGCAATTGTTTGGATGAATAATTACCCTCATGCAAAGATTTTGGCAAACAATGTTATTTTTGGTTTAGAGGCAAAGCGTTATCAGACAAAGATAGAATACAATTGCTGTTGTTGAATCTCCATCTGAAATATGCTAGCATTGTTAAAAAAGTGTTCATGTATCATGCACCACTGCTATCAAGACACATTGTCGTACTGCAAATTTGATTTAGGAACATTGGGGGAAATCCCATTTCTACAGCATAACACGAGATGACCTGAGATACGCTCCGACCTTCACATGTCAATGAAAAGACATCCTCTATCGGTTGGTGTATTGGACCCGATTGTCCAGAAAGTGCCCTTTTTTTGGTGCTCCCCACTTTGAATGACGCTCCGGCCCACCTGATAAAAAAAACTATCATGCCACAGATATATTTACAGTTTGATATTGATCAAACGTCATAAGATGGTGTCAGAATTATGCCCTTAGGCTATAATAATCATGATTATAAATGTTCTCAATAATCCAGGTAGTATATATATTTTTATAAGTCAACTGAACTTTAATTATGATTTTGCTTTCGACGATTCACATCCACTCAAGGATGCAGGTTCATAAAATGTGATGTTATTCGAAGTTTAGGCGTTTCCTTGCAATTTTTTTTTTTGGGGGGAGAGAAAGAAAAAAAGTTGTCAAATCTATACCATATTATATTATTCAGAGTTATAATATTTGTTAAAGAGATTTGTTAGGATCTGAATGCAAGCTAACATTTTTGTTGATTAAGTCATAAGGTAAATAACAAAAACAACAAATGTTTCTTAATATAATTATACAACATGATAAAGAGGGAGATTTTTTATTCTAGGTATTAATAGAGTGGTAGCAAGTGGGAGGGGGAGAAAGAAAAAAAGTTGTAAAATCTATACCATATTATATTATTCAAAGATATAATTGTTGTGAAAGAGATTTGTTAGGATCTGAATGCAAGCTAACATTTTTGTTTGTATCAGCAAGGAACTAATTGATAAAGACATAAGGTAAATAACAAAAACAACAAATGTTTCTTAATATAATTATACAACATGGTAAAGAGGGAGATTTTTTATTCTAGTTTTTAATCGAGTGGTAGCAAGTGGGAGTGGGAGAAAGAAAAAAAGTTGTCAAATCTATACCATATTATATTACTCAGAGTTATAATATTTGTTAAAGAGATTTGTTAGGATCTGAATGCAAGCTAACACTTTTGTTTGTATCAGCAAGGAACTAATTGATTAAGTCATCAGGTAAATAACAAAAACAACGAATGTTTCTTTATATAATTATACAACATTGTAAAGAGGGAGATTTTTTATTCTAGTTTTAAATCGAGTGGCAGCAAGTGGGAGGGGGAGAAAGAAAAAAAGTTGTAAAATCTATACCATATTATATTACTCAGAGTTATAATATTTGTAAAAGAGATTTGTTAGGATCTGAATGCAAGCTAACATTTTTGTTGATTAAGTCATAAGGTAAATAACAAAAACAACAAATGTTTCTTAATATAATTATACTTCATGGTTAAGAGGGAGATCTTAATTCACGTTTAAAATCGAGTGGTAGCAGTTGCATATTGCTATTTATAATTCCACATTGATGCAGACTTGAACCAAAATTATTAAAATAAAGAGGTCGTGATCGCGTGGTTCAGAAACTCTACAGCTGGGGTCAAATGTTTCTAGTTTCCTTTGATAAGACATTACACTTATATATTCCAAACTCATCTCAAAATTGAAATCTGAGTTATCTTGAGATGCACTGTGCATTGATAATGTTTTCCTTTGGAAAGCCCGTACACTTTAATGTATGATGGGTAATGCCTGACCAACTAAGGGGCAATTTCTCGTCCGAATTAGATAGACGTATAGTTTTGTCCTATCACGATTACCCTTTACTGCAAATCTTAGCAGGAGTCGCCAAAGTTGGGCCTCAAAACTGCCCCGCAATTGTTTGGATATATAATTACCCTCATGCAAAGAATTTGGCAAAGAATTTTAATTTTGGTTTAGAGGCAAAGCGTTATCATAGAACGATAGAATACAATTGATGTTGATGAATCGTCATCTGAAATATGCAATCATTGTTAAAACATGTTCATCCATTATGCACCATTGCTATCAGTACACATTGTCGTACTGCAAATTTTATTTAGGGAACAATAGCGGGATAATCCCATTTCTACAGCGTATCACGAGATGACCTGAGAGACGATCCGACCTTCACATGTCAATGAAAAGACACCCTCTATCGGTTGGTGTATTGGACCCGATTGTCCAGAAAGTGCCCCTTTTCTTTGGTGCTCCCCACTTTGATTGACGCTCCGGCCCACCTGTTAAAAAAAACTATCATGTCAAAGATATATTTACAGTTTGATATTGATCAAACATTATAAGATGGTGTCAGAATTATTCCCTTAGGCTATGATAATCATGATTATAAATGTTCTCAATAATCCAGGTAGGCCTAGTATATAAGTCAACTAAACTTTAATTATGATTTTTCTTTCGACGATTCACATCCACTCAAGGATGCAGGTTCATAGATATTGATGTTATTCAAATTTTAGGCGTTTCCTTGAAATTTATTCCTTTGGGAGCGGGAAGAAGGAAAAAAGTTGTAAAATCAATACTATATTATATTACTCAGAGTTATAATATTTGTTAAAGAGATTTGTTATGATCTAAATGCGAGCTTTTAAAAATGTTTGTATCAGGAAGGACTTAATCGATAAAGACATGAGGTAAATAACTATTTAAAAAATGTTTCTTGATAAAATTGTACTACATGGTTAAGAGGGAGATTTTAATTCTCGTTTTAAATCGAGTTGTAGCAATTGCATGTTGCTATTAACAATTCCACATCGATGCAGGCTTGAACCAAAATTATTAGAATAAAGGGGTCGTGATCGCGTAGTTTAGAAACTCTACAGCTAGGGTCTAAAGTTTATAGTTTACTATGATAAGATATTACACTTATATATTCCAAACTCATCTCAAAAGTGAACATTGGGTTATCTTAAAATGCACTGTGCATTGATAATGTTTTCCTTTAGAAAGCCCGTACACTTTAATGTATGATGGGTAATGCCCGACCAACTTAGGGGCAATTTCTCGTCCAAATTAGATAGGCGTAATGTTTTGTCCTATCACGATTACCCTTTACTGCAAATCTAAGCAGGAGTTGCCAAAGTTGGGCCTCAAAACTTCCCCGCTATTTTTTGCATGAATAACTACCCTCATGCAAAGAATTTGGCAAACAATTTTATTTTTGGTTTAGAGGCAAAGCGTTATCATACAACGATAGAATACAATTGATGTTGATGAATCGTCATCTGAAATATGCGATCATTGTTAAAACATGTTCATCCATCATGCACAATTGCTATCAGTATACATTGTCAGATGTCAGTATGCAAGTTCAGAAAAAGTTAAACATTGATTAATTCGAGACATGATAATTTCAAAGCAAACACAGAAAATACATGTAATAGTTAGTCAAGTCCATGTATACATTATAAAGGTTCACACACGAAATATAAAGAATTAATTACTTTAATTAGCCAAACCAAAATAAAAAAAGAAAATACAATAAGGGAACAAAACAAAATTTCCGACATTTATATTTATTTTCGGGGGGAGGTGGTTTCTTTGTAAATTATATCGTCTTATCACCAAAGCAAATTTTCATAGGTTTGACTCTCAGTTGAGGGGGGCTTGTAATGCTCAAGAACAGTTATGATTAGGGACCATATAGTAAGTATGGGGCCCACGAGGTGTTATAGCTGCACGTGTATGATTTACGGACGGTACGGTACGATAATGACCGGTATATTGACCTAATGCCTCAGTCACACCTTTGCGTATGTGGTTTGCGTATTGCTGCGTATTTATGGCAAGCCGTTTTAACATTTATTCCTATTTCTTGATTTCAAGAATTTAATTCTTGATATCAAGAAATGAATTCTTGATAACAAGAAATTGAATTCTTGATATCAAGAAATTGAATTCTTGATATCAAGAATTACCATTGCTTTACAAAAGAAAATCATTTCTTGATATCAAGAATTCATTTCTTGATATCAAGAATTCATTTCTTGATATCAAGAAATAGGAATAAATGTTAAAACGGCTTGCCATAAATACGCAGCAATACGCAAGCCAAATATGCAAAGGTGTGACCGAGGCATTAGCTCCGCTCAGCTAGCTCACGTCAGTGACTTACGCAGGATTTTTTCAAGGGGGGTGTTTTAAAATTGGATGGCATCATTAATATAATGTGACCCCGCGAGGTAGCGCAGCAATCGAACAGGAGAGGGTGTTGGAGGGGATTATTCAACCCAACGTCGTGAATTTCGATATCCTACCTTTAAAAAACCTGGGGATTTCCTGCATTTCAAGTTTTCACGTTTCTTTTTTTCTCTCCACATTTTATAGTAAATAGAGACAGACATATGAAATAGAAATCATATATGTATACATAAGCACGTTACAATTATGCTCAATTCACATGTCAGATTAAGTAATATGTGAGGAACCTATTGAAAAGTGGTGATTGTAGATTATAGGTTCCTGATAAAATGGACATTGTGAATCATAGGCGTAGGAAGATTTTTTGAAGTAGGGGGGCGTTAAAGCACTTTCCCCTAAAATCTGAATGTGCGCGAAGGGCACATCACAAGCGCGATGCGCGAAGTCCCTTTCGGCCGGGGTCCAGGGCCAGCTCAAGGGGCCTGGAAGCTCTGGTATTCCAGATTCTCTCTGGAGCAATATCAGCCTTATTTTAGTGCATTTTATGACATTTTTTTCAGAGCAATTTACAAGCAAATCATCATGAATTCAAAATACCAAATGGAAATTGTGGACATATATGGCCAAGAAGAAGATGCTCTTAATCGCTTTAAATTAGCAGTACATTTTATGGTGAGAAGAAAAGGGGGCACATATCCAAAGGAATTCAAAATACCAAATGGAAATTGTGGACATATATGGCCAAGAAGAAGATGCTCTTAATCGCTTTAAATTAGCAGTACATTTTATGGTGAGAAGAAAAGGGGGCACATATCCAAAGGGAAAAGGACACTTATTTTAAAAATGTATAAAATAAGGGGTTTTCAGCCATAACAAGTTTGGGCGGGGAAGGATATTCCGGCCACCGCCCCCCCTCCCGGTTCTTACGCTACCGCCCCGCCCCCACGGTTCTTACGCCAGTGTTGTAGATGAAAAAACTGTGAGGCAGTAGAGAAACACAATGGCATGAGGAAATTTGTATACAGATACATGTATAGCACCAATACCTAGAGTCACATGGTTAAAATGCGTATTTGTCAACTTTGAACAGCCTAAGTTCTATTTCCGAGTATGTAGGTCAAAGGTCATCGCTCATTAAATATGCGAATCTGGTTTCCGATCGATAACTTTAGTAATGTTTGACAAATTTTAATGAAATTTAATATGAAGGTACATGGTATTAAAATACAGCCTAAGTTTGATTTCCGAGTATGTAGGTCAAAGATGAAAGGTCATAGCTCATTAAATATGCAAAAACACCTAATTATATATGTGAAAATGTGGTTAACTTCCTTGCCTAGTATAGTCTAATGGAGGTAACTTGTTCTGACGTATATAGGCCATTTGTACCCTGCGAGGGATGCTACGCTTTGCGTTGACTTTTTGTTGTTGGGGGGGGGGGTGGGATTTCTAGCCCTCGTAGCAACAAGGGGGCAGGATATAATGATAAATACAGAACAAACACAGGAAAGATACGGAATGTAAACATAAATATACCTGCAGGTTCAGAAAAAGTTAAACATTGATTAATTTGAGACATGATAAGTCTCTGGGCAGTAACTAGTCTCATGGTCCGGTCCAACCCCGCTATATAATTTGTAGGTCCATAAGTCCTACTAAAAGCTACTTTCTACAAAAACATTATTGACGTATAAACAATTACTAATAACAATTACTAGTTTCTGAAATAGCAAACTCAGTCATTAAATAACTATCTAGCCTGCTTGGTTTACTTAGTGTCTCAGTGGCATAGCCTGGATAATATCACTCGGGGGCAGGGTGGTGGGGCAAGATTTCCAACAAGGAGGACAAATTACGATAGGATTATATATGTGTGTTATGTTTTACTTCTTTTTGTCGTCACCACATGAGCCACATTTCGTATTATGAATAGCGACCCTCTCCTCGTTTTATGAATTTATGAGTTTTTATATAATTATCAAAGATAAAAGGTAAAATATAACTACTTTAAAAAGAGACAAATATTCAGGGCCATGTGTCGCCCCTCCCACAGCTACGCCATAGCTATGGGGGTGTCCCCCATCCGATATGTCCCTTTGTTATTATTATGAATATCGACCCTAACTCTATATTATGAATAGCGACCCTCATTTCGTTTTATGAATAGCGACCCTGTTCTCGTTTTATGGATAGCGACCCTCATTTCCTATTATGAATAGCGACTCTCTTCTCGTTTTATGAATACCGACCCTCATTTCGTATTATTAAAAGCGAACCTCTCCTCGTATTATGAATAGCGACCCTCTTCTCGTTTTATTAATAGCGACGATAATTTCGTATTATGAAAAGCGACCCTCTCCTCGTATTATGAATAGCGAGCCTCATTTCATATTATGTATAGCCACCCTTACTCCTGTTATGAATAGCGACCCTCATTTCGTATTATGAATAGCGACCCTCTCCTCGTTTTATGAATTTATGAGTTTTTATGTAATTATCAAAGATAAAAGGTAAAATATAACTACTTTAAAAAGAGACAAATATTCAGGGCCATGTGTCGCCCCTCCCACAGCTACGCCATAGCTATGGGGGTGTCCTCCATCCGATATGTCCCTTTGTTATTATTATTAATATCGACCCTAACTCTATATTATGAATAGCACCCTCTTCTCGTTTTATGAATAGCGACCCTCATTTCGTATTATGAATAGCGACCCCTACTCCTTTTATGAATAGCGACCCTCTACTCCTATTAGGAATAGCGACCCTCTTCTCGTTTTATTAATAGCGACCATAATTTCGTATTATGAAAAGCGACCCTCTCCTCGTTATATGAATAGCGACCCTCATTTCGTGTTATGAATAGCGGCCCCCTACTCCTATTATGAATAGCGACCCTCATTTCGTATTATGAATAGCGAACCTCTCCTCGTATTATGAATAACGACCCTCTTCTCGTTTTATTAACCCGTTCCTTCCGGGAACCTGCTATACCAGGTTCCCGTGGAGCGCACTCACAGACGGGAACCTGGTATACCAGGTTCCCATAATAGGCAGGTAAATGACGTCTTTACAAGCCTAAAATTGCCTTTCCTGCCACTAATTCACTAAAATAGTTGATTTGAGTGTATTTCCAAAGTATATACTATCATTATCCATTGCTCCCGTTTTGTGTACTTTCATATTATTCACTATATTTGTACTTTTTCATAAACATGTCAAGTTTTCTCTCACAAGAAATTCGTATAGCAGCGTATACAGCTCCGTGGTGTCTGTCCCATAGATATTGACTTTCGCTGAGACCTTTCCATACACAAATACTGATACTGCTGGTACTTCATTGGGAGCAGCGTAATCCGCGCTCGCCCTGTAGAAGCTTATGACGGCACGCACCCAAATACCTTACCTCCGCTCTTCTATTGTTGGAGTTTATAACCATGACAACGAACTTGACCCTCGGCCACGTTCATTGTTCCTCTTACGTAACTCTTACGTAACTGTAGGTGGGCCTAAGACATAACTCTTTTCGTATATTCTATATAGGTCTAAAATACGTTCAAATATTTCTCTGTCATTTTTATTTGTTTATACTTTGTCAATACTTACAAACTATAATTGTCAAAATTTGCCAATACTTACGAACTATTACGTTTCCCTATCATCTTCCGCTCTAGAACCCTATTTTTTTGGTTTTATCTAGATTAGCTGTTGTGTCCTTTTTATATTTTTTTCTTGTCTCCCTCTTCAATATTTCTTCTGTTTTTGTAGGGTGGTTATGCTATTTCTTTTTATAAATAAAAGAGAAAGTTTTATTCTTTCACTTATAATGTTGTCCACCGTCTTTTAGATAACCCTTTTGTGCTAAAGTATATAATGTCCGATGTATATTATTTCTGTCAATAACATATAATGAACGTATCATTTTATTTTGATGCAACAGAGATTTACATACCAAATCAATACTTTTACTTTCTATAATTTGTGTACAGTAACATTCTTCTCATTTCGACATTATCAGCCGCTCGTTCTCTATTTTCGTCCCCTATAATAAATATAAGGTATAATGTGTACATCATTAGGGATATGTTATAATAATTTATCTCAAGGAAGGGATGATGCCGGCATACAAGCAAATGGCTAAAACGACATTGACAGAAAGACAGAGATAGAAAGACAGACATACAGACAGACAGAGAGTGGGAGAGAGGGAGAGAGAGAGAGGGGCGGAGAGATAGAAAGTTGGACGTAGTATGTACTGTATTTATTATTATGATAATTGTCTCTCCGATCACCCCCAGCTCTGATGTTTTTCTTAAGTTACTTTCTTTTTGTTTGTTTATATCTGTCCGACGTAAATAAGTACCGTCAATATAGCATAATAAACTTTTTTTCCTTCATATCATTTTGATGCAACAGAGATTTACATTCAAAAGTTTTACTGTTTTTAATTACTGTACAGTAATATTCTTCTCATTTTGAAATCATCAGGCGCTCGTTCTGTGTTTTCCTTCTCCATATCGAGGTTATGGTATAATAATTTATCTCAAGATCGAAATAAATACTTTCAGAATAAAAGCAAATAGCGGAACGGAAAACAGTACCAAAGATGGAGATGGAAAATATCGCTGAGAAAGCGAGTAAGAAAGCGGAAGAGAGCAAGAGACATACAGAGAGACAAACAATCATTACTCATGTCATCTGTTCGTCTGTGACATTTTACTAAATCATATTTTAATTATTCCTTTATCTTTCCATGACTGTTATATATTTGAATGAATATTTCAGATAGGGTCAAATTTGGTTTTAGGTTATAATATGAACAGCTATTTTTATTTAGGAGTACGTCGAAACGCGATCTCATTAAAAATCGCGGAACAGAAAACACTATGAGAGATGAAGATGGAAAACGACATTGAGAAAACGAAAGAGAGAGAAAGTTGGGCGTATTGTTATTTATTATTACCGCTATATATGCTATTTGTCTCTCCGATCAACCCCCACCCGCTCTGGATTCCTCTCTAGTTTCCATTGTTTTATCATGATTTACATTCGAAAGTTTTACTTTTTATAATTATTGTACAGTAATATTCTTGTTATTTCGATTATAATCATGCGCTCGTTCCGTGTTTTTCTTCTCCACATCGAGGTTATGGTATAATAATTTGTTTCAAGATCGAAAGGAATACTTTCGGAATAAAAGCAAATAGCGGTACCAGAGATGAAGATGTAAAATGGCGCTGAGAAAGCGAGCAGGAGAGAGAGATAGAAAGAGAGAGAAATACAGGAGAGAAAAAGAGAGAGAGAGAAAAAAGAAAGCGGAAAGAGACAGAGAGACAAAGAAAGAGACAATCAGAGAGAGAAACAATCATTTCTTATGTCATCTTTTCGTCAGTGACATTTTACTAAATCACATTTGTATTATTCCTTTATCTTTCCTTGATTGTTATATATTTGAATTAACATTTCAGATAGGGTCAAATTCGGTACTACGTTATAATTATAATCAGCTATTTTTATTTAGGAGTACGTGGAAACGAGATCTCATTAAAATTTGCGGAACAGAAATCACTATGAGAGATGAAGATTGAAAACGACATTGAGAAAACAAGAGAGAGAGAGAGAAAGTTGTGCGTATTGTCATTTATTATTATGCTATTTGTCTCTCCGATCAACCCCACCCGCTCTGGATTCCTCTTTAGTTTCCATTTATCATGATTTACGTTCAAAGGTTTTACTTTTTATAATTATTGTACAGTAATATTCTTCTTATTTCGATATCATCAGGCGCTCGTTCTATGTTTTTCTTCTTCATATCGAGGTTATGGTATAATAATTTATCTCGAGATCGAATGGAATACTTTCGGAATAAAAGCAAATAGCGGAACGGAAAACAGTGCCAGAGATGAAGATGGAAAATGGCACTGATAAAGCGTGCGAGAGAGAGAGAGAGAGAAACAATAATTTCTCACAATCATCTGTTTGTTTGTGACATTTTGCTTCATCACATTATCTTTGAATGATTATTCCAAATAGGGTAAACTTTGGTTCTATGTTATTTGTTTATTAACAATTTTTATTTAGGATTACGTCGGAACGTGATCCCGTTAACATTCTTTGAAAACAGTAACGACAACTGCAAAACAAGAAGACCCCCGAAAAACAGGGTTATTTGAACCCGATATACATGTAGTATACATGGATCATCAATGCTGTATGTCAGCATCCCATTACCTTATTTCCGCTCTTCTATTGTTGGAGTTTATAACCATGACAACGACCTTGACCCTCGTATGGCGCGCCGTTTGACCAATAATTCAGATAAACACTGTTTATCGAGAGAAACTATGTTTATCGACTGATAAACACAGTTTTTCTCGATAAACAATGTTTATCGCCGATAAACAGTGTTTATCGAGAGAAACTGTGTTTATCAGTCGATAAATAGTGTTTATCGCCGATAAACAGTGTTTATCGAGAGAAACTGTGTTTATCAGTCGATAAACAGTGTTTATCAGCGATAAACAATGTTCAAGTATCTGATTTATTTGGCAAATGGAGCGCACTCGTAGGCCTACTCGAGATCAGAGCCGTATGCACTACTCCGCACGTTAGTCAGGTGGATTAGTGAAATTACCGTTACTTAATTGCCTGATAAAAGCACCATTTTTGGTACAGGGTTTCCTTAGGACCTACTCAACGATATTAGGCTAGGAGCCCCCGGCAAGAATATCATATAGGGGTGTGGGGCGGGGGCGTCGCCTCGTAGCCCACAAATAATTTATAATTACGGTAATATAACATTGAGTTTTTGTTGTACAAACGCCATTTTTGGTACAGGGCTTCTTTAGGACCTGCTGAATGATGGTAGGGTAGGAGCCCCCGGCATTACTATTCATATATGTGTGATTGGAGGCCCCATGGCATTTGTACAACAAAAACTCAATGGTATATTACCTTATGAATTATTTGTGGACTACGAGGCGATGCCCTGCCCCACACCCTTATATGATATTCGTGCCGGGGGCTCCTACCCTAATATATTTCAGTAGGTCCTAAGGAAGCCCTGCACCAAAATGGCATTTGTATAACAACAAATCAATGTTATAACATTATTGGGGCTCCAAAATACGCCCCGCCCCCACACCCTTAAATTGAATTTTTTTTTGCCGGGGCTCCTAGCCTAATATCATTTAGTAGGTCCTAAGAAAGCCCTGTACCAAAAAAGGTGCTTTTATCCGGCAAGTAACGGTAATTTTACTAAGCCACCTGACTAAGAATCATTTCAGCGATATTAGTGATTATATTCGCTATGATTGAAAGAGATAGAGAGAGCATAGCCCGGGTTCAAATTCAGTATTCGTTAAATTATTAAACCCGGTGCTCATGATCATTTATATGCCATGTTATTGTAATGCAACGCTACACACAAATATTACCAGATTGCCGTTTATTGTCTTCAAATATTGTTCAAATAGAATTGTAGAGACGATGAACAAATAAGAATAATAATGCAAGGTCGTTAGTCATGAGAATGTCAACTTCTATCTCTCTCAGCATAATAGTCCGAACAATAGAATGAACCGAGAGGAAGCAACTGAAATTTCTTAACAACGGAAACTTCTCCAATGGAGCCTAACATTAGATTTGTTTTCCCATTCAAATAGCATTGTAAAGGCGGTGAAAAACAAAGGAATAATACTAATATTCCGTCGTTAATGGTGAGAATGTTCACGTCTATCTCTCTCAGCTAATTACGGCAAACAGTGGGCTAAACCAAGCGCAATCAACGAATTTGTCATGAGTCCTGAAATTTCAATTTGTTACTGCACGTCATAGTAGCATTAAAGAGTAAGAGTTGAAATCTGAAATGGATTTAGCGCCTTTTGGTTGAAAGTGTAAATTTCATATCAATATTTTCATGAAACAATGAATTCTGAGGGAAAATTTAGTGATTTAGATACACATGAGAGAGGTCTATTCAAATCGTGTAAAACATGCAATTTGGTGAAGAGTGGATTTAGCGCCTTTTGGTTGCAAGCTTTTCATTTGCATCTGGCTCGAGTTTTGCTTGGGTATTTGGTACTGGAGGATGAACATGGACAAAATGTTTATATGATCGCATTATCTCTTATTAATTCTAGTTCCAATGTTTTCTGACTGTTTTCAAGACAATATCATGTTTGTCGAGCATAGTTCTATGTAGCTTGATGTCTCATGTTATTTTTAGGAAAGCAAATTAAGCAACTATTATTCAATTTTAGCGATAATCGTTCGCCATTGCTACTCTTTAATGCTACTATGACGTGCAGTAACAAATTGAAATTTCAGGACTCATGACAAATTCGTTTAACAGTTGATTGCGCTTGGTTGAGCCCACTGTTTGCCGTAATTAGCTGAGAGAGATAGACGTGAACATTCTCACCATTAACGACGGAATATTATTATTATTCCTTTGTTTTTCACCGCCTTTACAATGCTATTTGAATGGGAAAACAAATCTAATGTTAGGCTCCATTGGAGAAGTTTCCGTTGTTAAGAAATTTCAGTTGCTTCCTCTCGGTTCATTCTATTGTTCGGACTATTAAGCTGAGAGAGATAGAAGTTGACATTCTCATGACTATTAAAACGACCTTGCATTATTATTCTTATTTGTTCATCGTGACATCGTCTCTACAATGCTATTTGAACAATATTTGAAGACAATAAACGGCAATCTGGTACTATTTGTGTGTAGCGTTGCATTACAATAACATGGCATATAATGATCATGAGCACCGGGTTTAATAATTTAACGAATACTGAATTTGAACCCGGGCTATGCTCTCTCTATCTCTTTCAATCATATAGCGAATATAATCACTAATATCGCTGTAATGATTCTTAGTCAGGTGGCTTAGTAAAATTACCGTTACTTGCCGGATAAAAGCACCATTTTTGGTACAGGGTTTCCTTAGGACCTACTAAATGATATTAGGCTAGGAGCCCCGGCAAAAAAAAAAAACATCAATTTAAGGGTGTGGGGCGGGGCGTATTTTTGGAGCCCCCAATAATGTTATAACATTGCTTTGTTGTTATACAAATGCCATTTTGGTGCAGGGCTTCCTTAGGACCTACTGAAAGATATTAGGTAGGAGCCCCCGGCACGAATATCATATAAGGGTGTGGGGCGGGGGCATCGCCTCGTAGTCCACAAATAATTTATAAGGTAATATACCATTGAGTTTTTGTTGTACAAATGCCATGGGGCCTCCAATCACACATATATGAATAGTAATGCCGGGGGCTCCTATCCTACCATCATTCAGCAGGTCCTAAAGAAGCCCTGTACCAAAAATGGCATTTGCACAACAACAAATCAATGTTATAAAATTATTTGGGGGGCTCCAAAAAGACGCCCCTGCCCCCACAGCCTTAAATTGAAATTTTTGCCGGGGGCTCCTAGCCTAATATCGTTGAGTATGTCCTAAGGAAACCCTGTACCAAAAATGGTGCTTTTATCAGGCAATTAAGTAACGGTAATTTCACTAAGCCACCTGACTAACGTGCGGAGTAGTGCATACGGCTCTGATCTCGAGTAGGCCTACGAGTGCGCGCCATTTGCCAAATAAATCAGATACTTGAACATTGTTTATCGGCGATAAACACAGTTTCTCTCGATAAACACTGTTTATCGGCGATAAGCACTGTTTTTCGGCGATAAACACTGTTTATCGACTGATAAACACAGTTTATCGACTGATAAACACAGTTTCTCTCGATAAACAGTGTTTTCGAAGATAAACAGTGTTTATCGGCGATAAACAGTGTTTATCTGAATTATTGGTCAAACGGCGCGCCATACCCTCGGCCACGACCATTGTTCCTCTTACGTAACTTAGCTGTAGAGGTGGGCCAGATCTGCGCATGCGCAATGTTCCTGCTCGTCGAAGCCACTGGCCAGGCTTGAACGCACACGCATTGTACGGCCGCTGAACGCACGCACGGCAGCGAACTGGTCGAGTCTTTGATTTTTATTCTCGTTTGTGAGGCGGCTATCGGGCTGAATAATGTCGGAAGGAACGGGTTAATAGCGATCATAATTTCGTATTATGAAAAGCGACCCTCTCCTCGTATTATGAATAGCGACCCTCATTTGGTATTATGTATAGCCACCCTTACTCCTATTATGAATAGCGACCCTCATTTCGTATTATGAATAGCGAATCTCTTCTCCTATTACGTATAGCGACCATCATTTCGTATTATGAATAGCGACCCTCTCCTCGTTTTGTGAAAAGCGACCCTCTTCTCGTATTATGAATAGCGACCCTCTTCTTCGCTTATGAATAATGACCCTTATGAATAACGACCCTTATGAATAGCGACCCTCATTCTGCATTATGAATAGCGACCCTCATTTCGTATTATGAATAGCGACTCTCATTTCGTATTATGAATAGCGACCCTCTTCTCCTATTATGAATAGCCACCCTCTCCTCCTATTATGAATAGCAACCCCCTATTCTCCTATTATGAATAGCGACCCTTTTCCAGTATTATGAATAGGGACCCTTATGAATATCGACCCCGATTTTGTATTATGAATAGCGACCCTCTTCTCTTATTACGAATACCGACCCTCTTCTTTGATTTTGAATAGCGATCCTTATGAATAATGACCCTTATGAGTAATGACCCTTTTCTCAAATTATGAAAAGCGGTCCTTATGAATAGCGGTCCTTGCGAATAGCGAACCTTATGAATAGCGGTCCTTAGGAATAGCGGTCCTTATGAATAGCGACATTGACCCAATCATACACAGCAAGAACTACCTTTTCGTCTTTTGAAGACACTCCAGAAGGCTCCTCCATGGCATAGGTTATGGTTCATAGTTCATAACTTTAGAATACCCCACCTAAACGAAGTATATCCGTTGGCTGCCAAAGCGCCAACGTTCCGTTTATTGTGGTCCCGTCCGTTAGTATTTATGAACTGTTTCCGCACTTAATTGCCAAACTCATCAACCAGAGAATGCGTTGACGTGGTTATTTGTATGCTTCTTCTATTATATTTGCTCTTGTCTCTCACACATCCAACTATCTTATTTTAGTGCGTTTAAATTTTTACACACGTTCGTTCTAAATAATTTATGATTTAGGTCTATCCTTGAAATCGCTTGAAAATCGTGATAAATCATTGTGATATTGTTTGTGTGTTTATATATTTACACAAGTTCGTTCTTATTCGTGACCAGTTTCCGCACTTAATTATACTACTTGCTCTTGTCTCTTACACATTCAACTATCTTATTTTTAGTGTTGAATTATTTAAACAAGTTCGTTTATATGATTTAGGCCTACCCTTGAAATAGCTCTTGAAAATCGTGATAAATCAATGTGATTACTGTCGTACGGTACTATATATAACCTGCCTGCAGCACATGCACAATAGCTGGCTTGCCATAGCCATTCCGGCGGTCGAGCTATCGCTAGCCGTGAATCGCGACTGGACTGATCTCGGTCTGCTCTCGATTACCCATTTTCCCATTTATCTAATACTTCGACTTAATTTATCAAAAATCATAAATTAATGGGCCTAATCAAACATTTTAGGATAGCATGCAAAATGTCCTTCGCACTCTCAAATCAGACACATACACGCTAACCTGCCCTTAGAATATGTGATTATTTTCCGATTTTTATGCTCAAATGTGACGGAAAGTAACATAATGAAAAATCAAACAAACATTTGTAGAAAGTATTATTTATTCGGGGTATCTCAAATAAAGGAAGTATCACCACTTGCGGTAAATATACAGACAACGTTAAACCCATATCTAAACATTGCAATGGGCATCCTACGTTGTCCCAAGTGTGTGATGAAGGGTTGTTCATTCTGTGACGTCACCGTTATCGCATGTGTTTTATCGCCGTCATTTCACTTTGTGAGTGGGTTCTGGAAAGGGCATTAACATTGCATTTAGTGTATTACTCACACTGGTGAGAGCTTTAACGTACTTTACTCATTTTTGTTAAGGGTCTCAGCAATCTGTAGGGGTATAATTTGCCTATTTTACAAATTTCAATGAACCTTCTCTTTAAGGTGAAGACGCCGACGCTAGGCCTAAAAACTGCCCCGCAATTAATCGGATATGTAACTACTATCATGCATACATTTTAGCAAAGTCCTCCTTTTTTAATTTAGAGGCAAAGCGGTTTCATTCAAAGATCGAATACAATTACTGTTTAATATCCATGTGAAATATGCAATCGTTTGTAAAACTTGTTCATCTATCTTGTACTAAAGCTTTCAGTACACATTGCTGTATTGCAAAGTGATTTAGTAAACAAAAGCGGGGAAATCCAATTTCTACATCATATCACGCGATGAGCTGAGAGACGCTCCGACCTTCACATGTCAATAAAAAGCCTCTCTCGTTTGGTGTATTGGGCCCTATTGTGAATGAAAATATCGAAAATACAATTTACAACTTTATTGGCTTTGCATACCCTGAAGATATTTTTTCTTTTTTCTTTGTTTTTTATCCATAATCTCGGTTTATACTCATATTATATTTATCATCATTTTGTATTATGATAAAGATATATTTGAAATACATGTGTTTCATTTTAATTTTGTATTTTGTATGAGATGTTTTAACCGAATTAAAAAAATTAAAATTAAAAATTAAAAAAAATGAAGATATGATAAACTGGAATCAAATCCTCTCTTTCACTTCTCTTTTCTTTCTCTATTTTTTTTCTTTCACACATCATTATGCTCTCTCTCTCTCTCTCTCTCTCTTTCTCTCTCTCTCTCTATTTCCTTTAATTCTTCCTCTCTCATGCTTGCTTTCTTCGTATCCCCTTTTAGCTCTATCTGTCTACTAATTAGTCTCTTTCTCTTCCTTTATCTCTATTTTCTCCTTCTCAACCTTTTTTTTCTTCTTTATGCACCGTCATTAAAATATACTAATTTCAAAATGTTAATGAAATGCAAACGCAAAGATGGTGGAAAAGTGAGAGATTTCGATGAAGCTTTAAATGAAGCTTATTGTGGAGGGCTATCGTACAAAAATATGTAACTGTTGGATCCACAAGAATATTGAAAATGAGCACGATCGGATAGACTTTCGACGAAAATCATCCTCAATGGAATTTTGATAGTCTTTGTCCGTCACAGATTGGATTGTGTGAAGATTCCAGTGACGTTTTACGTATTGTGAACCTGATTTCAGAGGGATAAATGTCGTCACTACGATTCTGAGCCGATTTTTTGTTCTTCCTCCAAAGAAGCTTTAAATCCCTTGAAATAATAAATTTTACATTTTTTATTTGACTATTCAGATCCTCGATCATTAAGATTGTACATGTTTAAATAATGATATCAAATATTGTTGCAAATTCTTCCAATATCGGACAACGTCGGATCATAGTCCGATCGTATATTGTGCGGTAGGCTTAAGACATGTTTTCTGTCGAAAATTAATGATTAATTACTTCAGATTGAATTTGGTCAGACGGCGTTGGGGTGAGCGGCTAATAAAATATACTAATTGTTAGATTGCTTCAAGTATTAAACTTGTTTTGATTCGTTGTATATTGTTGTTGGTATTTTCCCATTCACATAATGGAACTACCTGCCCGATGAAGCCAGTGGCCCGTGACCCCTGCCCTCAACACTGTGTGGGAATTAGTTGTGGTCAACTTCTTTTATGAGACGAATCCAAGCAAACGTTTCCATATGTATTCATTGCAGGTGAGTGACCCTTTTCAGGTACAAGAGGTGCCCATACCACATCTGATAAGTGCCCCTTCACTTTTCATATTTGCGTCTTTTCAAATCTGAGAGGTGCCCCTTATATTTTGACAAGTGTCTCTTTTCCTTTGTATGCCCCCTTTTCATTCTTATAAGTGGCCCTTTTCCTTTGTTATAAGTGCCCCCATAAGTGCCTTATTTTCATCTCTGGTGAGTGCCCCTTATCAGGTGCGAGAAGAGGCCCAATTTTCACATCAGATAATTCCCCTTTTTTTTTAAACGTGTTCCTTTTCTTTTCTTATAAGTTTCCTTTTCCCTTTGAATAAATGTCCCCTTTTCCTTTCACCATAAAATGTATTCCTAATTTAAAGCGACTAAGAGCAACATTTTCTTTAATTTCACCCAAATTTTAAAGTTGGTATAATTTTGTTTCTTATTAAAGGTCTTTTCATTCGTCCATAATTAGATTGTGCTTAAAAAACCATCAGGATTGTTTTTTCCTCATTATAAGATGCAATTTTTTACAGTGCGACCTCACAATTCTTAACATTTCCGCTCGCTCGTAAATGAATGTTCAGACCATCACACCCAGCTGCAACGTATGATGCTTAAACAGGATCTTGGACAATGTAAAGAGAGAAACAAATATAGAAATTATCCCTAATAATGAAATCACAATATAGGAGTATTACCAATGTCTAAATATTAGATATTTTTCGCTTCGAGGTTTCCCTTTGCGGGTGCCTCTTTTTTCAAGAAAGTGCCCCGTTTTGTGGTGCCCCCCACACTTTGAAAGAGGCTCCGCCGCCCTTGTTTCAAAGACACTTTCAAGTCACAGATATATTTACAGCATGATATTATTTTATCAGACATTATAGGACGCATGTTTATAACATTTGATGTTAATTAAAGTTTAGGCGTTTCCTTGCTATTTTTTTTTCGGGGTGGAGAAAGAAAAAAAGCTGTAAAATCTATACCAAATTATATTTATGTTAAACAATTTGTTAAAGAGATTTGTTATGATCTGGATGCAAGTTAACAGTTTTTGTTTGTATCAGCAAGGAACTAATTGATAAAGACATAAGGTAAATAACAAGAAAACAAATATTTCTTAATATCATTGTACAACATGGTTTTCATTCTCGTTTTAAATCGAGTGGTAGCAGTTGCATATTGCTATTCATAATTCCACATTGATGCAGACTTGAACCAAAATTATTAGAATAAAGGGGTCGTGGTCGCGTGGTTTAGAAACTCTACAGGTAGGGTCAAAAGTTTCTAGTTTACTATGATAAAACATTACACTTATATATTCCAAACTCATCTCAAAAGTGAAATCTGAGTTATCTTGAAATGCACTGTGCATTGATAATGTGTACCTTTGGGAAGCCCGTACATTTTAATGTAAAACGAGTAATGGCTGACCAACTTTGGAGCAATTTCTCGTCCAAATTAAATAGGCGTTATGTTTTGTCCTATCACGATTACCCTTTACTGCAAATCTATGCAGGAGTCGTCAAAGTTCAGCCTCAAAACTGCACCGCAATTGTTTGGATGAATAATCACCCTCATGCAAAGAATTTGGCAAACAATTTTATAGGCAATGCGATATCATACAAAGATCGAATACAAAATTGCTGTTATTGAATATTCATCTGAAATATGCAATCATTGTTAAAAACGTGTTCATCCATCTTGTACTAAAGTTTTCAGTACACATTGCTGTATTGCGAATTGATTTAGGGAACAATAGTGGGGAAATCCCATTTCTACAGCATATCACGCGATGAGCTGAGAGACGCTCAGACCTTCACATGTCAATAGGGACTTTTAGATTTGCACGACGAGAACGTGGACTGCCACGTGTGACATTGTGTTAAGGCACTGGGCCGTGCCCGGCAGTGCCTTAAAAGGACATCACAGTGCCTTATAAGGACGTCACACGTTGCAGTCCACTATGTCGACGTGCAAATCTAAAAGTCCCTATTGAAAAGACGAGGGGGAGGGGGGCACTCGTTTTTCTGAAGGTTCGTTTTTCTGAAGGTTCGTATTTCCGAAGGTTCATAATTCCGAAATACAAATTTCCCATGCCTGGGGGTTCATAATTCCGAAAATGAAAAAAGGGTTCGTAATTCCGAACATTTGTTGCATTATTCCGAAGATTCATTTATCCGAAGGTTCGTTTATTCGAAGGTTCATAATTCCGAAAATGAATTAGGGTTCATATTTCCGAAGGCTCATAATTCCGAAAATGAAAAAGGGTTCATAATTCCGAAGGTTCATAATTCCGAAAATGAAATAGGGTCCATAATTCCGAAAATGAAAAAGGGTTCATAATTTCGAAAATGAAGAAGGGTTCATAATCCCGAAAATGAAAAAGGGTTCATGATTCCGAAGGTTCGTATTTCCGAAAATGAAAAAAGGGTTCATAATTCCAAAAATGAATAATGTTCGTAATTCCGAAAATGAAATAGGGTTCGTAATTCCGAAAATGAAAAAAGGTACTTAAACAAGAGGCCGAGACAGCCCATCTCCCCATAAGAGATCCAAAAGGACTGGAGAGAGAGAGAGAGAGAGACAGAGACAGAGACAGAGAGACAGACAGACAGACAGAGAGACAGAGGGGGACAGAGAAAGAGAAAGACAGTGAGAAATATTAGAAGACAACAAAAGACAATAGGACAATATAAAGGACAACTGAAAAAGAAAAGGAAAGAAAGGAAGGAAGGAAGAGAGGAAAATAAGAAAGAGGGGATAAGATTGAAATCGGTGATAGAGAGTGAAAGATAGAAGAGGGGGTATCATAATTGAAAAATAAGGTGATAAGTTGAGGTTATCTCACCGATTTCGTTTTATTTTCTGATTTATTTATTTATTTATTCATTTGGTGCTTGTAGCTTTTTATTTGGTATTTGTCATTGGCTCCCCCTCCGCCCTTTTTTCGTTCTTTTTTCACTTCCCTTTCTAATCCCTTCCTTCTCTCCCCCTTTTTTGTGGCGAGGAGGCTAATTCCCACTCCCCCCGATCCGCACCAGCGCACCTTGTTGGTGGGGAAAATCGCAACTGATATCCCACTTCTTTTCTTTTCTTCTTCCTCTTTTTTTCCTTCCCTTTATCTCCTCTTTTCCTTTTTTAATTCCCTTTCCTTCCTTCTCTCTTTTTTTTTGGCGGGGGGGGGGGTGGGGGCAAAGCTCGCTCGGCCCCCTGGATCCACGCCTGTATTTCAGGCATTTCTTTAGCGTTTTTAAATAAACCACGTCCGCCTTTTAATGTCAGCTAGTGCCTTGAATCATATCTTAACCTGTTAAGAATATTATTAGAACTTTAATGGTATAAATGAATATTTGTTTATATTTTCTCTTCATGTGTAGCCTGATTACCCAGGCAATACCTACTCTGCATTCATGCGTTAGAAAGAGAAAACGATAGAAGTAAAGCAACATAACATATGGAAAGATAGAACTATCTGGCGGCCGCCAAATAATCTAGCTATCTTTCCTTATGTTATGCTGTAGATAGAAAGAGGAAATGATAGAAAAATGAAAACAAAGAATAACATAATTAGAGATAGAAAGAGAAGATAGAAGTATAGAAACAAATAATAATAAAAGGAAAGATAGGAAGAACAGAAGATAGAAGGGAAAACAAAGAATTAAAAAATGAAGATAGAAAGAGGAATGATAGAAGAATAAAAGCAAAGAGTACCATACGGAAAAATAGAAAGAGAAGAAGATAGAAGGAAAAAAACAAAGAATAACATAAGGAAAGGTATAAAGTGAAGAAGAAAGAAGGAAAATAACATAATCATGAAAGGAAAGATATAGAATTATGGCGGCCGCCAGATAATTCTTTCATTCCTGATGTTATGTTGTAGATAGAAAGAGGAAATGAAAGAAGAATAAAAACAAAGAATAACATAAGGAAAGATATAATTATCCGGCGGCCGCGTAATTAATGGTTCTTATTCAGCAATAGTTTTCTTTTCCCTTTTATCTCTCTTCCTTTTTTTGGACCCTTGATATGGAGAGGGGGCTGTTCGGTCGTTTCGGTACTCCCCTCCCTTCTTTTTAGGTACTTTATTTCACTTTCGGAATTATGAACCCTATTTCATTTTCGGAATTATGAACCCTATTTCATTTTCGGAATTATGAACCCTATTTCATATTCGGAATTATGAATCCTTTTTCATTTTCGGAAAAACTAACCTTCGGAATACCGGACCTTCGGAAATACGAACCTTCGGAAAAACATGTAACCAAGACACCCTCTCTCGTTTGGTATATTCGACCCTATTGTCTATAAAAATATCGAAAATATAATTGACAAACTTTATTTTCTCTGTAGACCGTGGAGATATGATATCCTTCACTAAATCAAATCCTCTTTATCTCTTCAATTTTCTTTCTCTATCTTATTCTCTCACACATAATTATTCTCTTTCTCTCTCTCTCTCTCTTGTCTTTCTTCCTCTCTCATGCTTGCTTAATTTTCCCCTTTCTCTTTCTTCCCCAATTTGTAGAGGTGTCGTGGTCTAATGGATTAGTCACCGGACTGTGGATCACGTGGTTCGTGGTTCGAGTTCCTGGCAAAACTTGTACCATGCTTGTCACACTGGACCCACGTGAGGTAAATGGGTACCTGTCAGGAATTATTTTCTTGAATGCTAAACCGCCTTAATGGCAGCCATGCTAAAGCCGGTATGAAAATGACAATAGAATATAGCAAACAACCTATAAACACGGCGATGGGGTAAAGGTGTAAAGAAATTCAACAACAATTAAAAAATTTAAAAAGTGCAGTAAACAACTAAGATAGAAATACCCCCAAAAAAAAAAAAAACAAAAAAACAAAAAAAACAAAAAACATAAAAATGTGGAGGGACAAATACATGACGTTATACCTCAGAGAATAACGGGTAGTTTAAACACACACAAACACCCAACACACCCAAACACACTCACATGTGTGCGCGCATAAACACACAAAAAGAAAGGGCATAATACGAATATTTCATCAAGGGGTGTAAAACTTGATCACTTCAATTTTGTATATTTTTGTTATTTTAAATCTCGACAGAGATATGCAACTCTTTATTTAAGATGCATGGCTATTCCACAGCACTGAACCCCTAAATGTGACCGTGGTACGAGAAACTTCATACTTAAAAAAATAGGATTCTAATATGACTGGACTGTCTGGTAGAGTATGGAACAAAAGAACGATTTTCATGAAAACAATCATTTAAAAACTTAGACAGCATAATTATGTACGTGCTTTATTTGCAGATGACATTTTGAACACATTATGAGTGGGGAAGTGGTATAAATGTACTAAATGCAGGATGAGAATAAATCTGATCTTTCTTCGCAATACAACAAACGTGCTTTGTGTGTGCCTTGAGTGTGTGTGTGTGTGGGGGTGGGGGTATAGCTGTGTGAATGTGTGTTCCGTGTGTTATTGCAAAGTTGCAACGCAGGAATTCCCAATTACTGCGGTATCTATTGTTAACTTTTGGCGCCTCTAAGGGAGGTTTTGTAAACATGTCCTAGTTACTTGAATGGTTGGTTTTCCCCAATTCTAAAAATACCCAATTTGTCCTAGTTGCTACTTAAGGTAGGGACAGAACAGTTTGAAAACCTACAGCACTATGTGACAATAAATTCGCATACACATTAGAATAATTCTATTGATCCAGACTTTAACAGCGTTTATTGAAATTTGCCTCCAGTGGCTTAATTAATGTAAACAGCATTGTAATAACGATATACCTACATTCAACATTATCATTATGAATACCCAAATAAAGACAGCGAGAGAAATGGGAAGGAGGAAAGTAGGAAGGAGATAAGGAGGGAAGAGAGGAAGAGGGGAAGGATATGGACGGGGAACGCAGGAGTATAGGCAAGCTGCCAGAAATAACCACATTCGGGTTGATAGAGAAAAAAAATAAGAATTAGATTGCAGTTCCAAGCAAGATAGAGTACATGACATAGTTTTAACAATAATAACGATATTTGAAAAATTATTATCTTTTTTGGTAGACATCTTGGATAAAGAATAGCAAAGAGTAAAAGCACTTTAAATCTCCTTATAAAAGGAATGACATTGCGTTTTATATTACAGTTTAGAACTATAGGTGGCGTAATTCAACCCACACCATAAAGATCCACAATTACAACATTAGAGTACTCGCTAACGAACAATAAGAAATGAATAAATGACAACAACAACAAAAATGAGAAAAGGGGACAGGAGGGCGTGTCATCAACATTTTGTCCACCGACAACTGTCAGCGCTGACTAAATATAACCAATCAGAGGCCTTGAAAAAAGTCGGTGACAACGAACTGGCCGGTGAAAATGATATTAGTCAGTGAAAATCACCGACTAATTGTTTCCTGAAACGCCCCCCTGGAGAACAGATTAAAACATTTGTCACTGTTTTCACTGACTAATATCATTTTACCGACTATTTTCCAGGCTTCGGATTGGTCAAATTTAGTCAGCGCTGACAGTTGTTGGCGGACAAAATGTTGATGAAACGCCCCTGATTTAAAGTGCATCTACTCAGTCAACAATTACAGGTGTCTGTAACAAGTTACCTAATTTGCTTGAGTATACAATTCTAATTTAGAAGATAAAATCAAGGTAAGTGAATTTTTATTTACTATTTGTAATTTGCGCCAATATAACCCATAGCTAAGTGCGATATGGGAATAAATGAATACATTTCCACTTGTGGTTGGAAACGGATATATCGCGATATTGCAATTGCCTCACCAATTCTACTTGCATGTGATTTCCTATTGTTCAGATGATTGACGTTATTATTGTGTTTTGCTGATTTGCTAATTCCCAATTCATTTGGTATAAAAAGGCAGCAGCAGTAGTTGTTGTAGTAGTAGTAGAAGTAGCAGTAGAAGTACCAGCTGCAGCCGTCGTCATCGTATTCATCATCGTAGCAGTAGTTTTATTATTATTTTGATTATCATTATTGTTATTATTATCATCATCATCATTATCATTATTACTATCATTATCAGTAGCATCACTAGTATTAGTTTTAGTAGTAGTACTAATTCTAGTAAAAGTAATAGGAGTATAGAAGTAATAGGAGTAGGAGTAGGAGTAGAAGTAAAAGGAGGAGTGGTCGTATTAGGAGTAGTAGTAGCAGTGGTCGAAGTAGCAGTAGAAGTACTAGTAGAAGTAGCAGTAGTAGTAGCAGAAATACTAGTAGTATTAGTATTATTAGTAGTAGGAGTAATATTAGTAGTATTGGTACTAGTAGTAGGAGGATTTGAAGTAGTAGTAGTAGTAGTAGTAGTAGTAGTAGTAATAGTAGTAGTAGTAGGAGGAGGAGGAGGAGGAGGAGGAGGAGGAGGATTAGTAATAAGAATAATAGTAGTAAAAGTAGTAGTAGTAGTAGTAGTAGTAGTAGTAGAAGGATAAGTAGTAGTAGTAGTAGTAGTAGTAGTAGTAGTTGTTGTTGTAATAGGGGTAGTATGAGAAGTAGGATTAGTATTAGTAGTAGTAGTGGTAGTACGTGTATTAGGAGAAGGAGTGTGAGTAGTAGTTGTAGTATAGGAATAGTAGCAATAGTAGTAGTAGTAGTAGTAGTAGTAGTAGTAGTAGTACTAGTAGTAGTAGTAGTAGTAGTAGTAGTAGTAGTAGTAGTAGTAGTAGTAATAGTAGTAGTAGCAGTAGTAGGAGCAAAAGTAGCTAGGCCCGATGATAATACCAATAACAATAACTTTGAGAATCGTGTTTTTATTTGTTTCGTTTATAGATTTAACTTTGGAGATTACTATATTTTCGGAGAAATCTTATCAAGTTTTTACTTTCTTTCATTTTTGGCAGGTTTGAAAAGGGAACCACAATGCCTGACACCATAACAGAAAGCAAGCTAGCCGATTTGGCAGAGGCTTTAGGGGTAAACAAGAATTTACCCAAGCTAGGTCTAAAACTCGGATTCACGAAAAGTCAGGTCGACGTGTTTTTGACAAAAAATACAAAAAATGATAGTTTTGAAGGCACCACCGATATGCTCTTTGCCTGGAAGGAGAAAACCCCACCAAAGAATCAAATTCCAGATTTGAAGAATGCACTGATTGCATCTCATTTGGCTGCTTTTGCAGAGGATCTCCCTGAAGAAGGTACGATGTCTTCCATTAAACTATTTTGAAGCTTAACAATATGCACATGTGCTGACAAATGTATTATGTATGAAATTGGTAAAACTCACAGATAGTAATACTGAATAATTACTCTTGAACGTTGTGGAATAATTATTAAGTTATGCACCTACGGAAAATGTCATTGTATACAGGCTGAAATATTCTGTTCAAAGGGTTGAGCAAAGGTTAGTCATTAACCCTAATAAGGCCGGAGGGGCATTATGCCCCCCCCCCCCTCCCCCTCCGCGATTTGTATGTTTGTTCGGGAACGCATACGGATGGCGCCCCGCCGCTCGCTGACTTTTTTCTTTCGAGTCTTTCGCATCTTTTAAAACAATTTTTTTGAAAATCGGACGTACAGTTACAAAGTCACGTGACCTTTTGTCTTTGCATGTCAGCCCGAAAATCGCTCATTTTCGTGATTTGTGTACAAAACATATGGACATTTCATATTTCCTAAAAAGAGATAAAACATTGGTTATTGGGTCTTGTTTAACGTTACGGTGTTTGTTTGGGGAGTCAAAATAGTTGAATTGTAGTTAGAAATGAAATAAAACAACAAAAACAATAAAATACATAACTTAAACAGTGAAATACATAAGAAATTATCAAAACAAGAGGTAACATAAGGAATAACCTAGCTCTTCCAATTTTGTTTTGTCGTATTATTGTTTCAAATGGTCTAACGAATACATGTAGTGAAAAAGAATGCTTAAATATAAAGAATATATGATTTATGGGTAAAAAGGTGAATTGCATGACCTTATTTGCATAAATTACCATTATAATGCAAATGAGTGAATTTACCATAGTATTCTATACACTTCACTTGACATGCGTGCAAATTTTGGAGGCGATCGGCCGTTTCACGGCCGAGATCTTATGGGGGGCCGTAATGCCCCCCCCCCCCCAGCGGCCGTCTTAAGACCTCAAATAGCCCGGCCTTTTTAGGGTTAACTAAAGCATCTCAAAACAATTGTTGGCACATGTGTTTATTCAAAGCAGTAAAAAGGAGAGCATCATTCTTGACTCACGAAAATCAGTCTGCCAAACACCAAGAAAAATGCATGTTATGTAATTTGACAAATAATATTTGTACACAGAACATATAGTGTTCATACCTAACGAAAATTAATTGAGTGTATTGTCTTCTTGTTTAACTTAACACCATGAAAAATATCAGATTTGTCTTTCGCTTCACAATATTTAGGAATTCAGATCAAAGTTTAAATTAATTTTGTTTGAGTTCAGCGCATATGACTTTAAACAACATTATAAGTAGATTTCTCATCATTTTTTTTTTTATTTCAAAGCGTCAAATATTACCCAAGCCTTTCCCAATTCAGTTCTGTTCTTGCACAATGTAGTCACCGTAGGAGAACTAAATTTAGTTTTAAATTTAGATTTTGTTTTTTTCTTCATATTTCATGTTTTTCCGACGCCAGGTCTTGTACCGCCCAGCAAAGATTCCTAAGAAATGTTGGTGGCAGTTGCCTCAAGAGTCCGCAAGGCATCAGAAATCGACACATTAGGAAAGAAGCTGAAATTTTCTCTAAAACATATTCAGGGGTACAATGCAAATAATCACACAACCCAACAAGTAACATATGACGGAACTCTTCAAATGCTCCGAGATTGGGAGGAGCTTTGAAAACTGCTTTGGAGGAATCTGGACGAATTCGTCTTGCTGATGATCTTTTTCCTTCCAGTCAGTAAATACATGAAGCATGGCAGGAATCAGTAGCGGTTCTAGAAAGAGGGATGGGGATCATGCTCTGCTCTTTGAAGCAATGGTGTTTGATAAATTTATACCACAGTAAATTTATATGACATCGATGAATAGGTTTCAATTATTTGGTGTTTTCAATCTTTCTCTTATCACTCTTGTCTCACGAGTAAAATGTTTGTGGGGGTGTTTTATGTGAATATACAATTATGTAAATATTTGTTTGGACCCTAAAGGGATATTATTTTACACACAGTTTAATACGGATAAGTGTGGCTATTATTATCATTGTTATTGTCTTCATCATAACAATGATTATTATTAATATTATTATTACTATTAAACTTGTTTTTTGTATTATCATTATTGTAATACTTAATATCATCATAAAAGAGTATATCTTCTAAAAATAAAAATAAATCTTTGTTGATTATTTGGTATACGCTCGAGTGAAAGCTTTGTTTAAACAATTATTTAGCTTGAATAATGTAAAGATGATCTGCTGCAGGATAAACAATCCAGAATGAATTATAGCCATTTTCTCTCGACATTGTCATTAATCCACAACATTTATTAGGCGCTTAATACGGGTGTTTCTAAGCGCACCATTGTCTGACTCAAAATTACCAACCAAAACTTATAATAAACACACAAAATATAAATCTGTTCTTTATTCAATAAATCATGCATATATAATAATAAAAATAAAAATGAGATCAAACATAAGGTCAAACATAAGATCAAACAAACAAGGAATAAGATGGTGTGCACCTCCTTTGACCGACTCACAACTGCAGAATATCATTCATGAATAATTATTAAAAAGGTGCGTTTTCAGCAAGGACTTCAACTGGTCAAGAGAATGAGTATTATGAATATGCGCTGGTAATTTATTCCAAATGATAGGGGCATTTACTGAAAAAGCTCGATCACCATATTTTGTAACAGTACGAGGTCCAAGGGTTAACTGCAAGGCTGATGATGATCGAAGAGGTCTTAAAGAACTAGAAGAACGTAAGGAAATCAAATCTGAAAGACTTTTAGGGGCTTGGCCACGGAGAATTTTTTATGTCAGAAGAAGAACTTTAAATGTTAAACGATGGTGTATGGGAAGCCAATGAAGAGAACGCAATATTAGGGTTATGTGCTCAAATTTTCTCGAGAGAGTAACAAGCCTTGCAGCAGTATTCTAAATTCTTTGAAGTGGAAGTAGGTATGAATGAGGAAAGCCAGAAAAATTGAATTACAATAATGAAGGTGGGAGGATACAAAGGCATGGGTTAATTTTGCAGCTGTGGGTCGGTCAAGTAGATTGTCATTATTGCAAAGGTGTAACTTTGATTGGACAAGGTTATCAAAATTCAATGCTTGGAAACATTCGAAGTAATGATTATTATAAATTTAAACACACTTTAACACAGCCCAGGCATAGCACCTGAAGAGCTCTCCGAACGATGCTGAGATGTGTGACGTCACATGTTGAACATGATTTGCAAAACAGTCAAGATCAAATTCATTACGCTATTTACACGCTATCAAAGATCACCTCTAATGCCGAACAGAAAAGTAATTCGAGTTCACACTTTTTTACTTACTATTCTTATTTTTGTCTAAATCATTTTATCCTCATTATCATAATTATCTTTTTCACTTCAAGTGCCCAGGATTTATTGCTATTCTTTTTCAAAGATGTCTACCAAAAAAGATTATAATTTTTTTTCAAATATTGTTATTATTGTTAAAACTATTTCATGTACTCTATCTTGCTTCGAACTGCAATCTAATTCTTCTTTTGTCTCTCTGTCAACCCAAATGTGGTTATTTTGGCAGCCTGCCTATACTCCTGCGTTCCCCGTCCATATCCTTCCCCTCTTCCTCTCTTCCTTCCTTCTCTCCTTCCTACTTTCCTCCTTCCCATTTCTCTCGCTATCTTTATTTGGGTATTCATAATGACAATGTTGAATGTAGGTATATCGTTATTACAATGCTGTTTACATTAGTTAAGCCACTGGAGGCAAATTTCAATAAACGCTGTTAAAGTCTGGATCAATAGAATTATTCTAATGTGTATGCGAATTTATTGTCACATAGTGCTGTAGATTTTCAAAATGTTCTTTCCCTACATTAAAGATACTATGTCCCTTTTGCAGCCAACATCAAATTCTGTATAGAACTTTGCAGGAATTATGAATATGTCATGTATGTCCTATCTGTGAAATTTAAAAGTTAGCAGTGTCCTAGTATTCAAATTATGCAAGGAAAACCGTTTATTTTCTAGACTTCCCTGTCAGACACTATTGAGTGACACACTGACATATTTTTTTCTTTGGTAATAACATACATAAAATGAGCTGTAACAGGTACATGAACATTTGTCTACATCAATAACCCACTACTTGTAATGGCTAAAATTTCTCCTTCCTACTTTCCTCCTTCCCATTTCTCTCGCTATCTTTATTGGGTATTCATAATGATAATGTTGAATGTAGGTATATCGTTATACAATGCTGTTTACATTAGTTAAGCCACTGGAGGCAAATTTCAATAAACGCTGTTAAAGTCTGGATCAATAGAATTATTCTAATGTGTATGCGAATTTATTGTCACATAGTGCTGTAGGTTTTCAAAATGTTCTTTCCCTACATTAAAGATACTATGTCCCTTTTGCAGCTAACATCAAATTCTGTATAGAACTTTGCAGGAATTATGAATATGTCATGTATGTCCTATCTGTGAAATTTAAAAGTTAGCAGTGTCCTAGTATTCAAATTATGCAAGGAAAACCGTTTATTTTCTAGACTTCCCTGTCAGACACTATTGAGTGACTGACTGACATATTTTTTTATTTGGTAATAACATACAGAAAATGAGCTGTAACAGGTACATGAACATTTGTCTACATCAATAACCCACTACTTGTAATGGCTAAAATTAAACTGATTGAATCTTTGTGCAGCACAAAACGTACGATTATTCGGTACAAGAGTCTGAAAATCAGACTATTACTTAGGTGATTGCAATTACTTATGTCGATTCCACAACTAATGGTCGTTATTTTCCCACAAAAAAAGCCATTTTCAAACCCTGTCGCTTTGAAGGAAGTTCTAAATAAGTATTATCTTTCATATACCGTTGGAATTTGACAAATGGTGTATTTTTATAATTGGGGAAAACCAACCATTACAGTAACTAGGACATGTTTACAAAACCTCCCTTAGAGGCGCCAAAAGTTAACAATAGATACCGCAGTAATTGGGAATTCCTGCGTTGCAACTTTGCAATAACACACGCAACACACATTCACACACACTTTATTTATTTGTATTTTATTTATTTTTTTATGATTACTTTTTTCTTCTTGTTCTTGTTATTATAATTTGTTTGGGCCCGCTTGATGAATAGCAGCTGTCGGTCCAACTGCACATCGAAATCGGTAGCGATGTACTTCTAAATTGCCTGCACATGGAATACACGGAACACAGCTCCCCCACACACACACACACACACACTCAAAGCACACACAAAGCACCTTTGTTGTATTGCGAAGAAAAATCAGATTTATTTTCATCCTGCATTTAATACATTTATACCTTTTCCCCACTCATAATGTGTTCAAAACGTCATGTGCAAATAAAGCACATGCTGTCTAAGTTTTTAGACGATTGTTTTCATGAAAATCGTTCTTCTGTTCTATACTCTACCAGACAGTCCAGTCATATTAACATACCTATTTTTTAAGTATGAAGTTTCTCGTACCACAATCACATTGAGTGGTCCAGTGTTGTGGATTAGCCATGAGTCTGAAATAAAGGGTTGCCTTTTTCTATCGAGATTAAAAGTAACCAAAACTATACAAAATTGAAGTGATCAAGTTTTACATCCTTTGATGTGTGTTTATGTACGCACGCGTGTGAGTGTATTTGGGTGTGTAGGTGTTTGTGTGTGTTTAAACTATCCGTTATTCTCTGAGGTACATCGTCATTTTTTTCCCTCCACATTTTATTTGTTTTGTTTTGTTTGGGGGGTATTTCTATATTTCGTAAGTTGTTTAAATTGTTGAATTCTGTACACCTTTACCCCATTGCCATGTGTATAGGTTGTTTGGTATGTTTTATTGTCATTTTCATACCGGCTTTAGAATGGCTGCCATTAAGGCGGTTTATCATTCAAGGAATTAATTCCTGACAGGTACCCATTTACCTCACGTGGGTCGAGTGTGACAAGCAGGGTACATGTCTTGCCAGGAACCCGAACCGCGAACCATGTGATTCACAGTCCAGTGACTTATCCATTAGAACACGACACCTCTACAATTTGGAGAAGAAAGAGAAAGAAGGAAACTAAGGGTGAAAAGGAGAAAAATAGAGATAAAGGAAGAGAAAGAGATTAATAAGTAGACAGGTAGAGGTATAAGGGGAAACGAAGAAAGCAAGCATGAGAGAGGAAGAAAGGCAAGAGAGAGAGAGAGAGAAGATTATGTGTGAAAGAATAAGATAGAGAAAGATAGAAAAGAAGAGAAAGAGTTATTGAATTTAATAGTGAAGAGTATCATATCCCCATGGTATATCAAGACAACAAAATTCGTAAATTTAATTTTCGATATTTTCATCGACAATAGGGTCCAATACACCAAACGCCGCAGCACAAATTTTCGCCGTCGACAATTTGTGCCGATTTTTGCAAAACCTGACGCCACAAATTGTCGCAACATGCAAAAATTGTCGACGGCGACAATTTGTGACGGGTGTTGACGGCACAAATTGTCGACAGCCATGATCAAAGCACATTACATTGAACTATCATGTTCAAAGCCGTAAGTGGCATAACTTCATATCATGACACATGTATGCATACACACAAACAAACGACCAAGGTCATGTTAAGTGTGTGTGTGTGTGCGTGTGTGTGTGTGTGGGGGGTAGGTGGAGGGATTTGGGTGTGGATGTATGTTAGGTGGGTGTGGGTGTTTGTGATGTGGGTGTGTAAGTGGGTTTATGTGTGCATGGGCGCCGGAAGTGGGGGGCAGGGGGGCGGAAAAGTGGGGATGGGGGAAAACCCATTTTCGTCCCCCAAAAAAAAAAAAATAAATAAATAAATAAATAAAAATAAAAATCAGCAGTAAAGGAGTAAAAATGGTTTCTATTTTTTAACCAAAAAGAAAATAAAAAATAACAAAACCTGAATTGAATCACATACAAATTATATTCCATTCAAAGAAAAGGAGAGTAAACAGGAATTACAAATTGTCGCCGTCTACAATTTGTGCCGATGGTGACAATTTGTGGCGCAACAGGGTGTCTTTTAATTGACATGTGCTGGTCGGAGCGTCTCTTATATCGCGTGATATACTGTAGAAATGGAATTTCCCCGCTTTTGTTCCCTAAATCATTTTGCAGTACAATAGGTTCTGACAGCATTGGTACATGATGGATGATCACGTTTTAACAATGAAAGCATATTTCTGATGGATATTCAATAACAGCAATTGTATTCGATCTTTGTATGATAACGCATTGCCTTTAAACTACTTAACAACAACAAAAAGTCTTTGCCAAAAAAATTATCCATGACGGTAATTATTCATCCAACCAACTGAAGGGCAGTTTTCAGGCCCAGCTTTGGCAACTTCACCTTAAATCTGAAGTAAAGGGTGATTATGATAGGATGAAACATTATGCCTATCTAATTTAGATTTGCAGTAAAGGGTAATCGTGATAGGACAAAACTTTACGCCTATCTAATGTGGACGTTTGATTGCCCCTAAGTTGATCAGGCATTACCCATCATACATTAAAGTGTACGGGCTTCCCAAATGATAACATTATCGATGCACAGTGCATTTCAAGATAACTCAATTAACACTTTTGAGATGAGATTGGAATATGTAAATGTATAATGTCTCATCAAAGAAAACTAGAAACATTTGACCCCAGCTGTAGAGCTTCTAAAGCGCAGGGCCCGGGATGATGGGTCGCGTACATTAATTGGGCACGCCCTTTTTCTTTAATTGTTCAGAAAGATATGTTTTCAATAAATGTTTTCTGAAAATATTTGGGGCCAAGTGCCCCCCCCCTACACGCGCCTACGCCACAGTCGTGTCCCCTATCCATTATTTCGCTTTCGTATTGTCATTTTATTTATTGCTTATTTAATTTTCATTTTTGTTATGAATAGCGACCCTCATCCCGTTTTATGAATAGCGACCCTCATTTCGTGTTATGAATACCGACCCTCTTCTCGTATTATGAACAGCGACCCTCTTCTCGTATTATGAATAGCGACCCTCTACTCATACGATGAATAGCGACCCTCTTCTCGTATAATTAATAGCGATCCTCTTCTTCGATTATGAATAATGACCCTTATGAATAGCGACCCTCATTCGGCAGTATGAATAGCGACCCTCTCCTCGTATTTTGAATAGCGACCCTCTTCTCGTATTACGAATAGCGACCCTCCTCCCCTGTTATGAATAGCAACCCTCTTCCCGTGTTATGAATAGCGACCCTCTTCTCGTGTGGTAAATAGCGACCCTCTTCTCCTTTTATGAATATGACCCTCTTCTCGTATTATGAATAGCGACCCTTTTCTAATATTATGAATAGGGACCGTTATGAATAACGACTCCGATGTTGTATTATGAATAGCGACTCTATTCTCATATTATGAATAGCGACCCTCTTCTTTGATTATGAATAGTGGTCCTTATGAATAATGACCCTTATGAATAATGACCCTTTTCTCAAATTATGAATATCCGTCCTAATGAATAGCGAGGTTACCCCGGGGGCGAATAAGGATTACCGCCTTGCCAAATGACGGTAGTGCCAGATGTTCAACTCTTATGCTTTACACGATCTCAAAGACTTTCGACAATTCAACGAAAAGGTAAAGTCATTATCTTATCGTTTATCCCACTGAAATCAGGTTAATAGTTCGTAATATGTTACTGGCAGTAATGTTCGGACATTTCAATAAGTGATGGACCAAGGCTTCTGAAATTCCCCTCTGCTGATTTTGTCAATAGTCTTTGAGATCGTGTTCATTATACATAAATTTGTACATACATTGTGTACATAAATTTATAGATACCATGAAATAGTTACTTATCTTAGTACAAAAGCCCTCCCCCCCCCCCACTACAATATGCTTCATTTAAAGCTTTATTAAGATCTCTCACTTTTCAACCATCCTCTTTTTGTTTTAATTTCATTAACATTTTGTTTAAGCATCCTTTAATATTCATTTTGCCTCCTGATGTTATCGTGTTCGGTATACCAAACCCTAAGTTAATGGCGACCTCTGTGTAGGAGTCTGCAAGAAGGCAACCTGCCAGTTTCAGGAGTTCATTTTCCGTGACGATTCGGTCCGACCTATTGGTATATCACACACACAATAATCCATATTAAACTTGTTGATAATAATATACGCTGTTGCCCATAAAGTTGGAATAATTTTGTCTTACCTCTCTTCATGACATGTTTGTGACAATATGGTTTATACTTGTTAGATAAAGGCTTTATCTTCTCATAGCTTAATTGATCAATCTACAGAGTAAAATAGATCGTTCAATTAAGTTCTGTGAAGATTTAAAATTGAACAATCAAGTATAAACCTTTATTCTCACAATCACTTCATGAAAAAAGATAACTCAATTATCACTTTTAAGGTAAGTTTGGAATATATGAATGTAATGTCTTATCAAAGGAAACTAGAAACATTTGACCCCAGCTGTAGAGTTTCTAAACCACGCGATCACGACACCTTTATTTTAATAACTCTGGTTCAAGCCTGCATCAATGTGTAATAATGAATAGCAATACGCAATTGCTACCACTCGAATCTTAAACTTGTTGATAATAATATACGCTGTTGCCCATAAAGTTGGAATAATTTTGTCTTACCTCTCTTCATGACATGTTTGTGACAATATGGTTTATACTTGTTAGATAAAGGCTTTATCTTCTCATAGCTTAGGCGAGGCGTCAAAAATAACCTTACCAGCTGGCTGCAGCCTCACGCGAAGGCTGGCTGAGGCTGCATTTCCAGCTGCAGCCGGACGGGGCAATTACTTTGCATTAATTAGCCCAGCCGGCTGGCGCTAGCTTGGGATATGAGCTTGAACCCAGATTCTTAATTAGCCCGGCCATCCCCAGCCTGCCGCCATACTCCTAAATTTGCTCAGCCAGCTGAAGCCGGACGGAGGTGATAAAAATTGCAGCTGGCTTCCGCCAGACGGAGGTGCTTAAAGTTGCAGCTGGCTTCAGCTGGACAGAGATGCTTGAAGTTGCAGCTGGCTGCAGCAGAACAGAGATGATTGATGTTGCAGCTTGTTGCAGCGTACTGAGCTTTCCAATGGCATTATGTCGAACAGGGCGCTCACTTGTCGATTGTGACGTCATTTATGTTTGCATTATGTTCCCTGCGGCCACGACGGCGCCGTTTCAGGCCATCGTGGACAAAACGGGATGGACGTGAAGCAACGAGGGGGAGATGGCCATGATAGACCTTGACAAAAACTTAGCAACACCTGACAAAACGCATGGAACAAAGTGTAGACGTAGATTTAAGCGCGATTGAGATAGCGGTTGCGTTTAATGAATTCGCACCTATTTTGTCACCGAGTCCCACCTTGTTTTTGATTGACTAGGTACGTTTGTAACAATATAAACAATTGTCTATTTGTAGAACCATGTCGTTGCTACAAACGCACCCCCCAAATATGAAATAAAATAATAATAATAATAATAACACTAAAAAATACTGGGGCGGTGATCGAATTCGCTCAAAAGAGACCTCGATTTTTTGGTTTATTCACAATCATTGACAATTCAAGTGTAACAATTCAAATATTTCATGTCATTTGATGTCTATATCCATTATTTTACATCATTTAAACCTAGCGTCCACTAAGGGCGCAGACAAGACGCGGCAAAAAAAAATGATTCAACAACCGAACCGCGTATTCTTGAAAGATTCCGTTCAATGTCTTTACGATTCTGAAACACTTCCTGGCGTTTTCGCACCTTCGGGAGAGGGCAAAATTTCCGCGAAATTTGGAGACCAAAATATGGACGCTGAAATTAACTTCCTAACACTTCGGCAAAGAAGAAAAAAGAAATAAAAATTGAAAACCTGGAAACTCCCCCTTTGCACGCTCGCCATTTTAAGTATCTAAACTTATTATTTAATGCTGTTCTTAAAGAAAGAAATATTGAGATCTACCTGTTTCTTTTCCATATTGATGTCATTTCCATATTATATAATGTCTTTCATTATGATTATCTCTCTGTGTCTATCTCTCTTTATCCCTGTCTCTATCCATACACCCTCCTCTATTTTACATTTATATGTTTCTACTTGCCCATCTCTTGCTGATATTTCATTGACTTTTCATTTCTTGCTCGTCTTATTAAAAAAAAAAATTGTCTTGTTTGTCTCTCCCTCTCTCTCCCTTTCTATCCCTTTCATTCTCAACCTCTCCGTTTTCTCACCTCTCGCATTCCCTTCTTTACCCTCACAAATAAATGTAGATAAAGAAGATATGAGAGTAATATAGGTGAGAGATTTGACAATAAGAAAGAGATGTTTGTGTGAAAAGATGAGATACATTTGAAGAGCTTGATTCCAAAAGGAGCTAAATCCATATTTTATCAAAATTGAGTTTTTTGTCTTAAGATAATGATTTCCTACATGGGGACAAAATGAACTATATCACATTCTAAAATTTCACCAGGAAGTATGAACATGTTTAGGTACAATATCATGTTTCATTCCAAAAGGAGCTAAATCCAAATCGGTTTCATTCCAAAAGGAGCTAAATCCACTTTGGGTACTTACGAGTAAATCACCTTTTTTTATTTCTCCACTTTCCCTTTAGCAATGTACCTTAATGTTAAAGGTGTCGCCCCGGACCACTGAGCGATTTTTCGGCCGGCGCGATTTTCCAATTTTCCAATTTTCGGGTGCAAAAACAAAAAAACATTAAAAATGTGCTCACTACCACCCCCAATTTTCGGCCGGCGCGTTTTCAAATTTGCGAGAGAAAAAAATTGTGCCCCCCGTCTAAGAAATCCTGGATCCGCGTCTGTATCGCTTAAAAAAGATCACAAACAATTAGACTTTGATTACTTATTGCTTTTTTTGGCTTTCCCCATTACAACGGTCAAGGCTTAATGGCACACTTCCTGTCACATACAAAAGAAGCTTACTCTGAATGTAGCCTGCCATTGACCCTCGCCGGGGACAAAGGTCACTGCCCTAGCTACAGACAGTGTTGTAGATCCTTACATAATACCTATTGTTCAGGGAGGGGGACCTATGTTCAAGGGGATAAACGTAACACGGCGCAAATGTAACCACGGCTCCCACTCCTAGTAGAAGCGCGATGTACGTATACGCCCTGCACAGAGCATGCGCATTTCATTGCCCGACATGCTGCCCTGAGGCCTTAGGCAGGTCAACACATCGAGGAATTTTTTTACAGCCAAAACATCGGTTTTTGGGCACGGGAGTAAAATCTTCAATTACCTAAAATCAATTCTGGACAAATATGTGCTTGTGCTATCACTGTCATTTTTAAATGGTCAAAATGTAAGATTTTAGGCCTGTATTAGGCGAAATTTCAAGGACGAAATTTAATGCTAGGATACAAATAATATAAAATATGGCCGCCCTCCTAGGGGTGCAAATGTAACAACGTTATAACTAGTATAATTTTCCCCACGTAACTGGTAAAAATCTAATGTAAATGAGTCAAGCATATGTCATAGACATAGTTTTTATTAACAATTATTTTATTAGGGTTCTATAAAATACTGTTTAATTGATGAACATCTGTCCAGCGCGTAATCTTTAATAAAAAATAAAAATAAAAATAAACTCTTTCTGAGGGATATGTGATTTGTAGGTACAACCTTCTACCCCATGCAACCTTATTCCTACTATATAATACGCTAGTTTTCCGTATATAACATATTGTAATAGTGTATGGGCGAATTGTGGTTCGACAAAAATTAATTCTATTTTTAAACTACAAAAGAAAGCCATACGCTTTTGTACAGGTTCGCATTTCTTAGCTCACACTGCATGATCCTTTATTCTATAAACTTAAAACACACACACAAAAAAATCGATTTGAACACTATTCAGGTAGCAGTCATTATGTTTAAGTACATTTATAATCAACTTCCACCATCCTTTGATAACTGACATTTTTAGGTTTAATAGTTCTGTTCATTCATACCCTACTCGCATATCTGGAAACTTCCGTCCTACAAATCCCAAATTATCAATAACACACAAATCTGTTAGACATTCTGGTCCGGACATTTGAAATAATTTTCCCGACAACATAAAGTCTTGTTCAACCATATACTCCTTAGACGCTACACTTAAACGACAAATAATACAATCATACGCTCCCCACTCTTTAAATTAGTATATTAAAACCGTGACTTATTTTATTCTTTATCATGCAACTGTTTTCTGCACCTGCAGTTTTCCCAAGAGAGTTAATTATGTCGCCAATTTTTTTTTGTATGAGGCCGCCATCCATCTCCAGCCCAACCGCTCACGATGGTGGTCTCCTGCGTTCTAAACTACCTCTCTAATTTATTGAAAAATATTTACTATATATTTCTCATCTTATTTGTATGCTTCGTACATGTTTATTGTATGATATAATTGTACATGATTTTTTTATTTAATTACTTTTGTAAACATTTTATTCATTGTATTTGTTTTTGTTCGAATTTTTGTTATTTGAATTTGAATCTTTTCGAACGCAGAAATAAAATCAAACAAACAAACAAACAATATGTGGTTAAAACTGGCCCACAGGTGTGTTACAATTGCCTCGTGTTGTGGGGCAATTGTAACACTTCACTACCGGTTTTAAAATGATAATGGCTTCAAAATAGCTTGTTTTACTTAACTCAAACCTAGTCATATGTCATGCCAAGATATGCATCTTTCATTTCATATAACCTTAAGTAAGTATATAACTATAATAAGTTGTCAGAATTGGAAAAAGGGTGTTACAATTGTCCCCGGTCTCCCCTAAGGATCTAGGCCACTGGCTACACGGCAGGGGCGGATCCAGCTGGTGGCGAGGGAGGTACCCCAATTCATGAGAAAATATTCAGCAGCGCATAAGTGGGGGTGGGGATAGTGAGCACTATTTTGTTTTACTCAACAACCCCTTGAGCAAAAAGAAGAGGGTAAAATTGTGGTTACCATCTTTATTGAAACTTTTTTTTCCTAGGGTGGGGCCCGCCTTTTTATAGAGAATTTTGTTCGTTACCATCTTTAAAAAACACGTTATTTTGCCAAGGGTGGGGGCCGAGCTGCTACACTGGATCCGCCACTGCTACACAGAACAGTAGCAAGCCGAGAATGAATAGAATAAGTGAGTGGCCAACTGTCTTTGTGTTACGTTTATCTAGCGGTACAGTGCCCCCACAATTTTCAAGTACCCCAAAAGTGCTTCTTTTACATAAAACAAGTGCCCTTTCAACTTGTAAGAAGTGCCCCTTTGCACATAGGCAAAGTTCCATTTTTACTTTGACGAGTGCCCCTATTAATTTGTAGAAGTGCCCCTTCCCTTTTATGTCATGATCATCATTATTTTGGCTTTCCATTTTTGGCTTTCCTCTTTTCGTAAATTACCCTTTACAACATTGCATTCAGCTACATGTATGGATGGCTACGGTCAAGACTTAATAGCACGCTTCCTGTCACATACAAAAGAAGCTTATACTCTGAATGTGGCCTGCCATTGACCCTAGCTACAGGCAGAGATCAATACCTTTTGTTCAGGGGGATCCCCCTTGAACATAGGATCCCTGAACAATAGGTATTACGTAAGGATCTAATTAGGCCACTGGCTACATAGTACAGGAGCAGTAGCAAGTCGAGAATGATATAGAATAAGTGAATGGCCAACTGTCTTAGCGTTACGTTTAGCTAGCGGTACAGTGTCCCCTCCCCCACTTTTTCAACTACCCCAAAAGTGCCCCTTTGTTCGTAGAAAAAGTCCCCATTTTCTCTGACAAGTGCCCCTATTAATTTGTAAAGTGCCCCTTCCCCTTTTCAACTCTGATAAGTGCCCCTTTTATTTTGACACGCGCCCCTTTTCCTTCGACGAGTTCCTATTTTCCTTTGCAATAGGTGTCCATTTTCCATTCTCATAAGTGTCCTTTTTAATCTCTAGTAAGTATCCCTCTTTAGGTACGAGAAGTGTCCCTCTTCACTTTTGATAAATGCCCCATTAAAATCTATTAAAATCTGATCGGTGCCCATTTTCTTTCAACTATATAATGCTTTTTCATCCCTCTCTCTCTCTCTCTCTCTCCCTTTCTCTCAATATCTGTCCACTGCCATCCCCTTTATCTTTCTCGCGTCTCTTTCTTTCATTGTGTTCCACTCTTACCTTATTTATTTTTCTCTTTTCCTCTCCGTTTCATAACCTTTCTACTTCTCATTTCTATTTCTTTCACTATGTATCGCCCTTCTTTATTCCTATCACTCTATTTCACTCTCTCTTTTCTTCCGGTCAATTTTTTTTTTCGTTTTCCTTTTTTCTCTCTTGCATAGCTTTTTTTTCTTTTTATCTTTATCGTGCCCTTTCAACCATCATTTTCCTTTGATATATTAATTCCCTTCTCCTTGTAGCTTTTTTTTTTCCTTTACTATTTCATCTATCATGTCTTCCTCTTTCTGACGTTTTCCTACCTTGTCTCACGGATTAATATACGATACAGGCTAGTAGAAAGTGATAAGGTTTATCCATAAAGATAAAGTACAGTAATTACTTGATGTAGACAAGTGGTGTACAAAGCAATTACGTGGTTTAAGCAAGTGGTGTTAGCAAAACACGATTAAACGATTATTGCAGCTGGCCGAATCAATGCCCTCATAACCATTATAACTATTTTCACGATTACACGATTCAGAGCGACAGTCTTCAATCGTGTACATTTACACGATTACACAGTTAAACGTTTGTTGCATCTGGTCGAATCATTCCACCAATGCACTTAACTATTTACACGAGTACACGATTCAGAGCGACAGTCTTCAATCGTGTAAATCTACACGATTACACGATTCAGGTGAATCGTGTAAACCGTGTAATCCAAAAAAAATTTCGGCGTGTACTGTATACCGCATAGCGACATTATTTCCCGAGAATGTTAACTGCACATAGTCTGCAGGAACAGACTCTATTTTTACGCTAAAAAAAAAAACCAAAGAAACAAACATTGCAAGTGCTATCGGTATGAAAAAAGCATATCATATTTGAATGGTTGTGAAATAAAATAACAACTCAAAATTGATCTTTATTAGATATAGTAATTTCAGAGTTTTCACGGCTTTCTAAACGTGTCTCTCTGTCATGCCTTCTCCCCTAATTCCCCTTTTGCTATTTGCCATTTCATCGTATTGCCAATGCCAAACTGATGTCAAGCCACCATGTAATAAATTATGTCTTATTCATAGTGCGGTAAGGTGTAGCGTGGGCCTATGATCCGTATGATACCTCCCGGGATGGGAATCTTGACATTTGCTGTTCTCTCTCTTTTAAATGCCTACTTTCTTCTATTTTTTCGTCTTTCAAAAACCTAAGATTAATGATACAAACACGGATTTTTGTTCTCTTCTTCTAAAACCGCAAACTTGTGATCGACAAATTTCATATTTGCTCTTTTAAAATTGAAGTTTATTTTGTGTTCACTCTCTACTTTCATCCAACAGCGAGGTTGGCTCGATTTTTTCTTCTTCTTGTTCCCTACTTTCATTCTTTCCTATAGGAAATCATATGCCATGCCGATACAACAACATGATCTAAAATATTCACCCATTCTAATGACCACAGACTTTGGGTGATTCAAGTTAGGCAGCCATAATCCGCACCTTAACAATAGAATCTGGCAAGCCGGACAAAAACGATCAAACAATTGCGTTGCGTAGTAAAAAGCTATATGACGATAGTCTTGTCCAGACGGAGGCAAGTAATACCCTAGGGTAAATTCGAAAAAAAGATTTTTAAAAAGGGAAAGGGGGAAGGGGAAAAAGAAAAGTGAGAAAAGGAGAAAAGGAGGGAAAGAAAAAGGGGGAAAAGAAAGAAAAGGGAAGAGAGAAAGAAGAATAAAAGAGGGAGGAGAGAACAGGGAAGAGGAGAAAAGGGAGGGGGAAAGAGAGAAAGGGGAAGAGAGAGGAGAGAAAAGGTGGAAAATGAAGAAAGGGGAAAAGACAGAGAAGAGAAAAGGGGGAAAAGGAGAATAATTAGAAGGGAAAAGAAAGAAAGGGGATAATAATATAAGAAGGTGTTTTTTTTTACCGGGAAAGGAGCGGGGGATGCAATTTCGTCTTCTTTCTCTCTAATAATTTAATGAAACGTGAACGCTTCGACTTGGTTACTCCACCCAACATCCCCCTCTCTCTTTTACTCCCACCCCTCTTCTCTCAGACTCTTACCACCCTCTCCCCCGTTTCTTTTGTTTCCCTTTTCCTTTTTTTTCTTCTTTTCTCTTCTTTTTCTTCTTTTCTCTTCTTTTCCTTTCTTTCGTCTCCTTCCTCTTTTTTCTTTTTCACTTTCTTTCTTCTCTTCTCTTTCCTTTCTTTTCCTTTTTCTTTTTTCTTCTTTTCTTTCCCTTTCCCTCTCATTTTCCCCTCCCCCTTTTCTCATATTTTCCCGACAGCAGCGAAATGTTTCCGACAATATCCTAACAGGGGGGGGTGTTGCACCCCACACCCCTTTAGCGACGCCTCTGGTTGTTATCCCATTATTCTTTTAAAAGAAATGCAATTTCTCATGCTCTCGCACCTATCTTCTATCGTTGTTTAATTCTCTTTCATTTTTTCTTTCTCCTTTAACTCACAAAAATTATCACTTTCCCCCATTTTATATCTCTTTTTTGGGGGGTGCTTTTTTCAAGTTGGGGGGGGGGCTACACGCCTGGCAAGAGGGACCCCATTTTATGCACACTGCAAAATTGTGTGCACCCCCGCCCCTTTCCCGGTAAAATAAAACATTTTTAGAATATCATCCCCCTTTCTTTCTTTTCCCTTCTAATTATTCTCATTTTCCCCCTTTTCCCTTCTCCGTCTTTCCCCCTTTCTTCCTTTTCTGCCTTTTTTCCTCTCTCTCTCTCTCTCTTCCCCTTTCCCTCTTTCCCCCTTCTTTTCTCCTCTTCCCTGTTCTCTCCTTCCTCTTTTCTTCTTCTTTCTCTCTTCCCTTTTTTTTCTTCTTTTTCCCCTCCTTTTTCTTTCCCCCTCCTTTTTCTCTTTTTCTCACTTTTCTTTTTCCCTTCCGCCTCCCCTTTTTTACCAGGGGGGCACGTGCCCCCTGTGCCCCCCAGAATCCGCCACTGGTATAGTTGTACAGTTTCCTGCGTTCTGATTAGCCGGCTGTATAGACGTATAGTTGTATAGTTGTACGTATAGTGGCATACTTGGCCCGCCATATTTACCCCGACTAGCTCTTAACACGACCGTTACCCTAGAGTAATTTGCCTCCGTCTGGTCAAGACTTAAATATGCTTCATTGTTGAGCTTGCAGTTGACATGTTTGTTATCATTTATGTCTATTCAGTCAACAAATGACCGATACAGGTATACGTTAGATTATATTTTCTTCGAAAGACAAAGTACCTCTGATTTCTAGACTGCGAACTATATCTTTCAAACGCAACGCATCAGAACTTGAAAACATGACGGCGGCATATGTAATATAATATAATATTGTCTGTCTCGCCTCGACTTGACAAAGAAAATTATCTTCCCGGAATTGACAAAGATAATATTATCTCCCTCACCGCGACTTTGACAAAGATAACATTTTTTTCGGGCATAGTTAAAAATACGACTTCACTTTCAACCAATCAGATGACAGTTTTAGGAAATAATCTTAAAGGTATATAATAGGATTTATAGCATTGATTTTGTTTTCTTCAGAAGCATAACACGAATAAACACAAAGATATGATTTGGATATTTAGACAACAGGCGAGCCAGTAATTTAAAATCTTATGTTGTAACATATAAATGTCAACAATTATTTTGAATATAAAGTACAAGGGCTCTAACCCATCTACATGCAGGGTGCATCCAAAGGAAATGAGCGCGCATATTTCCACGATACGACCAAAGAGATAACATCTCTTTGATACGACTGGTCTCTTTCTTGATAAAGGCATATCAGAAAAGAAAGACCACTTATATTTGTCTTTAGTGACTTGTTGTCGTTGGGTTTGTAAGGCTGTCCAATCTGAAAAGATTATTTCCACCTGGCTATACTGTTTTTTCGAGTTATTGATCCGTGAGGAATAGATAGCGCTGTTTCTTTTTCCTCTGACGAATTAAATTCTAGTTTTTATGAAGAATATCGTCTGGCCGGGTGTGGCAATGCAGCAGGTCGCGGGTGGCTGATTCGTTTAGGCCGGCCGCGGCCAGACGACCCAATTTAGACAGGGCTCGGCTTCCATTCGGGAGGCTGCAGCTGGCGCATATTTCAGGGCATGCCGCTGTCCTCCCGCCGGCTGCAGCCGGCTGAGCTCATGTTTTCTAGCTTTTTCTGAGCTCGGCTTCCATTCGGTAGGCCGCGGCCGGCGCATACTTTCGGCTTGCCGCTGGCCTCCCGCCGGCTGCAGCCAGCTAAGCTAATAACAAAAATGCAGCCGGACGCATAAGTGCAGCTGGCTGCAGCCAGCCGGTATGTTTATTTTTGACGCCTCGCCTTAATTGATCAATCTACAGAGTAAAATAGATCGTTCAATTAAGTTCTGTGAAGATTTAAACTTGAACAATCAAGTATAAACCTTTATTCTCACAATCACTTCATGAAAAAAGATAACTCAATTATCACTTTTAAGGTAAGTTTGGAATATATGAATGTAATGTCTTATCAAAGGAAACTAGAAACATTTGACCCCAGCTGTAGAGTTTCTAAACCACGCGATCACGACACCTTTATTTTAATAACTCTGGTTCAAGCCTGCATCAATGTGTAATAATGAATAGCAATACGCAATTGCTACCACTCGAATCAAAATGTAACGTCACTTCATGTGTTACAAGTTACGTATCAGTAGCTCTCGGAAAACAGAAGTAATTCTACATTTTGTAAATTAGATAAAGAATTAACTTTACATTGGATATATCAGTTGGTGACGTTGACACTATATTTTGGACGTTAATGAAGGAGAAATTCTAGGAAAGGAGAAATTTAAAACCGTTGTAAAGCGGTGAGAAAGATGGCAACAAGAGATTACGGAAAGCAAGACACTTACGCCAGAGCTGCGGCGCCAGTAGCGGATACCAATCGAGGTAAGCCCGTGTTCATAAAGCATGACGATATTAAATGGGCGGGGCTCCTCGAACCCGAAGTTATGTTCAAGGCCTAGGGACAGCGGTGCCTTACAAAGATATAGTCGGCATTCAAAAGATCGGAGGGTTATGGAGACTCTATATAGACAACCAAGCTAATAGGATCAAACTTATAACTCAAGGCCTCGAAATTCGGGGCTCTGTGGTGCAAGTTTTTGATAGAAATCCCTTCGTAACATACGATAATGAGAATGCGACTCGGATACTAATCAAAGACATTCCACTATCGGTACATGAAAGTATCATTCTTGGGAGTTAGAAAACAAGAAATGCAAGGTACACGGGCCTATACAGTATCAGAAGCTGAGAGTCGATGGTAAACTAACACAGTGTCTGACAGGGGATAGAGTGGTGTTTGTAGATCTCCCAAATCAACCTCTCCCAAGATTTATGAGGTTCCATACCTTCAGAGCTAGAGTTTTTCATTTTGGGCAAGAGAATGCGTCACAGGGCCCAGTTTGCTCAAATTGTCTTCAGGATGGCCATCACAAGTCGCATTGCACGAATGAAAGGTATGCCGGGTTTGTCGACAAGTAGGACATATGCATTACACATGCCCCTCCACAGCTGAGAACGAGGTAGCTAGGATACCGAGCACGCCGAGTGAACCAGCTGTACAACGCAAAGAGAGGAATGTCACAGCTCAATCACAGGGTCCAGGGGAAAAGCGAGCTACGTCACGCGAATCGCGGTTCAGCGAAAGCGAGCAATATGATGACGAATTTCATACACCTTACGAAACGTCCGCACCCGCCACGCCCACCCTCCAAGTGCCTAGTAAGAGTATAGCAGAAAATTGTCACAAAGCACCCGACATAGAGCAGCCTGAGCAGGCCTATACCAGAGCTTATACCAAATCGCAATCAAAAATCACGGGGTTCTTCGAGAAAAGCGCCAACTCGGAGAAAGAGGATACATAAGAAGGAGTAGAGGAAGATAGTTCAGAAGACGGATAGATACCAGTAATGGTGAATCAGAAGTAATGCTGGAATCTCAGGAAATCGCGAAAACCTCAACTAACGAAAGAGAAAGCAGAAAAAGGAAACAAAAGGCCAAAAACAAACATAAAAAGAAAAAGTAAAAGAAACGAAGATACTTTGGACTGGATGTTGTTGAACTTTATTTTAATACATGATTAGGAACATTCGATTATTAAGCTTAAATGTACGTGGAATGAGAGAGTATACAAAAAGGAAAAAGATTTTCAAGTTTCTATATGATAAAAATGTCGATATAACATACTTGCAAGAAACACATAGTACGGTAGATAAAGAAGTTTTTTGGAAGCACCAAATAAAAGGTAATGTTTATTTTAGTCACGGAACGAATAATAGCCGTGGGGTCATCATTTGTTTTAGGGAAGGGTTAGATTATAAGATTCAAAATACAATCATAGATAAAGAAGGGAGATATATTATGATGAGGGTAGGAATAATGGGTAAAATGTTCTTGTTAACGAATATTTATGCTCCAAACAATTACCAGGAGCAGGTGAAGTTTTGGTCTGAATTAAGACATATATGGGAAAATGTTGAAGAGCCCCATGATATCATATTTTTAACAGGAGGAGATTTCGATGTGGCTATGGATCCAAAGGTAGATAGAATGAATAGTTCAAGCAGTACGTCCAACTCACATGTTAGTAGAGACAACCTTGTTATGTTACTGAATGATCTCAACCTATGTGATATATGGCGTTTTCTAAACCCTCAAAAGAAACAATACTCTTGGAAAAAACCGGATTGTTCTATTCAAAGTAGACTAGACTACTGGTTTCTTCCTTATGATTATCAAGATAATGTATCAAATATAACTTATGTATTTTCTGTTGCAACTGATCATTCAGCGTTGATATTAGATTTGAAATTTACTGACTTAATTCCAGGGAAAGGATACTGGAAATTCAATACATCTTTATGTCAAGACGATAACTATTGTACAAGTCTCCGTAAAGAATTCCAATTATGGTTGAAACAAACAAACAATATTTCGGACCCCAGAGTCAGGTGGGATTACCTGAAATACCAAATCCGAAGATACACACAGAAGTATAGTAAACATAAGGCTAGAGAGCTAAAAGCAGAAAGAATAAAATTAGAAAAAGAGGTACAAATCTTGGAATCAAAGTTAAATATGAATTCTGAACTAATTAGAAACTACCAAGAAGCTAAAAACTCTTGAAAAATATTATGATCATGTTACGGAAGGCCTTATCGTTCGATCCAAGGCAAATTGGATTGAATATGGGGGAAAAAAAAGTAATAAATATTTTCTTAAACTGGAAAAACAGCGAAAAGGAAATTCTACTATTCGAAAGCTTTCGAAAGAAAATAATATCATTAAAAATGAACAAGAAATTTTACAAAGTATTAAGAATTTCTATAGAGAGCTTTACACAAAATAAAAGGTAAACACACCAGATGAAAATGCAATTTTTTTTTGAAAACAGGACGGAGGAAACTCTCCGACATATCGTCCATTTCCTGCGAAGGGCTTCTCATTGAACATGAATGTAAGAAAGTAATAATGGAAATGCATTCCGGAAAGTCACCGGGGAACGACGGACTGTCGAAAGAATTCTATATTACCTTCTGGGATATTGTAAGGGAACCCTTACTTATTTCTTTGAATTATTCTTACCAGGAGGTCGAGCTATCTACTAGTCAAAAACAAAGTGTTATCTCTTTAATTTGTAAGCCGAATAAAGATAAACGTCTTTTGGAGAGCTATAGGCCAATATCTTTAATTAATGTGGACGCAAAAATATGTTCAAAGGTGTTGGCGAATAGAATGATACAAGTTTTAGACGAAATAATTGACACCGATCAATATGCTTTTTTACGTGGGAGGGCAATAGGAGAAGCAATCCGAAATGCACATGACGTTTTCCATTTTCTTTGTACTGAACAAAAACAGGATTCATTGCTTCAGTAGATTTTAAGAAAGCGTTTGATTCTTTAGACCACGATTACATGTTTCAATGTTTGCATTCGTTTGGTTTTGGAGCATCCTTTATTAAATGGGTAAAAGCTTTGTATAAAAATGTAGAAGGTTGTGTTTTAAATAATGGTAAATCTACAGGATATTTTCCGATTACAAGAGGAGTAAGACAGGTAGACCCCCTCTCTCCCTATATGTTTATAATTTGTATAGAAACACTTGCATTACGCATCAGAAATTCAGTAGATATAATAGGAATAGTAGTAGGTACAAGTGAATTAAAGCTGTCTATGTATGCATGTATGTTTGCTCTTTTTGTTCAGATGTAAAATCGCTTAACTCATTATTTGATATTATCCAACAATTTGAGAAATGTTCCAGTTTAACTATAAACCTAATTAAGACAGAAATACTGAAAATTGGATATGTACCAGACGCTGGTTTCCGACACAGCCTGAATGTTGTTAATATTATTAATGTACTTGGTACTTATGTAGGTATCGGATCATATTCTGCGCAGGTTAAAAAAGCAGAAGAAATATTATCATCATTACAAGTCACTTTAAATATGTGGAAAATGAAAAACTTAACTTTATTCGGAAAAATTTAAATTATCAAATCCTTTGGAATATCAAAATTTATGTACATGTTTTCATCTTTGTTATTACCAGACTGGTTCCTAAAGAAAATGGAGAGTATGTTTTTCAAATTTATTTGAAAGGGACCTGATAAAATTCGAAGGAATGTAATGATCCAGGATTTGTCAAAGGGAGGAATTAAGATGGTAGATGTTCAGTCATCTGCCAGCGCACAACAATTATATTGGATTCAAAGAATAAAAGAAGCCGATAAACAAGGATGGTTTCAAATTCTTAAATATTATCTTAAAAGAACGGTGGTTTGTTCCTGTTTAACTGTAACTACGGTCATAAAATGTTAGACAAAAACATTCCTAAGTTCTATCGAGCTATTTTAGAAAGATGGAATTCTCTCAATGTGAGAAACAGAGAGGACAGTACGAAATTCCAGATTATTTGGAACAATAGACAATTACAAGTCAACTCAGATATGATTTTCTTTCGAAAACTTTTCATAAAAAGAATGGTGTTTTTTAGTGACATCCTCACAGAGGGGGCAATTTAAAGCAACAAGATGACATGAAAAGTTTATTTGAACTAGATGCAAATGATTACTTTAGGATACAGGGAGTGTACTCTTCGTTTTCAAAGATAAATATTCCTAAAATAGTTTATACAAAACCATTCGAAAACGATATTACTTCCAATATTATTTTACCCCCCGAGTTGATATTTTTGAACAGAATAAAAAGCAAACAATTTTACGATCTGTTGGTTGCAGAGAAATATGAATGCCCAGTCAGTACGTTTAGACTAAAGAATAGATATGATGTTCCAGATAAAGAATTGTTATTGGCTCGTTCAGGTATCATTTCAACTACAATTGATGTAATTTACAGAGAATTTCAGTTCAAGGTATTAAATAATATTGTGAATTTGAATTTTAAATTGTATAAAATGAAAGTCATTAGTTCCCCATTATGTTCTTTTTGTGACGTAGAAAATGAAACGATTGAACATTTGTTTTGGAAATGTACAATAGTACAAGACTTTTGGAATCAGCTCGGAAAAGAGCTGACTATGTTTGATTTCTCGATGTTAACCGAAAAACGGTAATTCTTGGTATATTGTCGAAGAATTATATTCTTTTAATTATATATTAATAATTGCAAAGAAAACAATTTACCTAAGTAGATGCAAATTAGCTAAACCAAATATTTCTAACTTCATTTCCTTATTAATCAAATCGTACAAAATGGAGAGATACATTGCTATACGTAATGAGAAAAAACTGCCCATGACAGCAGGTGGCAGGGCATGGCCCAATGGATATCCATTGTCAGATAAGAAAAGAAAGAATTTTGATATGTTAATAAGCTGTATAATGTTCAATGCATTTATGTATTATGTAATCAAACGTTCACTTTCACTGGTGTGTGAATCATTTGTCAAATATATCAATGTACCTTTTAGTGACCAAAAATAAAAAAGACAATTTCAATACAAAAAAACCACTCGAATCAAAATGAAAGTTTAAATCTACCTCTTAACCATGTAGTATAATTATATTAAGAAATATTTGTTTTGTTGTTATTTACCTTATGTCTTTATAAATTGGCCACTTGCTGATACAAACAAAAATGTTAGCTTGCATCCAGATCACAATAAATCCCTTTTACAAATTGTATAACTCTGAGTAATATAATTTGGTATAGATTTTACAGCTTTTTTCTTTCTCCACCCCCAAAAAAAAAAGTCAAAGGAAACGCCTTAACTTTGAATAACATCAACTGTTATGAACATCCATCCTTGAGTGGATGTGAATCGTCGCAAGCTAAATCAAAATTAAAGTTCAGTTGACTTGTTTAAAACATTTAGTGTTATCAATATACTACCTGGATTATTAAGAACATTAATAATCATAATTATCATAGTCTAAGGGCATAATTCTGACACCATCTTATAATGTATGGTATATATCATACTGTAAATATATCTGTGACTAGATAGTTTCTTTGAAACAGGGGCGGCGGAGCATCTTCCGAAGTGGGGGCCCTAACCAAAAAAGGGATTTTCTGGGGAAAAGGGGCACCCACAAAGGGAAGCCTCGAAGCGAAAAAAATACAATTTTGGGACATTGGTAATACCCCTACATTGTGATTACATTGTCAGATATAATTTGAATATTTGTTTCTCTCTTTATATCGTCCAAGATCCTGCTTAAGCATCATACTTTGCAGTTGGGTGTGATAGTCTGAATATTCATTTGCGAGCGAGTGTAAATTTAAAGAATTGTGAGGTCGCAGTGCGAAAGATTGCATCTTATAAAGAGGACAAAACAATCCTGATGGTGAGTAAAGCACAATCTAATCATGGAAGAATGCAAAGAGCTTGAATAAGAAAAATATCATACCAACTTTAAAATTTGGGTGAAATTGAAGGAATATTAGGAGTATTAGGAATACATATCATGGTGAAAGGAAAAGGGAGCATTTATTAGAAAAGAAGAGGAGCACGTTTAAAAAAAGGGGGAATTATCTGACTCAGGTGACAATGGGGCACTTCTCGCACCTGATAAGAGGCACTCACCAGAGGTGGAAATACGGCACTTATGGGGGCACTTATTACAAAGGAAAAGGAGCAATTATCAGAACGAAAATGGCACTTATAAGAAAGGATAAGGGCACGTTTAAAAAAAAAGGGGCACGTATCAAAGATAAAAGAGGGGCCCTTGCTTCAAAGTTAAATAGGGCACCTCTAAAATTTGAATAAGGGCACTCACCGGAAATGAAAAGGGGCACTTATAAAATTGAAAAGGGGGCATAGAGAAGAAAAGAGGCACTTGTCAAAATATAAGGGGCACCTCTCAGATTTGAAAAGAGGCAATTTTAAGAAGTGAAGGGGCACTTATCAGATGTGTTAAGGGGCACCTCTTGTACATGGAAAGGGGCACTCATCTGAGATGAATAAGGGCACTTGTGACAATGGAAAGGGTCACTTATTACTAATTAAAATGGGCACTTGTCGAAGGAAAGGGGTACCTATCAGGTTTTAATAGAGGCATTTATCAGAGATATGAGAAGGAGCATTTATGAGAAGGTGAAGGGGCTCTTATTAAAAAAGAAAAGGGGCATTTATGAGAAGGGAAAAAAGCACTTATTATTAAGAAAAAGGGGGCATGTGTCAATATAAGAGGGGGCACCCATCAGGGGTGAAAGGGGGCACTCATCAGAGATGAAAAGGGCACCTCTCAGATTTGAATATGGGCAATTATCATTGGTGAATGGGGCACTTATCACAGGTGGTAAGAGTCACTTATAAGAATGTTGAAGTATATAAAAGGGGGCACTTTTCCTTTGTAAAAAAGGGTACTTTAGGGGTACTTTAGGGAAAAAAGTGGAGAGGGAAAACTGTGCCCCTTACCCCCCCCCCCGTGTTCGCCGCCTCTGCTTTGAAATTATTCATCTAAGTCATTGTCATTATAAGTTCAAATGAACTTTAGACCTGTAAAGCAGTATATTATTTGATAAGCAATCTCTTTTTAATCCAACCTTTATCCACACGCACTCATTTTGTAATTTTGCTTTCAGAAACAGGGGGTGTCTTATATGTCAAAGAGCCAACGGAACACACAGTTTGGCCAACTTGGTGGTAGTGGGTGTCGCTTTGTTTTGTTACATGCTTGCTAGAAAAAGCGACATGTCCCATAATTCGCTATTAACAAAATCCAAGATAGCTCTGGCACCCCACCCCACCCCCTTTCTAACCCACCACTCTGTATTGAACTGAACCTTGCCCCTTTCTTACAAAATAAACATTTGTATTAAACTCAAAATAATGAATAGATATTTACATTACATTACCTTGAATCATATCAAAGATACCACATGTTAAGCGGGGATAATACATTTGCTCCTGCTTGATTTATTTCGTCAAATGTAAAGCTTAGTTAAGAACCAGCAACAATTTATTTCACAGAATCATACGGAATATGAGACATTTTAAAACAATGACGCAACATTGGATCTGCGTTCATGTTATGTAAGGCGGAAAGTTTAGGTTTGGGTTACAGCTGGGGCCAGACTTGGAGCAGAGACAAGTCTTTGGTTGGGTGAAAGAATTTGACTTGTGCAAGGATCTCTTGGGCTACATTTTTACGAAATTCGGTTTACTTATTCGCCAAAGCCATTGTTATGATCAGTGCAATATATCAATACATTTCGCTTGAAAATGAAGCGTTTTATGAATCTGAAGAGATTAATGGTTTTTTTTTCCTTAATCTGAAGAGATGAATCATTAATTTTCGCCAAAAAACATGTCTTAAGCCTACCGGACATTATACGATCGGACTACGATCCGCCGTTGTCCGATATTGGAAGAATTTGCAACAATATTTTATATAAATATTCAAACACGTAAAATCGTAATCATCAAGGATCTGAATAGTCAAGTTACTAATATAATATAAATCTGTTCAAGGGGTTTAAAACTTTTTTGGAGAAAGAAAAACAAAATCGACTCAGAATCGTAGTGATGTCGCACCAGTAGTGTGATTGTGTACGATTTTGAAACCGATTCGGCCTGAATTCTATTTAGAAGGCTCAAATGCAGTAAAATCATGATTGTTGGGGTCCTTATCTAGGACCTAAATCAGGCATAATATGATGTTTTGGTCTAGATTTCCACATCTAATATTGCCATTTCTTTGAAAAAGTGATCGCATGGTGGTCGTATAGTATGCGGTAAGCTTTACAATCATATTGACATGTTTGCAGGCTCCAAGGTCACGATCAGCAACTAGGATATTTGATATGGATAGTGGGTTTTCCCAGCCGATTTTCTAAAAACGTGTTTTATACGACATTGATTCATCAAGATCATGGGAAAGCAAGAATTCACGTGCAGTTGAATACAAGTTTGTTACCCAATCTTCCATGACTGCAAGCGAATAAAAAGATGATATTCCTCTTTAAACGGGTAAACACCTTTTTGAGCTATCATTGCGCTTCATAGTCCACTATTGTCAATCAATTATTATCCGTTTCACTTATGAACACAAAACTTTGAAGTAGAAGACAGAGTAGTGCAACCTTATATCCATAAAAACATAACACTAACGGTTGTTGGCATACATTGGGTAAAAAGGACACAACGTTTGAACCGTGGTGTAACCTGTTATTCAATGAAACCGGGCATGATTATACATTTGCGATCATAATTGTCCAATCTTGCTATGTACAATGAAATATCACTTTGGATGTTGAATGTTATTGTGAATATAAAGATACATCTGGCGTATAATTATTACATTAGTCACCTCCTGTATAAAAGTCAAATGATATCTTCTAAGTAACTAAATTTGGTAGTTGCCATGGGATCGGCAGAATTGATCTAGTAGTGGTTAAAAGACACGTGCTGCAGCTTAACAATTAGATTCACACTCAAATCACAATGAGGAAATGCATCGTGAAAATGCATATACACAGCATTAACAACAAGGGGAAATGAATTGATTCAGATGCGGAGATCTTTAGAGTTGAAGAAAAAAATGAATTGAGGGAAGAGTAAACTAGAATGGATTGAAAAGGCAAGCACAATATATAAATGATATCAATAGTGAATCATCAGTGGCAAATGTGGATTACCGCCTTGCCAAATGCCGGTAGTGCCAGAGGTTAAGCACTAATATTTTATATTAACCATGTTGACACGATCGCAAAGACTGTCGACAATTTAACAAACGCGTAAATTCAATATCTCCTCTGAAATCAGGCTTACATTTCGTAATACGTCATTGGCTGTACTGTTCACACATTCCAATCGATAATGGACAAAGCCTATCAAAATTCCCGTAAGGATGATTCTTTTTCGAAAGTCTTTGAGATCGTGCTCATTTTTCATAATCTTGTGGATGCAACAGTTACATTATCATTCCGCTTCATTTAAAGATTTGTTAAGATGTTTCACTTTTCCAGTGTCCTCTTTGTGTTTCCATTTCATTAACATTTTGAAAATAGCATCTTTCAAGGATGATGCATTTTGCCGCCTGATGCTGTCGTGTTTGGTATACCCAACCCCTCAGTTAATGACAACCTCCGTCTGCAGGAAAGCAACCTGCCAGTTTCAGAAGTTCCTTTTCCGTGACGATTTGGTCCGACCTATCTTGCTCATAAAGTTTTAATAATCTGTCTTTCCGATTTTCATGAAGTTATTGTGAGAATAATGGTTTATTTGATGTTTTGCCTGCGTCTCGATGATATAAGGCGCTTTATAATGCTATTAAAACAATACAACACATTTCACTTGCATCTTTTGGAGCGCAAAATCTGCTTACCTAGATAATCCATTTTCAGAAAACATTTGTAAGAATTTCTTTAAATATATACAAAGATTTATATCCTTAAACATTTTACTTTCATGTTCTTGTAAAACGATGAATCTGTGTGTGCACTTAATGCTATTTAGTGAAATAATAAAGTTAGAAAAAAGTTTGGATTTTTTTTTTTGTTCTTCCTCTTACGGATCAGCATTATGAGGCATGAATGTGAGAGAATAATTATGTGTGCGTGTGGGCGTGTGTGAGAGAGAGATCAGAGGAGAGACTGAGAGAGATTTTACTGCTTATGGCTTTTGATTTGACTCGATATTCTATTATTTTAGGTAAGCTGAAGAGATGTCCTTAAATATACTTTCTAAATGGTTAATACATGGTTTTGGCGTTTATTCTGGCTGTGCTAACATTTTGGGCCTATGAGTGATACCTTTTTTTATCTATATAAATTAATTTTGGGGATAGTGCAAGTGTGGGGAAGGAGGGAAAATGGGCTTGTTCATTTGCATTTACACCGCAAGCAAAAATTGTCGATTTGTCCTCACATTCCGGTGTTTTGTCGGTAGTTGCTAGGCAAACACGCCTATAAACCGGAAAAAAATCCAACCCTTGAGTGTCGTCAATTGAAACGCTTCCAGAAATGTCACCGAATTGAGATGTGTAAATGCCCGCTCTTGATACATCGGCGAACGTTTCCGGGTTTTGGTCACGTGACTCTCCTCGCTTCCATGCGATCGTATGCAGAGCAGCGAGAAGTCGTCATGCACACTACTCACCAAAAATCGGAATGAGCAAACACCGACGATTTGTAATGGTTTTTTTTTCCAGTAGTGTAAATGGCAGTTCCAAAATCGAAGATTTTTCAAAATGGTGTTTAGGCTGTGTTAATGAGCCTATCAAACTATCCCAACAAATGTCACATAATAGCCCAGGACAAGTTTGAATTGCTGGAAGATGCAGGGTATCAAAAAGACATTTTGAAAAATTTAACATATGATAATTGTACTGTAATAAAACAATTTCATGTGAAAACATTCAATTGTGAAGTAAACTTTCAATGGTTAGGGTAATATGTTAATCATATGGGATTTCCAATTCAGTTTATTGTTAATAGTAAGCCCGATTAATCTCATAGAACATATTTACAACAGGTAAAATATCTCCTTTTAGGTTTCTAAGGGCATTGGGACTTGAATAGAAAAAGAAAACTTTCGAATGTTCTGCAAGTAATAATTTGGTCTTATTTACCAAGCGTAGTCACATCACTACCAAACTGCTTTTCCCGCGGACCCTTACTCCAATAGCCAGGTACCCATTTACATCAGGGTGGAGAATGGTATAAACTATATATGGATCAATGTCTTCCCCAAAACGGTAGTACCGGGCTGGGATTCGAACCTTTAACCCTTTAATTGAGAGTCAAGTGAATAAACCACTTTAGTGATATAATCTGAGGATTTGAATAACACGATCGCAAAGATTTTTTCAAGGAATCAACCTAAGGGTAATTTCAATACCATTTTGTTTTATTCCTGTAGTCATTTTTTATTTCGAAAATTTCGTTTGATGAAGGAAAAGCTTAGTGCAATTGTTTTAATGAAGTCTTTGCAACCTTGTTAAGGCATGATTTATATAAAGCACCAAGAAATATCGGTTATAGAGATTGAGTAAAGATCATATATACTGTTTGGCAGCAAAACTTTCATTTTTTATAATGTAAATTAGCAATGCCTTACATGCCTTATGCCTGGATTACATTTGCCCCGGGCGCCGTACGATAAATTAGTCTACGATTTTTCGTGCGATTTTAGTGGCATCGTAGGAAGCTACGGGCTACGATGTTTGTGTTTACATTATCTACGAGCATCGTGCCATTTCTTGTATTGGCCCTCGGCAGGGCAGGCAGGCCGGGGCAAATCCGTACGGAGGCTGATCGGAGATTGTACGGAAATCGTGCAATTTCAATGCAGTAGCCGTGCAGTTTCCGCAGCCTCCGCACGGAAATCGTACGGAGCCCGTACAGCTTCCGTGCAAAGGTTGCGCGGAGAAGGCGCGGTGACCGTGCAGCAGCCGTGCCGTTTTTAAGCGTTTTTTTGCCTCCATATTCACCTAAAAATCGTGCGTTTGCTGCACGGTCAGCGCGAGTCCTCCGCGCGATGCCCGTGCGGGGATTGTGCAATGACACCTACGACCTGTCTACGGACTACGGGCTTACGATTTTTCAAATTTGTATAACTTCAGGCATTATGCCTGGATTACATTTGCCCCGGGCGCCGTACGATAAAATGGTCTACGATTTTTCGTGCTATTTGGGGGGCATCGTAGGAGGCTACGGGCTACGATGTTTGTGTTTACATCATCTACGAGCATCGTGCAATTTCTTGTATTGGCCCTCGGGGGCAGGCCGGGGAAAATCCGTACGGAGGCTGCTCGGAGATCGTACGGAAATCGTGCAATTTCAGTGCAGCAGCCGTGCAGTTTCCGCACGGAAATAGTGCAGCTTCCGTGCAGAGGTTGCGCGGAGAAGGTGCGATGACCGTGCAGCCGCCGTGCCGATTTTTGAGCGTTATTTAGCCCCCATGTTCACCGAAAAATCGTGCGTTTGATACACGATCAGCGCGAGGCCTCCGCGCGATGCCCGTGCGGGGATCGTGCAATGCCATCTACGACATGTCTACTGACTACGGACTTATGATTTTTCAAATTTGTATAACTTCTCGCGAAACAAAATCGTAGAGGCCGTGGAGCCCGTGAATCCGTACGAAAATCTCACGGCCGCCTCCTGCCTCCACACAGAGGCCGCACGGAAAAGGGGATACGGGCAGGATACGGGCTCCGTAGACTAATCGCAGGCCAAATGTAATCCAGGCATAAGATATCCATACAAATTCCACTTATTCCGATTTTATCATTGGATTACTACAGTGAAATCTGTATATAAACACCACTCGAGGGGGCACAAAAAAAAACAGCCCTTATATAAACCAGATAGTCTTTAAATATAGACATAAATAGACAGGTGGTTCCTGCAGTTGGTCACTAAAGCAGGTTTGACTGTATATGATAATTTGAATAAATATAAATGCACAAACGGGTTCATAGGACTTTGATACATGGATAAATTCGCGCTGTATAAAGGGTTCATAAAAGCAAATATAATGCAAACAGTTAGTAAATATAGCTTTTGGACTTTGTACAGTAACATCTTAGACCATATAGTATATAGTATATTAGCATTTGACCTAATATTGCAAAGAAAGAGACTCTTTAAAGGGAAGGTTGAGTTCTGGAGAGAAAAAATTCCCTGAAAAGCATTGCTCTTCAAATGCCTCAATATTCTAACTATGGCATGTAACATAATACAATTCGGAACGGATTGTTATGCCACATTTTCGTTTAGTCCCATATAGATCTTTCTGTGTACAGTGCTTGTAACTTTACCAAGAATGGGCCAAATTTCTTATCATTTTGATGATTTCAGAACCTTGCAGTACACACCAATAGTTATATGCTAGATGATCAACCTTTTCTGATCGATTCCACAACTTTTCTTTCACAATGCAATCGCATGACCAAAACTCAACTTTATCTTTAAGAATCAAATGAATTGCATTCTAATTAGAATTGATTTTTTTTAAACCTCAAAGACTAGTTCGAGGAGAGCAATCCTGCTTATAATTTTCGAAGTGTTGTCCAAAACTGAAGTCAGAAAAATCTCTCCAGATCTGTTTAAAAAGTTAAATTAAACCGGTAACATTGTTGAAGGTTGATGCAAAAACTGCGTAATTTTTGTATGAAATGTTACTTATTATATTTCATATACTGTACTAACCCTCTAACATGCAAAAAAAGCCTTTACACATTCTCAAACCACACAAATATAAATGGTTTTCAAGGCGTCAATGTGTAACCCCCTCTTACAGTAAATTTTCCCAACCAATTTTTGAATTTTCCCAACCGTTTTTGCATGAAAATAAAACATAAACCAGGGCCCCGTATTACAAAGAGTTGAAATCAATCGTAACTTATTTGCGATTGATATCAATCGTAACTATGTACATAAGAGATAGGAGAATGCAAACTTGCGATTGATTGGAGGACTTACGATTGATTTGGATCAATCGTAACTCTTTGTAAGACGGGGCCCAGGCTGTTAAATTTGTTTCAACACTCAAATGTTTGGGATGGTATATAGAGCCAATTCATTGCTTTGTGACGATTTACATTTACCTAAAATTTAATTAAATTATAATAATACAGTTGGGAGAATTTAAGAATCGATCAGATCAGTTTTTCCAATTTGTATCATTAATAATGGTATGTCTTCACTCACACTTTCAGATTATCTTTATTTGTACATCTGGCATTGAAGACACTACCTTAGCACTATTTTCTCTCATCTGAACAATGTAACCAAGTCCCTTTAAAGCACTTCCTGTTAGCAAATGAATTCATATATTTTCTTTTGTGTTGGAAATGTGTTACAATTAAAAATAAAATCCTTTATAGAGCCATATTTAACACGTTTCAATCGGACCGGCTCTTAAAAGTAACAGCACCCCCACCTCTTCGTATCACCACAATGTAGCGCGGCAGAGCCAGGAGCAGGAGTAGTACAATGCCACTTATAAGAATCGGGACCCAATGACATTTATTTGTAATGATGTATTCTTAAAATTTATCCCAAAAAAATTAACAATCACAATATTATTCGACGTAAGGCATAACGAGGAAGCAACATTCTAAAGACCTCGTGAAGATGAAAACTAGTGTTACAGGAGATAAAAAAGGGTTTTCAGTCTCAAAATTAAAAAGTTTGTTATCGACCCTATGTACATAGGCCTAGGTGATCGTTTTTTTTTCGCCAAAAGAAAGATTTTCGGTTAGTGTACCCACATTTAAATAGGACGTCCACCCTGATATTAAGTTGGTTTGAATAATAGAAGAAAAAAAGAGAAAAAACAGATAAGTGAAACAATTAGCAGTGTCCGATTAAAAACAGGATAGTTATGATGTTTCGTAGTTGTCATCATTGAAACGCAATCTGACAACTATGTGACATATCTTGCGAGGTTTCCTCCCAATTTCCCAGTACTAAAAAACTTTCAAAGTCTATATTTTCCCTTTAAAAAATTCCAATTATAAATTCACGCTAAATATGATTAATTCAAATTGGTTTTTTATTCAACCCCTGTATGAAAAATATAACTAAAGAAAAGGAAGTTCATGAAATATTATATACAAAGCAAATTGGAGAGGAGCTCGCAAGATACGTCACAGTGTTGCCAGTTTATGTTTAACTGATGACAACTTAAAAAATATAAAACTTTCCTATTTTTAATAGGATATTGCTAAAACTTTCACTAATCTGTTTCTCTCATTTTCTGCTATTATAAAACCAACTAAATGTCAGGGTGGATTCCCTTTAAAGGAGTATTCTACAGTTTCAAAATCAAAACCATGAAGCTTTTTATCCACCCTTAGTATATTGGCTTATGTGATCGTTTGTTTTGGGGGTTGGTGTACCCACTTTTAAACACGTTTCGTTGCCCCTGATTGGGCCTGAATCAAGGGCAGATAATCGCTTATCGCTTACGATAGTACTGACGCACTACAGCACTCAGTATATGTGAGACTGCGATATGATACAACACGCTTGGTGTTAGTACAGACTTCGATGCATGTGCCACATTGACTGCAAAAGCCTAGCGTTATATATTAGCACATCAATTTCGTTATTCAATTCATAAGGAAAAGGAAAAAGTCAGGTAAGTTTGCATATACGTATGTTCTGTTTATTTCGGTTCCTTAAGTAAGTAATATAAAGTGGTCATAAAGAAATATTAGGACACAACCTGCTTTTCTTAGATAAACATATTAACACATAGACACACCGCTGCTCGAAAACCGCATAGACTATACTGATGTACATATACGTGTAGTACATGTAGTATTTTTGGTATCGAATCTCCCCGATCGTCAACCCTAAGCATTCTCACAGTTGCACATGATGTCTTGGGGATAACAGACGTGGGTTTAACTTTGTGAGCGATAAAGAACGATATGAGAATAATTGAATGCATTTCAACTTGTGTTTGAAAACGGAGATCTTGCGGTATGATATTTTACCTCACCAGTGCGTCGTGCATGTGATTTCCTATTGTTCAGATGATTGAAGTTATCAGTGTGCCTTGCTAATTTCCAATACATTTGGTCTGAAACAGCAGCAGCAGAGGTTATTGTACTAGTGGTAGTAGTAATAGTACTACTACTAGTAGTTGTAGTAGAAGTAGTAGTAGTAGCAGTAGTGGTGTTAGTAGTAGTAGAAGAAGTACCAGCTGCAGCCATCGTCATCCTAGTCACCGTCGTAACAGAAGCTATATTGTTATTATTAGTAGTAGTAGTATTATATTTATCTTTATAATTATTATTATCATCATTATTATTATTATTAATGTAATGTAGTAGTAGTAGTAGTAGTAGAAGTTGTGGTAGTAAAAAATTATCACGCGTGTTCTTCCTCTCCTTTTCAGGTGTGAGGCAAAATAAATCGCCATGACTGATACATTGACAGATGAAAAGCTTAGCGAACTAGCAGAGGCTTTGGCCGTAGACATGAATTTACCCACGCTAGGTCTAAAGCTGGGATTCAGGCAATCAAAGGTCAATTATTATATGGGTATAAATAATAAAAATGATAGTTTCCAAGGAACCAACAACATGCTGTTTGACTGGAAAAGAAAGACCCCAAGAGCGAAACAAATACCTGATTTAGTGAAGGCACTGGGTGACTCTAGTTTGGCGGCTTTTGTTGATGAATTCTTCCCTGAAGGAGGTAGGATGGCTTCAAATAATCCTGTTCGTACAACTTGGGCATGATTTGACATAGTTTTGTTTTTTATCAAATTCGTAAAAAAACATGAAATTGGTATGTCCTGCTAAAAATGAACAAACAAAGTTGTTTTGTACCAAATTCGTAAAACCCGGAGAAATTGGATACTTGGTGTTGTTCAGGAAATTTATCTGCACATGAGCCGATGTGAGCAGACTGATGTCATTTATACCAAATTTTAAAAACCCACAAAGATTATTCATTTATACACCTACGGTACATTTCATGGTATACAGGCTGAAATATTATTGTCAAAAGGGTGAGCAAAGATTGGTCATTAATTAAAGCGTCTCCATCTCTTTGACATTGATTCGTTGTTACATGCGCCGGTGGCACCTCTCCATGTTTAAAAAATCTGTGTTGTACACACATTATCAAATTACATAACCTGATTCTAATTGTGTACTTAAAATGGGCACCTAAAACCTATTTGCATAATCTTGAGGCATGAAAATTAAAAGATGATATTTCTACATGATATTATACTTGCAGGGAGAACACGATTAATTACTGATAAGGCTAACCTGGGTAAACAAGAAATATTATTATTATTCTTATTGATATTATTATTTCATAAACTGGGATTTGTGAACCTGGCAGATCAATATCTAAATACTCCCAATCCCTGTAAACGAACATTGGCATGTTGGCAATGTTTCTGAAGTATGTTTTTTTTTTAATGCGTTTCAAACAGAAAAAGAGGAAAGGTACCCACATGTTTCAAAGCATAACATGGTCAATTTATAGATTGCTTTCGTTCAGGTTAAAATAATGACAATCAGTTTTGACCTGTACAAGACTCTGCAAATGAATGAAAACAAATTCAAGATCATTTTTCTATGCGTCATGAGCATAGTGAACATTTGTGTCTATCATACACAAGAACGTTTCATGTGGTGAAACCGAATTCTTCCCTTTTTTCAGGGCAGCAGCAAGAAACAGCCTCCGTCCCTTCACCGGCTGCCATGTCAGCGGCATCCAGCACTAGCAGGTAAGCTTATATTGAGCTATACAACTATTTGCTCGCTTCGTTCCATCGGTCTCTGTTTCCGAGTTACAGGAACTTTCGTAAATAATCAAGACATAATTCCGAAAGGGTCGGTCGGGTGTAACGTTTGTGAAATTATGGACCTAACATGTTAGGTCCATGTGGATATACACCCCTCTTATCGCCAAAGTGTTTGATCCAGCTTACCCGACACTTTCTGACACACTTACAACATATTTACGACAAAACTAGGGTCTCGGGTCGACACTTTTTGATACGAAATATATACTCACATGAGTTCGTATCAAGGCTAGAAACGTTTTCCTTTTTTTTAAACATAAGTACATGTACAAGATTGGTCTTACCTTAAAGGTACTATGTCCCATTTGCAGGCCAAAAAAATGAAAAGGTTAAATTCCATTTGAAAGATAATATGATTTGGAACTTCCCTCAAAACGAAATGGCTTGAAAATAACGACCTTTAGGTGTCGAATCGACTTTCGTGTTTGCAATCCTTTTAGTAATAATCTGATTTACAGACTCTTGTACTGAATGGTCGTATGTTTTGTGCTTCGAAAGATTCAATCGGTTTAATTTTGGCCATTACAAGTAGTGGGTTATTGTTGTATACAAATGCTCATGTACCCTTTACAGCTCATTTTATGTTTGTTATTACCAAAGAAAGAAAGAAGTCAGTCAGTCCTCCAATAGTGTCTGACAGTGAAGTCTAGAAAGTAAACGGGTTTCCTTGCATAATTTGAATACTAGGACACTGTTAACGTTAAAATTTCACATATAGGACATACGTGACATATTCATGACAGTTCTACAGAATTTGATGTTGGCTGCAAATGGGACATAGTCCCTTTAAGAACCATGAATTTAAAGGGGGAAGGTGATTATTTCCATTCAACTTACCACACCTTTTGTGACTATGCTGTATGTTTCCATAAAAGTTAGTGTAACCCTACAACCCCACCCAACGCAAACACCCAATTGAACTAGAACGAAGTATAGTCAACCATTTAACCTTTAGAACCTAATGATAACATATATACATGTATATAGACATATACATATATATATGTGTGTGTGTGTGTGTGTGTGTGCGTGTGCGTGTTATTGATATGTCTTAGTATACAGAATTTGTGTAGCCATTATATCACCAACATAAAATACATAATTTGAGGTGTATGCTTTTGTTCAAATTTTTGTTTAAACTCACAAAAAGGTACAACTCATTTAATCACCTTGATATTCTCACTTGAATCTATTCAATAAAGTATGATTGAAAATATAATGTCTTCAGGAGTTATCATAACAAATCTATTTTTGTTTTTTTTCTTCAAAAGAAACACATGTGAATACAGTGATTATAAAACACGAATCCGATTTTGTGATTGAAACCATATAATGTTGGTGACAAGTCAAATTGCAGACTTTGAATTCGGGACCTTAAAAGATACCGCTATTTAATAAAAAAGGAACACCAAAAAATAACCTTGGCAAAATATTAGAACACTACCATTAGAATATTCTTATTTCGCAAATTCATTGGTCTATTTCATCATATTCATTCAAGTTATTACATTCAGGTATATTCATATATATTGTAGGTCAAACAAGAGAGAAGTAACGAATGGAGAGATCACCAAGTTATCTAAACGTTTACCTGACGGAAAATACATCGAGCTGTGCGAAATCTTGGGATTCGAATTCAACTACTTGCAAAAAATAAAGACGAAAAATTTCATGGACTCCACGGCTGCTTTCAAGGAAATATTGCAAGAATGGAAAAGCAAGGGTAGATCCATGGAGGATCTCGATGCAGCTTTAAGAGAAGCAGATCTTGGAGGACTTGTATCTAAATACAAGAACTAATCATTCACGACACTTGCTCCTGTGACAAATGCTCTGCGTCAATTATGTAATCTAACCGAATTCTAACGTTCTCTCGATCATTAGCATATGGTTGTACGTCACTTGCTCGTGCGACGAATACTCGGCATACAATTTCAACACTAACCGAATTCTAAACTTTAACCTTGGACTATACCTAACCCTACACATTACCTCTAACTCAAATAGTAATCTTAACCCTAAATCTGTACCTTTTATGACTTAAAGCCCTTATAAATTGTCGCAGGAGCACGTGTCTGGTGTTCGGCTAGGGATGCAGTCTAAGCCACCACTACTGTAATTGTCGTATGTTATCACAGGAGCAATTACTTTCTTTCCATAGCAACTTAGTTTTAGTCCATATTGTGTTAACAAAGATAAAGATATAAAATTGTTAACCGTTTATACATCGAATTGACAAGCCTTATCTGCTTTTAGAGATTAACCATTTTTCCATGGGTCTGTACGATAGTTTGTACTTTATATTTTAATCTTTTATTATGTGAATTCACATGTAACTTGTACAATTTGTTTATTTCAAATGTCATTATGATGGAATTACAATGTCAAATAAAACTTGTTAAACAACTTAAAATATGTGTACTTACTCAAACACAAATTAGCACCTATTAGCCTGTACTAAATAAAAACAAACTTGTGCTAGAAAATGTTAAATCATACATTCACCGTAAATGTAACTATTAAATTTGTTTTTATACGACCCCTATACAAAAACAAGTCTTTTCCGTCATCAATAATTAACAGATGAAGTTTATGAAACTTTCTGAACAGAGCACATTGGAGAGGACATCGCTAGATACGTTACAGTGTTGCCAGATTGTGTTTAACTTCTGACCCCTTCAAAAATGTATAACTATTCTATTTCTAACCGGATATTGCTTTTATTAAAATCAAGATAATATTTAAGATGGGTACCAGTTTTCACAAAAGTTTAATGGAACCCGACAGCCCATCAGTACGCGAAGAACCAATGGAACAAAGAAAGTTTGCAAAAAGTAAAAATAGATTTAATTGTGGTTGTTTAAGTATTTCTTTGATTTCTTGTTAAGGAAAGATTTTCATGTGTTTCATATACTTGTGATAACTAAGTATATGTGTATCTACACATATATATATATATATATATCAAAACATTTCTTATTGGTTTTTTTGCTAGTAATGTAGAAGTGCATAAGCCCAATGTGTTAATTTCATGACACACACGTAAGTCGTGTAATTTCAGTAATGCTGTAAAAGACTGAGTATACATCGTTGAACCGTGTTTTGCCCGCATTTCGATTATATCAGTAACCTGTTATGTAATTCGAGCAATATAACACAATTTACTTATATCATCCAGAACGAAATATCAGTTTTATTCTACAAAATATTTTCAATAAACATTTGTCAGAAAATATTCTTAATATACAAATATTCATATTCCCGAACGTGTTTATTCCATGTTCGAGTATAACGATTATTCTGTTGGTGCACTTGATGATGTTTAAATGGAATATAACTTTTGAAAAAGAAGTTTGGAAATTTCCTTTTTGTTCTTCATCTTACGTATCAGCATAATGTGGCATGATGGTGAGAGAATGTGTGTGTGTGCCTGTGTGCGTGGGTGTGTGAGAGAAAGAGGGAGAGAGAGAAATATCTCGAGATCTGACAAGAGACTGCGAGAGATTTGAATACGTATAGCGTTGATTTGATTTGATGTGATATAATTTTATCATGTTTATGTAGGCAGAAGATGTCTTTTTCAAAAATTGTCTTTAAAATGGTGAAGACAAGGGCCGATCATTGTGTGTGTGATATCATTTGGGGCCTACGAGAGATCCCTGTTTCGGAGGGGGGTGGAGATAAGGCAAATGTGGGGAAGGAAGGGAACATTAGTTGGTTCATATTGTAATCATATCAGTGAAAGTTTGAATAAAAACCTATTGAAAATTGCAATCAATCAAACACAAATTGGCTACTCTGGGACGTATCTTGCGAGGTCTCCTCCGAATTTGCCCTGAACTTAAAAAACTCCAAAAGTCTATAATTTCCCTTAAAGGGATCCGGTAACTTTGTCTCAGATTCTAAAACAAAATCCAGGATTTAGCTCATGCTGCAATGATAATTATAAACCTTTAGGTCAGTCAGGAACCCCATGAATTTTACAAGCCGATCGCCTGTCTGATTATCAAGATAATTATGTTTGGAAATCGAAACCAAATTTTGCGTTTTCCTAACGGTTTTCATAACACTACAGTATATTGGGGAAAACGAATATGGTAAAAGCGGTCACTCGAAGATTTTTACTTTTTTGAGGCACTTCTTGATCATTGAAGCGCGGTTTGTTTAGGGCTTCAATATTACACCATATGAAAGACACTGATAACACGTAGGGCCGTGCTTCTCAGATTTAACATTGTTAAACGATGCCTTTCAAACAATTTTCAATCATACATTCACACTAAATACAATTATTGCAAAACAATTCTATTCCGTCATCAATAACTAAAGCAATGAAAGTTTATGAAATTTGTTGTACAAAGCAAATTGGAGAGGAGCTTGCAAAATTAGTCACAAGTGTTGCCAATTTGTGTTTCACTGATGACAACTTTAAAAATCAAAAACTTTCCTATTTTTTAATCGGATATTACTCAAACGTTCACTTATCTGTTTCTCTCATTTTGCTGCTTTTTATTACCAACTTAATACCAGGGTGGACTTCCTTTTAAAGTGACTCGGTAACATTGTTGAAGGTTAATGGAAAAACTGCGTAATTTTTGTATGAAATATATTACTTATTATATTCCTTCTACTGTACTAACCCTCTATCATGCAAAAAGTCCTGAAAAAATTCTCAAACCACAAAGATATTTATGGTTTTCTTTGAAGGCGTCAGTGTGCGACACCCTCTAACAGTAAATTCTCCCAACCATTTTTGATTTTTTTTTTTCCAACCGTTTTTCCATTAAAAATCTTTCAACGCTTAAATGTCTGGAATGGTATAAAGTGCCAATTTACTGCTTTGTGACGATTTAAGTTCACCTAAAATCCAATTAAATTGTAATAATATAGTTGGGAGAATTAAGGAATCAATCAGATCGTTTTTTATTTGTTATCATTAATAATGGTTTGTTTTCACTCAAACTTTCAGATTATCTTTAATTGTACATCTAGCATTGAAGTTACTACCTACCTTAGCACCATTTTCTCTCATGTGAACAATGTTACCAAGTCACTTTAAAGGGGGTAATTCTACAGTTTCAAAATTAAAACCGTCAAGCTTTTCATCCACCCTTTGCACATCGGGTTAGCTGATCAGTTTTTCTTTTCGGTTGGTGTACCAACTTTTAAACACGTTTCGTCGCCCTGAACCAAGGGCAAATAATCGCTTATCGCTTACGGTAGTACTGATGCACAACAGCGCTAAGTATATGTGAGACTGCGATATGAAACTTATTATCATTACTAAACCGTATATCTTTTAAAAATGAAAAGAAATCAAAGCTGTTTATATTTGATAAGCCACTGGAGGCAATTTTAATAAATGCTGTTAAAGTCTGGATCAACATAATTATTCCAATGTGTATGCGAATTGGTTTTTTTATTGTCAAATAGTGCCGTAGGCTTTTATTTGCCTACATTGAGTAACAACTAGGTTTTTTGAGAATAGGGGAAAACCAACCATTCCAATAACTAGGAGATGTTTACAAACCCTCCCTTAGAGGCGCCAAAAGTTTTCAAAAGATACCGCAGTAATTGGGAATTCCCGCGTTGCAACTTTGCAATAACGCACGCAACACACATTCACGCACACGACACACAGCCCACCCCCTAACACAAACACACACAAAGCACCTTTGTTGTATTGCGAAGGAAGATCAGGTTTATTCTCATTCTGCATTCAATACATTCATACATTTTCCACGCTCATAATGTCGTGTTCCGAATTTCATTTCTAATGAAGCATATGCTGTTTAAGTTTCTTGATGATTGTGTTCATAAAAATCGTTCTTTTTTCCATCCTCTATTAGACATTCCAGTCACATTAGCATTCCTAAATTTAAGGTATATCGTTATCTATTTTATATTTCGGAGACAAGTCTGTGATATGCATTCAGCTTTTCTTTATCTCTTAACCTTTTTTTTTTGGGGTTCTTTTTTGTTAAATATTCGTATTTTCACATGTTTCATTAAATTACATTAGTTGCCAAGATAAGACATAGCATTGCATTAACAATACTTAGCTCGTTTACAAAGCTTTGAATGATTATGCCCCAATTTATATGTCTGAATTATTATGTTTTAAATCACATCCATATGCACGTGACTTTGAAGTACACGCGACACGCTACTTCTAATGCTGCTACCTGACATATAAACAAAAGTAACTATTCGAGGTCGCGACGTTCTAAAGCTTTGGAATGAGCTAACACTAGACATAAAAAAGCCTCATCTGTTGTTGACTTCAAAGTGTTGTTAAAAACTTGTTTTCATGAGATTTTGAAGAGTTTTTTTATTTTTTTTTTATTGCGTGTCTGTACAATGGCACTGTTGGGAGTTTTGTTTTCATCGCAGCGTAGTATAGTTTATTGATATAGTAGTTGCGCTTTATTGAGAAGTCTACCTTCATTTCCACTCCACCATACAACACAGAGCTACGTGCACATCCACCATTCGCTACAACATACACACACACAATACACTCACAAACTCATACACATAGATCGTATGAACACATTTTCATTTTTTTCATTTTACCTTAAGATTTTTCCCTTGAGGCCGCCATCCTAGTCAAGCATCGCTTATGGATTGCGGTCTCCTGCATTTTTTCCACAGATAGTTCGGATCATACTTTAAATTCATAATAACATGTTATAGAAATATCAAGTTCAGTATCATATGAGTATAATCATGAAAATAACATTGTGACATGAAGTTATCATTGTTTGTATATTTTTAATCATACCTTACGTTTATATGTTCTTTGTTATCCAGGCTTTGTTATTTGGAAAAATACGGAAATCAAATCAAATCAAACGTTTCCACAAAAAAGCCCCGACCTTGTTTGATCAATTTAGTTCATAACAGTTGAATGGTTCTGTTCTTTGTATCATAGCGAGAATGAATCCTAGTTTTCTGTCATACTCCTAGTCTTCTCGTCGTGTACATAAGACAATTTAAGTCCTTGTTGATAATTTTTAAAACTAGTGCAAATTTATTCTTAATCAGGTCACAGTGTAATATCTCTCCTTAACATAACCTGGGAATGCCATTTTTTTAATCCACATTTTAAGAATAACGTCTGCTCGCTTTTTAATAATATGTTCTTATCTTTTTATAATGTATAAATGTATTATGCCAACATTACATATAAACATAATTGATCCAGCTTTGGCTTTATTGATTGATTGGTTTGAGTTGATGATTCGTGTTTATTCAAATAAATTCTGCTATGCACTCTTACCAAGTTCAAAGTTCATTCGTTTATCACAGGTAGCCACTTTGGCGGCTCGAACGTAATACGTGATTTAGTAGACAAGCTATGGTTTCATACATATACGTTTTCACAATTACCACATCCATGCCTTCCTGTAACAATCCAATTCATGGTAATATTGAAGGCTCATAACAATTACGACTACTTGTACTGTAACAACGGTAAGTGATAAATGATTGTGAATTAAATTATTTTCATAATTAAATCGTAAATTCGTGAAAATTGATCCTGTTTGTCTAATCTTATCTCCTTATCTCTACATTGGGCATCGGATAATACGACGTATTACATATTGTATTCGTTTTATTGTGATAGAATGAATAAGACAAGGAGAGGAGAATTTTTAATGACAAGTTGCCCCTAACCAAGACATCAAGATAAACATGTATTCGGCCTTATTTATAAAATATTGTATATGAGTTCTACATGTAAGCAATAGTTTACATTGAACCTTTTTCCTAAAATATTGGGGTTCATAAAATGACCATTGTGCCGCTACCAGCCTATTTTAAGTCTAATCTTTATTGATACTTTCAGAACCTTAAATTGGTTCTAGGACGACACAATGTCAGGAACCCTGATGGTGCTGTTGTATCTGAAAGTGAAGAAAATTAAGTGAAGTAAAGAAGAAATGCCCCTTAAAGGATTGCTTTCAACTGTTCACTCATTCTAAATATGACAAGAAAAAAGTGAAGCGTTTGGACCGAACTTTTATTTTAAATTAATTTTGTAGTCCCATACCCATATTACTCTGTGCAGCACATTTGACTTTTAGCAAAGAGGAGAAATGAACTTAGGATTTACGTTTTTATTTTTTTCTTGATATTTCATGTATTTTCCGTCACCAGGGCCCGTATTCAATAAACTTCTAAGACATTTTTCTTAAGTCTAAGAAAATGTCTAAGAATTTGTCTAGGTTAAGAAAGTTGCCTTAGCCGTATTCTAAACACGTAAAGCAGTTTGTCTTAGCTTAGACAACAGATAAGAAAAATTCTTAGACCCGATGACGTCATGTTGGAAAGGCAAGTTGGTCGAGTCGAGTGACTTAATTGCAGCTCAATTTGCCTATGCAATTTGCGTGTTAAAATAAAAATCGCACCGCACGAAAATTATACACAAAACGTATGGGAGATAAAGTGTATGGGAGGAATGATGCTCACAGAATTGTTTTAGGCTTGACCAATTAACTGACACTAAAATATTAGTAAGGCAGTCTAGTCAAGACCCCCTGATCTGTAGATCGAACATCCACCGTAGGATTGTTTATACTTTTCTGTCAAACATCTTCGAAGAGCCGAACCGGGCTATTATTTTTATGCCGCGGGCCTATAAATAGGGTCCGTGAAGTTAGCGCCGTCGCTAGCCGGCCGGCCAGCGCTAGCATTGGAGCTACCCTTAGCCTAGGCATCTCCCTGGCCTAGGCATTACATCGTATACTGCTATAGCTAGTCTAAAATTAATCAAATAGCTTTATCAGACCGATAATATAACAAATGTTGTCTCACCTAACATCATGCCGATGACACATCATTCCCTGTTTCCATATTTTAATGCCAATGACTAAGAGATGATTTCTTTACAGCAGCTATGTCATAATATAAAAGTAGTGTTACTGTTATGAAGGCGGCCTATGCTATATCCTGGATTAATTGTGTATTACAAATAAACATACACAATTACAAAGCTATAATTAAAGTCTATAGTCTATGGCGTTCCTGCGCGCTGCGCCGCCGACGCTGTACTATATGATATGCATATACGCGAAGCTTACGTTGATATAGGTCAACTGATAACCTGCGCTCGCAGCCTTCATTCCATTTAATCGAAACCCAAAGCGACAATGCGTACAGCAGCACTGCCGGTGCCGAAGCCCTATTTAAGCATCCTCATGAGTATGCTTAAATGTAGGGTAGATTTCTTACTTATCTTAGATATCTCGATTGTATAGAATACGACATGCTATTTAAGCCCTTTTCTTAGATAAAATCTAAGAATTCTTCTTATCCTTAAGGCAAAATTCTTATCCCCCAATGCTTTTATAGAATACACATTTTTGCTAAGACTGTTTTCTTAGCCACAATTTAAGAAAAAGTACTTAGATTTCATGCTTAAGAAGTTTATTGAATACGGGCCCAGGTCTTCCGAAGTCCACCGAAGATTTCGACGATATTTTGGAGAAAGTTGCAAAGAAAGTCCGCAAAAACTCAGAAATCGACAAATAGGAAGAAAACTTAGATTTTCTACGGAAGATATTCATGATTACATAGCAACTAATCACAAAACCCAGAATATAACATATGATGGAACTTTTCAAATGCTCCGGGATTGGGAAAAAGGTCAAAAGAAATCTACCAAGCAAGAAGCTTTGAAGGCTGCTTTGGAGGAATCTGGACAAATTCGTCTTGCTGATGATCTCTTTCCTTCCAATATATAAACACATCGATAAAGAAGGAATCGGTGGCTGTCCTCGAAGGAGGAGTGTCAAGCTCTGTTCTTCGATGCATTGGTATTCGAAAAAAGTACTTCCATAATGCTCTTTATGTGAAGCTTTAGTAAATTTATATGACATCGATGAATAGTTTTTTTTTTTTTAAGTTCACTTATTTGATGTTTTCAGTCGTTCTTTTATCACTCGTGTTTGAGGGTATTTATATGTCGAATGTACATAAATGTACTTGTCTGTCTGGATCCAGAAGGGATACTATTTTACACACTGCTTATAACGGATAAATTTGGCTATTATCATAATTAGGTGATACGTACGTAGTTATACGTATCACCTCTTGATTTCGTCAAGATTTTTCTTTATTAGTTGATACGTACGTAGTTATACGTATCACCTTTTGATTTCGTCAAGATTTTTCTTTATTATTATTAGGTGATACGTACGTAGTCATACGTATCACCTATTGATTTCGTCAAGATTTTTCTTTATTAGGTGATACGTACGTAGTTATACGTATCACCTATTGATTTCGTCAAGATTTTTCTTTGTTATTATTTATTAGGTGGTCTGTCGGAATCGACAGATCACCTATTGTTTTTGTCAGAATTTTCTTTCTTTATTAGGTGGTCTGTCAACGACAGATTACCTATTGTTTTCGTCAGAATTTTCTTTATTAGGTGGTCTGTCGGTATCGACAGATCACCTATTAATTTCGTCAGAATTTTCTTTCTTCTTTATTTATTAGGTGGTCTGTCGTAATCGACAGATCACCTATTAATTTCGTCAGAATTTTCTTTTTAGGTGGTCTGTCGTAATCGACAGATCACCTATTAATTTCGTCAGAATTTTCTTTTTTATTAGGTGGTCTGTCGTAATCGACAGATCACCTATTAATTTCGTCAGAATTTTCTTTTTTATTTATTAGGTGGTCTGTCGTAATCGACAGATCACCTATTAATTTCGTCAGAATTTTCTTTTTTATTATTATTAGGTGGTCTGTCGTAATCGACAGATCACCTATTAATTTCGTCAGAATTTTCTTTTTAGGTGGTCTGTCGTAATCGACAGATCACCTATTAATTTCGTCAGAATTTTCTTTTTAGGTGGTCTGTCGGCATCGACAGATCACCTATTAATTTCGTCAGAATTTTCTTTCTTTATTTATTTATTTATTAGGTGGTCTGTCGGTATCGACAGATCACCTATTGTTTTTGTCAGAATTTTCTTTCTTCTTTATTTATTTTTATTTATTTCTCCCACTTTTTTGTTCCGAGGATAACTCAAGATCGGCACAGTCAATTTCTTTCAATTTTTGCACAGTCATGGGTCATTGTCATAAGACGTGACAAGAACATTTTCAAGGTCATCAGGTCATCGTGACGTCATCCAGGCGCCATTTTGTGAAATCACATGATCAATCATATCTTCATGATGCGTAATCAAAGGTCATTCATATTCATATCACATATACTTCCGGTCAAGGGTCAACAAGTCATGTCGTCAAAGGTCGTATAAAGGTCACGACGCGCGCGTACAAAATTTTAATATGCTCAAAATCACTTAACTATTAAACGAGAGTACGAATCAGGTCATTTTAAGCATTTCAAAAATTCCGTCCGTGCGTCCGCGCGCGCGTCATGCGCGCTCGCAGCGCGTACACATCGTAAAACGCCGTTTTTCGCATGGTTTGTATTCCTGACACTATTTTTGACAATTTCCAACTATTTTCAGTCATTCTCGACCTTCCATAATGCCACACGCGTGCGTCAAACTTTAAAATTCGTGCGCGCGTCAATGGGCAATATAATGTAAAAAGTGGTAAAAACATGTCTATATAAATTCCGCCATAGCTCGTCAGAATGCCTAAATACCCCAAATTTTTAACATTTTCTGGAAGCCCATGAAATTTATGTGATTTCATGTATAATTTTGTCCAATCGTATGTTCTGACGTCGTCATATTTGCATATGAACTCGAAAATTTGATTTTGAAAATATGACATCATAATTTTTGTATTCATTTGACAATATTGCAGTAATAGGTTGTCGATTTTCTTCCAAATTTTGATATGTTCTAGCTGAGACAATTCTCTACAAATGCAGTCACCACGATTTTCATTTTGACAAAGGCATCATGGCGTATTTTGCGATTAAAGGAGGCATGTCAATTTTTCACATTTTGCGTGTATTCTCTATGGGACATGACTTTTTCTCAAAACTGGATTCTACATTCCGTCTTTCGCGAGCAATATCTCCGTCGTTTTAGTTTTGTTTTCGCTGAGCTTTGAGTATGTTGTAGCTGAGACAATAAGCTATCACAAGTGTGCCCTTTATTTTTCGATCAGATGCCGGGATCATGCTCATATTTCACTTGCAAAGTGGGATTTGAGAATTCCATTTTCCGTTCACGTGTAATGTCTATGTGGATTATTTTGGTATAGTGGTCATAGCACTTGCCTCCCATTCCGGCGACCCAAGTTCGATTCCTGGTGGGTCATTTTTTTTTTTTTTTTCCGTCGTTTTAAATTTGATTTTATGATCTTCTTCGACTATTATAACATATTATCATATACAATCACAAACAATGTAATAAAATGCCTAATTTTGCGTGTTATATCTATGGGAGAAGAATGTCAATCGTTTGAGTACAACCCTATGGGAAATCTGATTCCTTGTCGTGTATCAAACCTATAGGGTTAATCTCCCAATCTGTTGGAATATATCAAATCATCCCATTTTTATGATGTTAGTCTCCTTCCCAGACGTTTATACTTTCCAGTTATTCAGCCCAGGTATATGCAATGTTTACGTCTCTCCCATGGACATAGAATTGTTTACATGTCTATAACTTCTCTCTTTCTCTATAATATAGTAAATATTCAATTCTATTTATGCTGGAAATATTAAATGCATCGTTCTCCATTGCATCTCTTTCTCTTGCTCTCTCTCTCTCTCTTGCTCTGTTTCCCTTCCCCTCTCTTGTTCTGCCCCTATCCTTCTCTTGCTCTGTCTTTGCATCTTCTCTCTCTACTCTTTCACTCTCTCCCTATCTCTGCCTCCCTCTACCTCGACCTCTTGCCTTGCCTCCCTCTTATTCTCTTGCTCTGTCTCCCTCTGCCTCTGCCCTTCTCTTTTCTTCTCTCTCACCCTCTACCTCTCCCGCCTGCTCTGGTTCTCGTTCTCCTTCTATTATGTCTTGTAATGTTCCTTAATTTTCTATAGCTCTGCCCTTTGCCCTTTGGCCTTGGAACTCAAAATACGAATTTGCATATTATGACGTCAGCATATTTATGGAAAATTGATTGTATCTCTGTAAATATGGATCGATTTTCTTCCAAATTTTGATATGTTGTAGCTAAGACAATTTTCTACAAGATCAGTTATTCAGATTACATAACAGACCACCTAATTCGTCCTCATGACGAATTACATTTCTAGTTTTTATTTATTTCTCCCTTTTTGTTCCGAGGATAACTCAAGATCGGTACAGTCAATTTCTTTCAATTTTGGCACAGTCATGGGTCATTGTCATAAGACGTGACAGGAACATTTTCAAGGTCATCAGGTCATCGTGACGTCATCCAGGCGCCATTTTGTGAAATCACATGATCAATCATATCTTCATGATGCGTCATCAAAGGTCATTCATATTCATATCACATATACTTCAGGTCAAGGGTCAACAAGTCATGTCGTCAAAGGTCGTATAAAGGTCAGGACGCGCGTACGCGCGCGTCAAAATTTTAAATGCTCAAAATCACTTAACTATTAAACGAGTACGAATCAGGTCATTTTAAGCATTTCAAAATTTCCGTCCGTGCGCGTCCGCGCGCGCGTCATGCGCGCGCAGCGCGTACACATCGTAAAAACGCCGTTTTTCGCATGGTTTGTATTCCTGACACTATTTTTGACAATTTCCAACTATTTCCAGTCATTCTCGACCTTCCATAATGCCACACGCGTGCGTCAAACTTTAAAATTCGTGCGCGCGTCAATGGGCAATATAATGTAAAAAGTGGTAAAAACATGTCTATATAAAATCCGCCATAGCTCGTCAGAATGCCTAAATACCCCCAAATTTTTAACATTTTCTGGAAGCCCATGAAATTTTATGTGATTTCATGTATAATTTTGTCCAATCGTATGTTCTGACGTCGTCATATTTGCATATGAACTCGAAAATTTGATTTTGAAAATATGACATCATAATTTTTGTATTCATTTGACAATATTGCAGTAATATTGTCGATTTTCTTCCAAATTTTGATATGTTCTAGCTGAGACAATTCTCTACAAATGCAGTCACCACGAATTTTCATTTTGACAAAGGCATCATGGCGTATTTTGGCGATTAAAGGAGGCATGTCAATTTTTCACATTTTGCGTGTATTCTCTACGGGACATGACTTTTTCTCAAAACTGGATTCTACATTCCGTCTTTCGCGAGCAATATCTCCGTCGTTTTAGTTTTGTTTTCGCTGAGCTTCGAGTATGTTGTAGCTGAGACAATAAGCTATCACAAGTGTGCCCTTTATTTTTCGATCAGATGCCGGGATCATGCTCATATTTCACTTGCAAAGTGGGATTTGAGAATTCCATTTTCCGTTCACGTGTAATGTCTATGTGGATTATTTTGGTATAGTGGTCATAGCACTTGCCTCCCATTCCGGCGACCCAAGTTCGATTCCTGGTGGGTCATTTTTTTTTTTTTTTTGCCGTCGTTTTAAATTTGATTTTATGATCTTCTTCGACTATTATAACATATTATCATATACAATCACAAACAATGTAATAAAATGCCTAATTTTGCGTGTTATATCTATGGGAGAAGAATGTCAATCGTTTGAGTACAACCCTATGGGAAATCTGATTCCTTGTCGTGTATCAAACCTATAGGGTTAATCTCCCAAATCTGTTGGAATATATCAAATCATCCCATTTTTATGATGTTAGTCTCCTTCCCAGACGTTTATACTTTCCAGTTATTCAGCCCAGGTATATGCAATGTTTACGTCTCTCCCATGGACATAGAATTGTTTACATGTCTATAACTTCTCTCTTTCTCTATAATATAGTAAATATTCAATTCTATTTATGCTGGAAATATTAAATGCATCGTTCTCCATTGCATCTCTTTCTCTTGCTCTCTCTCTCTCTCTCTCTCTGCTCTGTTCCCCTCTCTTGTTCTGCCCCTATCCTTCTCTTGCTCTGTCTTGCATCTCTCTCTCTCTACTCTTTCACTCTCTCCCTATCTCTGCCTCCCTCTACCTCGACCTCTTGCCTTGCCTCCCTCTTATTCTCTTGCTCTGTCTCCCTCTGCCTCTGCCCTTCTCTTTTCTTCTCTCTCACCCTCTACCTCTCCCGCCTGCTCTGGTTCTCGTTCTCCTTCTATTATGTCTTGTAATGTTCCTTAATTTTCTATAGCTCTGCCCTTTGCCCTTTGGCCTTGGAACTCAAAATACGAATTTGCATATTATGACGTCAGCATATTTATGGAAAATTGATTGTATCTGTAAATATGGATCGATTTTCTTCCAAATTTTGATATGTTGTAGCTAAGACAATTTTCTACAAGATCAGTTATTCAGATTACATAACAGACCACCTAATTCGTCCTCATGACGAATTACATTTCTAGTTAGGTGGTCTGTCGGTATCGACAGATCACCTATTGTTTTCGTCAGAATTTTCTTTCTTTATTTATTTATTTATTTATTATTCTTTATTTTTATTTATTTCTCCCCCTTTTTTGTTCCGAGGATAACTCAAGATCAGTTGGGTCAATTTCTTTCAATTTTGGCACAGTCATAGGTCATTGTCATGAGACGTGACAGTAACATTTTCAAGGTCATCAAGTCTTCATGACGTCATCCAGGCGCCATTTTGTGTTTTTTTGTACTTTCAACTCATGATCATATCTTCATAACGGAAAGTCATTTTTCATTCATATTTATCATGATCAAGGTCAATATCCGTCCGGTCAATTTCAGGTCAAAAAACGCGCGCATGCGTACGTCCGCGCGTCAGCGCGCGCAAAATTTCAAAATGCTCAAAATCGTCTCAAATTCATTTTGGATACGTTTCAGGCCATTTTAAGCATTTCGCAAAAAACGCGCACACGCGAATGCGCGCGTTTTCGTTCGTGACGGCCGAACGCAACATAAATCGCCATATTTTTTTGGCATGATATTCCTCATTTTTTCTGAACAATTTGATACCATGTTTATCCTTTTATGACCATTAATAACGGAATGAGCGTCCGTTCAAGAAACATGTCCGTGCGCGCGATCTCTTGTAATACATAGCATATATGGGCAAAAACATGCCTATACAAAATTCATTGTAACTCTTCAGAATGGATGGGAACTCCCAATTTTTTTTCATATTTGGATAGATTATGAGTCGGAGATATGATTTCATGTCTCATTTGACCCTCAATTAACTCATGACGTCATCATAATGGCCTCCGAACTCAAAATTTCAATTTGCATATTATGACGTCAGCATATTTTTGGAAAATTGATTGTATCTCTGTAAATATTGATCGATTTTCTTCCAAATTTTGATATGTTCTAGCTGAGACAATTTCTACAAATGCAGTCACCACGATTTTCATTTTGACAAAGGCATCATGGCGTATTTTTGCGATTAAAGGAGGCATGTCAATTTTTCACATTTTGCGTGTATTCTCTATGGGACATGACTTTTTCTCAAAACTGGATTCTACATTCCGTCTTTCGCGAGCAATATCTCCGTCGTTTTAGTTTTGTTTTTGCTGAGCTTTGAGTATGTTGTAGCTGAGACAATAAGCTATCACAAGTGTGCCCTTTATTTTTCGATCAGATGCCGGGATCATGCTCATATTTCACTTGCAAAGTGGGATTTGAGAATTCCATTTTCCGTTCACGTGTAATGTCTATGTGGATTATTTTGGTATAGTGGTCATAGCACTTGCCTCCCATTCCGGCGACCCAAGTTCGATTCCTGGTGGGTCATTTTTTTTTTTTTTGCCGTCGTTTTAAATTTGATTTTATGATCTTCTTCGACTATTATAACATTTGCGTGTTATATCTATGGGAGAAGAATGTCAATCGTTTGAGTACAACCCTATGGGAAATCTGGTATTAAACCTAATATAGGGTTTATCTCCCAACTCTGCTACAATATCAAATCACCTTGCTAGTCTCCTTCCCAGACGTTTTTACTTTTTCCAGTTATTCAGCCCAAGGTATATGCATGTTTACGTCTCTCCCGTGGACATAGAATTGTTTACTTGTCTATACTTCTCTCTTTCTCTATATTAAATTCTATTTATGCTGGATATATTGAATGCATCGTTCTCCATTGCATCTCTCTCTTTCTCCTCTCTCTTGCTCTGTTTCCCTTCTCCTCTCTTATTTTGCCCCTCTCCTTCTCTTGCTCTGTCTCTGCATATATATCTCTCTCTACTCTTTTACCCTCTCCTCTCTCTCTGCCTCCCTCTACCTCGACCTCTTGCCTTGCCTCCCTCTTATTCTCTTGCTCTGTCTCCCTCTGCCTCTGCCCTTCTCTTTTCTTCTCTCTCACCCTCTACCTCTCCCGCCTCTGGTTCTCGTTCTCCTTCTATTATGTCTTGTAATGTTCCTTAATTTTCTATAGCTCTGCCCTTTGCCCTTTGGCCTTGGAACTCAAAATACGAATTTGCATATTATGACGTCAGCATATTTATGGAAAATTGATTGTATCTCTGTAAATATGGATCGATTTTCTTCCAAATTTTGATATGTTGTAGCTAAGACAATTTTCTACAAGATCAGTTATTCAGATTACATAACAGACCACCTAATTCGTCCTCATGACGAATTACATTTCTAGTTTTTATTTATTTCTCCCACTTTTTGTTCCGAGGATAACTCAAGATCGGTTTTGTCAATTTCTTTCAATTTTGGCACAGTCATGGGTCATTGTCATAAGACGTGACAGGAACATTTTCAAGGTCATCAGGTCATCGTGACGTCATCCAGGCGCCATTTTGTGAAATCACATGATCAATCATATCTTCATGATGCGTAATCAAAGGTCATTCATATTCATATCACATATACTTCCGGTCAAGGGTCAACAAGTCATGTCGTCAAAGGTCGTATAGGTCATGACGCGCGTACGCGCGCGTCAAAATTTTAAATGCTCAAAATCACTTAACTATTAAACGAGAGTACGAATCAGGTCATTTTAAGCATTTCAAAATTTCCGTCCGTGCGCGTCCGCGCGCGCGTGCGCGCTCGCAGCGCGTACACATCGTAAAAACGCCGTTTTTTCGCATGGTTTGTATTCCTGACACTTTTTTTGACAATTTCCAACTATTTCCAGTCATTCTCGACCTTCCATAATGCCACACGCGTGCGTCAAACTTTAAAATTTGTGCGCGCATCAATGGGCAATATAATGTAAAAAGTGGTAAAAACATGTCTATATAAAATCCGCCATAGCTCGTCAGAATGCCTAAATACCCCCAAATTTTTAACATTTTCTGGAAGCCCATGAAATTTTTATGTGATTTCATGTATAATTTTGTCCAATCGTATGTTCTGACGTCGTCATATTTGCATATGAACTCGAAAATTTGATTTTGAAAATATGACATCATAATTTTTGTATTCATTTGACAATATTGCAGTAATAGGTTGTCGATTTTCTTCCAAATTTTGATATGTTCTAGCTGAGACAATTCTCTACAAATGCAGTCGCCACGATTTTCATTTTGACAAAGGCATCATGGCGTATTTTGCGATTAAAGGAGGCATGTCAATTTTTCACATTTTGCGTGTATTCTCTATGGGACATGACTTTTCTCAAAACTGGATTCTACATTACCGTCTTTCGCGAGCAATATCTCCGTCGTTTTAGTTTTGTTTTCGCTGAGCTTCGAGTATGTTGTAGCTGAGACAATAAGCTATCACAAGTGTGCCCTTTATTTTTCGATCAGATGCCGGGATCATGCTCATATTTCACTTGCAAAGTGGGATTTGAGAATTCCATTTTCCGTTCACGTGTAATGTCTATGTGGATTATTTTGGTATAGTGGTCATAGCACTTGCCTCCCATTCCGGCGACCCAAGTTCGATTCCTGGTGGGTCATTTTTTTTTTTTTTTTTGCCGTCGTTTTAAATTTGATTTTATGATCTTCTTCGACTATTATAACATATTATCATATACAATCACAAACAATGTAATAAAATGCCTAATTTTGCGTGTTATATCTATGGGAGAAGAATGTCAATCGTTTGAGTACAACCCTATGGGAAATCTGATTCCTTGTCGTGTATCAAACCTATAGGGTTAATCTCCCAAATCTGTTGGAATATATCAAATCATCCCATTTTTATGATGTTAGTCTCCTTCCCAGACGTTTATACTTTCCAGTTATTCAGCCCAGGTATATGCAATGTTTACGTCTCTCCCATGGACATAGAATTGTTTACATGTCTATAACTTCTCTCTTCTCTATAATATAGTAAATATTCAATTCTATTTATGCTGGAAATATTAAATGAATCGTTGTCCATTGCATCTCTTTCTCTTGCTCTCTCTCTTGCTCTGTTTCCCTTCCCCTCTCTTGTTCTGCCCCCATCCTTCTCTTGCTCTGTCTTGCATCTCTCTCTCTCTACTCTTTCACTCTCTCCTATCTCTGCCTCCCTCTACCTCGACCTCTTGCCTTGCCTCCCTCTTATTCTCTTGCTCTGTCTCCCTCTGCCTCTGCCCTTCTCTTTTCTTCTCTCTCACCCTCTACCTCTCCCGCCTGCTCTGGTTCTCGTTCTCCTTCTATTATGTCTTGTAATGTTCCTTAATTTTCTATAGCTCTGCCCTTTGCCCTTTGGCCTTGGAACTCAAAATACGAATTTGCATATTATGACGTCAGCATATTTATGGAAAATTGATTGTATCTGTAAATATGGATCGATTTTCTTCCAAATTTTGCTATGTTGTAGCTAAGACAATTTTCTACAAGATCAGTTATTCAGATTACATAACAGACCACCTAATTCGTCCTCATGACGAATTACATTTCTAGTTTTTATTTATTTCTCCCACTTTTTTGTTCCGAGGATAACTCAAGATCGGTTTTGTCAATTTCTTTCAATTTTTGCACAGTCATGGGTCATTGCCATAAGACGTGACAGGAACATTTTCAAGGTCATCAGGTCATCGTGACGTCATCCAGGCGCCATTTTGTGAAATCACATGATCAATCATATCTTCATGATGCGTAATCAAAGGTCATTCATATTCATATCACATATACTTCCGGTCAAGGGTCAACAAGTCATGTCGTCAAAGGTCGTATAAAGGGACGCGCGTACGCGCGCGTCAAAATTTTAATATGCTCAAAATCACTTAACTATTAAACGAGAGTACGAATCAGGTCATTTTAAGCATTTCAAAATTTCCGTCCGTGCGCGTCCGCGCGCGCGTCATGCGCGCAGCGCGTACACATCGTAAAACGCCGTTTTTTCGCATGGTTTGTATTCCTGACACTTTTTTGACAATTTCCAACTATTTCCAGTCATTCTCGACCTTCCATAATGCCACACGCGTGCGTCAAACTTTAAAATTTGTGCGCGCATCAATGGGCAATATAATGTAAAAAGTGGTAAAAACATGTCTATATAAAATCCGCCATAGCTCGTCAGAATGCCTAAATACCCCCCAAATTTTTAACGTTTTCTGGAAGCCCATGAAATTTTTATGTGATTTCATGTATAATTTTGTCCAATCGTATGTTCTGACGTCGTCATATTTGCATATGAACTCGAAAATTTGATTTTGAAAATATGACATCATAATTTTTGTATTCATTTGACAATATTGCAGTAATAGGTTGTCGATTTTCTTCCAAATTTTAATATGTTCTAGCTGAGACAATTCTCTACAAATGCAGTCACCACGATTTTTCATTTTGACAAAGGCATCATGGCGTATTTTGGCGATTAAAGGAGGCATGTCAATTTTTCACATTTTGCGTGTATTCTCTACGGGACATGACTTTTTCAAAACTGGATTCTACATTACCGTCTTTCGCGAGCAATATCTCCGTCGTTTTAGTTTTGTTTTCGCTGAGCTTCGAGTATGTTGTAGCTGAGACAATAAGCTATCACAAGTGTGCCCTTTATTTTTCGATCAGATGCCGGGATCATGCTCATATTTCACTTGCAAAGTGGGATTTGAGAATTCCATTTTCCGTTCACGTGTAATGTCTATGTGGATTATTTTGGTATAGTGGTCATAGCACTTGCCTCCCATTCCGGCGACCCAAGTTCGATTCCTGGTGGGTCATTTTTTTTTTTTTTTTTGCCGTCGTTTTAAATTTGATTTTATGATCTTCTTCGACTATTATAACATATTATCATATACAATCACAAACAATGTAATAAAATGCCTAATTTTGCGTGTTATATCTATGGGAGAAGAATGTCAATCGTTTGAGTACAACCCTATGGGAAATCTGATTCCTTGTCGTGTATCAAACCTATAGGGTTAATCTCCCAAATCTGTTGGAATATATCAAATCATCCCATTTTTATGATGTTAGTCTCCTTCCCAGACGTTTATACTTTCCAGTTATTCAGCCCAGGTATATGCAATGTTTACGTCACTCCCATGGACATAGAATTGTTTACATGTCTATAACTTCTCTCTTCTCTATAATATAGTAAATATTCAATTCTATTTATGCTGGAAATATTAAATGAATCGTTCTCCATTGCATCTCTTTCTCTTGCTCTCTCTCTCTCTCTCTTGCTCTGTTTCCCTTCCCTCTCTTGTTCTGCCCCCTATCCTTCTCTTGCTCTGTCTTTGCATCTCTCTCTCTCTACTCTTTCACTCTCTCCCTATCTCTGCCTCCCTCTACCTCGACCTCTTGCCTTGCCTCCCTCTTATTCTCTTGCTCTGTCTCCCTCTGCCTCTGCCCTTCTCTTTTTCTTCTCTCTCACCCTCTACCTCTCCCGCCTGCTCTGGTTCTCGTTCTCCTTCTATTATGTCTTGTAATGTTCCTTAATTTTCTATAGCTCTGCCCTTTGCCCTTTGGCCTTGGAACTCAAAATACGAATTTGCATATTATGACGTCAGCATATTTATGGAAAATTGATTGTATCTGTAAATATGGATCGATTTTCTTCCAAATTTTGATATGTTGTAGCTAAGACAATTTTCTACAAGATCAGTTATTCAGATTACATAACAGACCACCTAATTCGTCCTCATGACGAATTACATTTCTAGTTTTTATTTATTTCTCCCACTTTTTGTTCCGAGGATAACTCAAGATCGGTTTTGTCAATTTCTTTCAATTTTGGCACAGTCATGGGTCATTGTCATAAGACGTGACAGGAACATTTTCAAGGTCATCAGGTCATCGTGACGTCATCCAGGCGCCATTTTGTGAAATCACATGATCAATCATATCTTCATGATGCGTAATCAAAGGTCATTCATATTCATATCACATATACTTCAGGTCAAGGTCATGTCGTCAAAGTCGTATAAAGGACGCGCGTACGCGCGTCAAAATTTTAAAATGCTCAAAATCACTTAACTATTAAACGAGAGTACGAATCAGGTCATTTTAAGCATTTCAAAATTTCCGTCCGTGCGCGTCCGCGCGCGTCATGCGCGCTCGCAGCGCGTACACATCGTAAAAACGCCGTTTTTTCGCATGGTTTGTATTCCTGACACTTTTTTTGACAATTTCCAACTATTTCCAGTCATTCTCGACCTTCCATAATGCCACACGCGTGCGTCAAACTTTAAAATTCGTGCGCGCGTCAATGGGCAATATAATGTAAAAAGTGGTAAAAACATGTCTATATAAAATCCGCCATAGCTCGTCAGAATGCCTAAATACCCCCAAATTTTTAACATTTTCTGGAAGCCCATGAAATTTTTATGTGATTTCATGTACAATTTGTCCAATCGTATGTTCTGACGTCGTCATATTTGCATATGAACTCGAAAATTTGATTTTGAAAATATGACATCATAATTTTTGTATTCATTTGACAATATTGCTGTAATATTGTCGATTTTCTTCCAAATTTTGATATGTTCTAGCTGAGACAATTCTCTACAAATGCAGTCACCACGATTTTTCATTTTGACAAAGGCATCATGGCGTATTTTGGCGATTAAAGGAGGCATGTCAATTTTTCACATTTTGCGTGTATTCTCTATGGGACATGACTTTTTCTCAAAACTGGATTCTACATTCCGTCTTTCGCGAGCAATATCTCCGTCGTTTTAGTTTTGTTTTCGCTGAGCTTCGAGTATGTTGTAGCTGAGACAATAAGCTATCACAAGTGTGCCCTTTATTTTTCGATCAGATGCCGGGATCATGCTCATATTTCACTTGCAAAGTGGGATTTGAGAATTCCATTTTCCGTTCACGTGTAATGTCTATGTGGATTATTTTGGTATAGTGGTCATAGCACTTGCCTCCCATTCCGGCGACCCAAGTTCGATTCCTGGTGGGTCATTTTTTTTTTTTTTTGCCGTCGTTTTAAATTTGATTTTATGATCTTCTTCGACTATTATAACATATTATCATATACAATCACAAACAATGTAATAAAATGCCTAATTTTGCGTGTTATATCTATGGGAGAAGAATGTCAATCGTTTGAGTACAACCCTATGGGAAATCTGATTCCTTGTCGTGTATCAAACCTATAGGGTTAATCTCCCAATCTGTTGGAATATATCAAATCATCCCATTTTTATGATGTTAGTCTCCTTCCCAGACGTTTATACTTTCCAGTTATTCAGCCCAGGTATATGCAATGTTTACGTCTCTCCCATGGACATAGAATTGTTTACATGTCTATAACTTCTCTCTTTCTCTATAATATAGTAAATATTCAATTCTATTTATGCTGGAAATATTAAATGCATCGTTCTCCATTGCATCTCTCTCTCTCTCTCTCTCTCTTGCTCTGTTTCCCTTCCCTCTCTTGTTCTGCCCCCTATCCTTCTCTTGCTCTGTCTTTGCATCTCTCTCTCTCTACTCTTTCACTCTCTCCCTATCTCTGCCTCCCTCTACCTCGACCTCTTGCCTTGCCTCCCTCTTATTCTCTTGCTCTGTCTCCCTCTGCCTCTGCCCTTCTCTTTTCTTCTCTCTCACCCTCTACCTCTCCCGCCTGCTCTGGTTCTCGTTCTCCTTCTATTATGTCTTGTAATGTTCCTTAATTTTCTATAGCTCTGCCCTTTGCCCTTTGGCCTTGGAACTCAAAATACGAATTTGCATATTATGACGTCAGCATATTTATGGAAAATTGATTGTATCTGTAAATATGGATCGATTTTCTTCCAAATTTTGATATGTTGTAGCTAAGACAATTTTCTACAAGATCAGTTATTCAGATTACATAACAGACCACCTAATTCGTCCTCATGACGAATTACTTTTTTAGTTTTTATTTATTTCTCCCACTTTTTTGTTCCGACGATAACTCAAGATTGGTACAGTCAATTTCTTTCAATTTTTGCACAGTCATGGGTCATTGTTATAATACGTGACAGGAACATTTTCAAGGTCATCAGATCATCGTGACGTCATCCAGGCGCCATTTTGTGAAATCACATGATCAATCATATCTTCATGATGCGTCATCAAAGGTCATTCATATTCATATCACATATACTTCAGGTCAAGGGTCAACAGGTCATGTCGTCAAAGGTCGTATAAAGGTCATGACGCGCGCGTACGCGCGTCAAAATTTAAAATGCTCAAAATCACTTAACTATTAAACGAGAGTACGAATCAGGTCATTTTAAGCATTTCAAAATTTCCGTCCGTGCGCGTCCGCGCGTCATGCGCTCGCAGCGCGTACACATCGTAAAACGCCGTTTTTCGCATGGTTTGTATTCCTGACACTATTTTTGACAATTTCCAACTATTTCCAGTCATTCTCGACCTTCCATAATGCCACACGCGTGCGTCAAACTTTAAAATTCGTGCGCGTCAATGGGCAATATAATGTAAAAAGTGGTAAAAACATGTCTATATAAAATCCGCCATAGCTCGTCAGAATGCCTAAATACCCCAAATTTTTAACATTTTCTGGAAGCCCATGAAATTTTTATGTGATTTCATGTATAATTTTGTCCAATCGTATGTTCTGACGTCGTCATATTTGCATATGAACTCGAAAATTTGATTTTGAAAATATGACATCATAATTTTTGTATTCATTTGACAATATTGCAGTAATAGGTTGTCGATTTTCTTCCAAATTTTGATATGTTCTAGCTGAGACAATTCTCTACAAATGCAGTCATCACGAATTTTCATTTTGACAAAGGCATCATGGCGTATTTTGCGATTAAAGGAGGCATGTCAATTTTTCACATTTTGCGTGTATCTCTATGGGACATGACTTTTCTCAAAACTGGATTCTACATTACCGTCTTTCGCGAGCAATATCTCCGTCGTTTTAGTTTTGTTTCGCTGAGCTTGAGTATGTTGTAGCTGAGACAATAAGCTATCACAAGTGTGCCCTTTATTTTTCGATCAGATGCCGGGATCATGCTCATATTTCACTTGCAAAGTGGGATTTGAGAATTCCATTTTCCGTTCACGTGTAATGTCTATGTGGATTATTTTGGTATAGTGGTCATAGCACTTGCCTCCCATTCCGGCGACCCACGTTCGATTCCTGGTGGGTCATTTTTTTTTTTTTTGCCGTCGTTTTAAATTTGATTTTATGATCTTCTTCGACTATTATAACATATTATCATATACAATCACAAACAATGTAATAAAATGCCTAATTTTGCGTGATATCTATGGGAGAAGAGAAATGAATCTTCAGTTCAACCCTATGGGAAATCTGATTCTTGTCGTGTATCTAAACCTATAGGTTTAATCTCCTAAATCTGTTGGAATATATCAAATCATCCCATTTTTATGATGTTAGTCTCCTTCCCAGACGTTTATACTTTCCAGTTATTCAGCCCAGGTATATGCAATGTTACGTCTCATGGACATAGAATTGTTTACATGTCTATAACTTCTCTCTTTCTCTATAATATAGTAAATATTCAATTCTATTTATGCTGGAAATATTAAATGAATCGTTGTCCATTGCATCTCTTTCTCTTGCTCTCTCTCTCTCTCTTGCTCTGTTTCCCTTCCCTCTCTTGTTCTTGCCCCTATCCTTCTCTTGCTCTGTCTTTGCATCTCTCTCTCTACTCTTTCACTCTCTCCCTATCTCTGCCTCCCTCTACCTAAACCTCTTGCCTTGCCTCCCTCTTATTCTCTTACTCTGTCTCCCTCTGCCTCTGCCCTTCTCTTTTCTTCTCTCTCACCCTCTACCTCTCCCGCCTGCTCTGGTTCTCGTTCTCCTATTATGTCTTGTAATGTTCCTTAATTTTCTATAGCTCTGCCCTTTGCCCTTTGGCCTTGGAACTCAAAATACGAATTTGCATATTATGACGTCAGCATATTTATGGAAAATTGATTGTATCTGTAAATATGGATCGATTTTCTTCCAAATTTTGATATGTTGTAGCTAAGACAATTTTCTACAAGATCAGTTATTCAGATTACATAACAGACCACCTAATTCGTCCTCATGACGAATTACATTTCTAGTTATTAGGTGGTCTGTCGTAATCGACAGATCACCTATTAATTTCGTCAGAATTTTCTTTTTATTATTATTTATTTTTATTTCCTCCACTTTTTGTTCCGACGATAACTCAAGATCGGTACAGTCAATTTCTTTCAATTTTGGACAGTCATGGGTCATTGTCATAAAACGTGACAGGAACATTTTCAAGGTCATCAGGTCATCGTGACGTCATCCAGGCGCCATTTTGTGAAATCACATGATCAATCATATCTTCATGATGCGTCATCAAAGGTCATTCATATTCATATCACATATAATTCAGGTCAAGGGTCAACAGGTCATGTCGTCAAAAATCACATAAAGGTCATGACGCGCGTACGCGCGCGTCAAAATTTAAAAAGCTCAAAATCACTTAACTATTAATTGAGAGTACGAATCAGGTCATTTTAAGCATTTCAAAATTTCCGTCCGTGCGCGCGTCGCGCGCGCATCGCGTACATCGTAAAAACGCCCTTTTTCGCATGGTTTTTTATTTCTGACACTATTTTTGACAATTTCCAACTATTTCCAGTAATTCTCGACCTTCCATAATGCCACGCGCGTGCGTCAAACTTTAAAATTCGTGCGCGCGTCAATGGGCAATATAATGTAAAAAGTGGTAAAAACATGTCTATATAAAATCCGCCATAGCTCGTCAGAATGCCTAAATACCCCAAATTTTTAACATTTTCTGGAAGCCCATGAAATGTTTATGTGATTTCATGTATAATTTTGTCCAATCGTATGTTCTGACGTCGTCATATTTGCATATGAACTCGAAAATTTGATTTTGAAAATATGACATCATAATTTTTGTATTCATTTGATAATATTGCAGTAATCGGTTGTCGATTTTCTTCCAAATTTTGATATGTTGTAGCTGAGACAATTCTCTACAAATGCAGTCAACACGAATTTTCATTTTGACAAAAGCATCATGGCGTATTTTTGCGATTAAAGGAGGCATGTCAATTTTTCACATTTTGCGTGTATTCTCTATGGGACATGACTTTTCTCAAAACTGGATTCTACATTCCCGTCTTTCGCGAGCAATATCTCCGTCGTTTTAGTTTTGTTTTCGCTGAGCTTTGAGTATGTTGTAGCTGAGACAATAAGCTATCACAAGTGTGCCCTTTATTTTTCGATCAGATGCCGGGATCATGCTCATATTTCACTTGCAAAGTGGGATTTGAGAATTCCATTTTCCGTTCACGTGTAATCGCTATGGGAAATGTTTTTTATATCGGTAACGCACTTGTTTATTTTTATTTTCCCACCACTTTCTTGTGAGCGTGATTGCTCAAATTCGGCTCCATCAATTTTCATCAAATTTTTGTCAGTCATCAGGCTTATCAAATTCAAGTGCCACCATTTTTTCAAGGTCATCAGGTCATCGTGACGTCATCCAGGCGCCATTTTGTGAAATCACATTATCAATCATATCTTCATGATGCGTCATCAAAGGTTATTTATATTCATATCACATATACTTTACCTCAAGGGTCAACAGGTCATGTCATCAAAGGTCACATAAAGGTCATGACGCGCGTACGCGCGCGTCAATTTTAAAATGCTCAAAATCACTTAACTATTAAACGAAAGTACGAATCAGGTCATTTTAAGCATTTCAAAATTTCCGTCCGTGCGCGTCCGCGCGCGTTACGCGCGCGCAGCACGTACACATCGTAAACACGCCGTTTTTTCGCATGGTTTGTATTCCTGACACTATTTTTGACAATTTTCAACTATTTCCAGTCATTCTCGACCTTCTATAATGCCCTACGCGTGCGTCAAACTTTAAATTCGTGCGCGCGTCAATGGGCAATATAATGTAAAAAGTGGTAAAAACATGTCTATATAAAATCCGCCATAGCTCGTCAGAATGCCTGAATTCCTCTCAATTTTTTTCATATTTGGATAGAGTATGAATTGGAGATATGATTTCATGTCTCATTTGCCAGTACAAATATCGTGACGTCATCATAAAGGCCTTGGAACTCAAAATACGAATTTGCATATTATGACGTCAGCATATTTATGGTAAATTGATTGTATCTCTGTAAATATTGATCGATTTTCTTCCAAATTTTGATATGTTGTAGCTAAGACAATTCTCTACAAGATAAGTTGGCCTCACTTTTCGTTTTGATGACGTCATCAAAGTGAAAATTTCAATTAAAGGCGACATGTCAGAATTTTCTTAACGTGCGTGTTATGTCTACGGAAGTGAATTTCGTTCACATCATGAATCTACATAACATTAATCTTTGAGCACTATCTAGCTTATTTGAGCTCTTTTTCTCCCAAATTTTGATATGTTGTAGCTAAGACAATTCTCTACAAGATAAGTCACCCTCACTTTTCGTTTTGATGACGTCATCATAGTGAAAATTTCAATTAAAGGTGACATGTCAGAATTTTCTTAACGTGCGTGTTATGTCTATGAAAGTGAATTTCGTTCACATCATATG
>CP137667.1:30581763-30601162 GCA_037976565.1 Mesocentrotus franciscanus | reverse complement strand
TATATAGTAGTAGTATTATAATCATTAGTATATAGTAGTAGTAGTAGTAGTTGTAGAAGTAGTAGTAGAAATAGTAGTAGTAGAGGTAGTAGTAGTAGTAGTAGTAATAGGAGTAGTTGTAGCAGTAGTAATAGTAGTATCATTATTATATAGTAGTAGTAGTAGTTGTAATAGTAGTAGTACCAGTTAGTAGTAGTATTAGCAGTAGTAGTAGCAGTAGTAATAGTAGTATCATTAGTATATAGTAGTAGTATTAGTATCATTAGTATATAGAAGTAGTAGTAGTAGTAGTAGGAGTAGTAGTAGTAGTACCAGTTAATAGTAGTATTATTATTAGTAGTAGTATTAGGAGTAGTTGTTGTAGTTGTAGTAGTAGCAGTAGTAGGAGGAGTAGTAGTAGTAGTAGTAGTAGTAGTAGTAGTAGTGGTAGTAGTAGTAGTAGTATTAGAAGTAGTTCAATGAAGTAGGAGTAGTTATAGTAGTAGTAGTAGTTGTTGTAGGAGTAGTTGTCGAAGTAGTAGTAATAGTAGCAGCAATAATAATAGTTGTAGTAGTAGTAGTAGTAGTAGTAGTAAGAGTAGTAGTAGTAGTAGTAGTAGTAGTAGTAGTAGTAGTAGAAGTAGTGCTAGTAGCTAGGCACGATAATAATACGAATACCAATAGCTTTGAGAATCGTGTTATTGTCATTCAATTGTCTCTATTTAAAGATATGACATTCAAGATTGATATATTTTCGGTGAATTTTGATCAGGCTTTTACTTTTATCTCCCTTTTTTCTTCAGATTTAGGGCAAAATAAATCACCATGACTGATACTTTAACAGACGAAACACTTAGCGAATTGGCAGAGGCTTTGGCCGTAGACAAGAATTTACCCACGCTAGGTCTAAAATTCGGATTCAGGCAAACAAAGGTCGATATGTATATGGGTATAAATAAGAGAAATGATAGTTTCGAAGGAACCACCAACATGCTTTTTGACTGGAAAAGAAAGACCCCAAGGGCGAAACAAATTCCAGATTTGGTGAAAGCACTGATTGCATCTGATTTGGTGTCCTTTGCAGAGGAATTTTTCCGTGAAGAAGGTACGATACAGTCTGCACATGTGCTGACAAAGGTCAATTTTATCACATGTAAAACCCACGATGATGAATACTGGATAGAGTTGCTCTTGAAAGTTAGTTCATTATTTTTCACCAACGGTGCATCCAAGTTAAACAGTCGGAAGTATTCTCTTTAAAAGAGAAATCAAAAGTGGTGATTTAAACAAAAACTTAAATGCACATAGTGGCACCTCTCCATGTTTTAAAAAGAACGTGGATGTTTGGGGTTATTATTATTTAACCATGACATATATGTATGATACCTAGCAAACGGTCCACTACCTTTCAATTGTATCGTTTATCAACAGTAGTACTATTTGCAATAATCTTAATAGTATTTGAAGTCTTTAAGAGCCGAGCAAATATTCTCCTTGGGCCCTTTTTACATGGGATATATACTTACCATAGGATATTGATTAAGATAAACGAGTCCAGCGTAATGCAATTATATGCAGGTGTTAACAAGATTTGCCATGTAGCTCACTGAGCCCGGAAATGGGTAACTTTGCAAGCTTTTGTGTTGCACAAAAGCAAACCTCTTGTTAATATTGGTGCCTATTGTTCGTGTCGATTGGCTCACGTGGCAAACGAGCTACTGTGACGATTTGCACGTGTGAGAAATGAAAGGTTAAACAATAAAACACATACACATGATTTAATGTAGACACGTTTGAATGAATTGCGTAACAATATCATTACCTGTAGAAAAACGTACTCTATGTTTTAAAACGATTAAGTCTACCCGATTTGTCAAGATATGAGAGTGTCGTAATACAACATCAACTTGGAAGAAAAAATTATGCGTGTATATATCCTATCTTCTTTCATACATCATTATCTACCAACCCATCCACCCCTCCAAAAAAGGAATGCAAGCGATAGCAGAAAAAACATACACAAAAAAGGGTTTATGTTAAAGGTAATGCAAAGTTTTGGGAAATTTTGAAAATTGAATGGATAGTACTTCTTAAAATTCTTGATATATTTGGATGCCCCTGTGGATGTTTTATAAGCACTAGAAAATTTAGCCCCTAAAACACTTCTGCTTTCGATAAATTGAATAATCAAAATTTACCGGTAAATTTCAAATATTTCAAATAGCGCCTTAGGCCATTCCATGGTAGCTGCCAGGCGCGGATCCAGGATTTCTAGGGGGAGGCCCAAATTTGAAATTGTGCCAGCCAAATATTGGTACGTAATGGTGACTACTAAAGCAGTGGCGTAATGAGCAAAATCGTTGGGGGGCGAAAAAAATCCGCATCACCACCACTCTTACATAGAGGCCCTGCTGAACGTTTTTTTTTCAAAGTGGGTGTGGGGAGGTTAGGTACAATCAGGTAGAGAGTAGCGTAAATTGGCGTGGGGGTCTAGGGGCAAAGCCCCAGCGGGGGTCAAGGGGCGGAGCCCCTGAAGCTCAGGGCGTATGGGCATTTAATTACGGTCAGATGAGCATATTTTTATACCTTATTTGTGACACTGGCAGGACACTAATTGGCGTGGGGTCCAGGGGCGGAGCCCCCAGAAGCTCAGGAGTTTTAGGCATAAATTACCGTCAGATGAGCATCCAGGTGCCCGCCTTGGGCCCTAGGTGGGGTCCAGGGGGCAGAGTCCCCGGAAGCTCAGGGGTTTTTGGCATTTCATTACGGTCAGATGAGCATATTTTGATACCTTATTTGTGACACTGGCAGGTCACTAATTGGCGTGGGGGTCCAGGGGGCAGAGCCCCCGGAAGCTCAGGGGTTATAGGCATTTAATTACGGTCAGATGAGCATATTTTGATACCTTATTTGTGACACTGGCAGGACACTTATTGGCGTGGGGTCCAAGGGGCGGAGCCCCCAGAAGCTCAGGAGTTTTAGGCAATAAATTACCGTCAGATCAGCATCCAGGTGCCCGCCTTAGGGCCCTAGGTGGGGTCCAGGGGGCAGAGTCCCCGGAAGCTCAGGGGTTTTGGGCATTTCATTACGGTCAGATGAGCATATTTTGATACCTTATTTGTGACACTGGCAGGTCACTAATTGGCGTGGGCTTCCCTTTCCCTTCCTTTCCTTCTCTCTCTTTTAAGTTTGCTGGGGGCAAGGGCCTTTGCCCCCAATCCACAAATTCTTGACGGGAAAATCGCAACTGATATCCCCCTTCTTTTCTCTTCTTCTTCCTCTTTATTTCCTTCCCTTTATCTCCTCTTTTCCTTTTTTCTTTCCCTTTCCTTCCAGCCTGGGAGGCAAGGCCCTTTCGCCCCCCCCGAGCTCCTTCTTCCCAACTTTTCTGCTTCATCTTTTTTTTGGCGGGGGGCAAGGCCCCTGGCCCCCTGGATCCGCGCCTGGTAGCTGCGACCCTGAAAATCTCAGAATATGCAGTTCTGATATATAATTTCCAAACGTAAATAGCAAATCGGTCGATTGTAGTCAAGAAACATTGTTTTAAATCCAAATTAATATCAGTCTTGAGAGGGAGCTATACAACATAAAAAGTTTATTATTTACGATTTCATCACTTTAGACTCGATTTCAACAGCGACAACGATCATTGAATATTGTAAAATCACATATGCTTATAATATGTTCATTTGAACCAAATTCACGACCCCATACCAAAACTTTGTATTACCTTTAAGGAATGTATGTGTATATGTTCCTATGACCAATGTATTTATGTATGTATATATATATATGTATATATAAGGGTGTATTTCTGTATGTAGGTAAGTATTGATTTGTTTGTAATCTATTTCAATTTATTTCATCTATTATTCATTTGGTTATTCATTTTCTTATAAATTGATTGATTACATTTTTTCTTTATCAATTTAATTGTTGATTTCTTTATTTAATTGCTTTGTATCACTTTGTTTTGTAGCCGCAATGCAAATGGAAGCCCCGATGGAAAACCCTACCACTTCAGCTTCAAATGTGGCCAGTCCAAACTCGTAGGTATCAACTTGATATTTTACGATTGATTTGAAGGGGGCACTATTTCGCCACAGTATTAGAAAACAATATATATATGTATAAATTCAATTTTGAATCATCATCAACATACAAGTAGGTCTACATACAAAAGGTATCGAAATAAGTTACACATTAATCATTACAATTCATCAGGTACACCATCAGTAATACACAATTACAAAGGGAGAATCGAAAACACAGTTTCGGATATTATAATCAGTGTAGTATTAATTACAAAAGAATAATTACAGGTCAAAGTGATTCAAATTCCAGATCATAGTTTAAACGAACAAATAAACAATCAAACAAAAACAAACAAACAAAGAATATCATTGAAGTACAGAAATATCATGCAGGAAAAATGTAATGGTGATATCCCACTCAATTCTTCTTTATTTTTAATTTTCCTATTTTGAACCCTGTACTTAATCTCCCAACGTATGTATTGCTGAAACGAGTGACACAAATCTTAATCTTATCAATGACATACTCATTAATTTAAAAATAGACATACATGCACATGTATGCTGAAAAATAAATGAATTTTATCTTAAACTTAAACTAAACTTTAAGTTGATATCTAAATTGGATTATATGCTTATATCTTTTTGTTCCAATAAATTAAAGTTGCCCACTGTGTTGTTGTATGTTAGTGTCTATCAATGATGTATGTACATTGTATAGTGCCATAAGCAGATCAGCGTCATGCTTGACGGACCTAAATGCTTTATAAGAAGCCAGAGTTATTATTATCCTAACATTTGTTTCCATACAAGTAATAAATAATATGATAATATGATAAACTATAAATGAAAATATACTCACTGTACTATTCCACGTACAAAGTACTGCACTTTACATCAAGGTATGTAAGTAAGACGACTGCATTGGTCAAGGGTCTTGACTCTTATACAGGAAGTCTTGGGTTCTATCCATGCTCGGTGTTTTGCCCACATCTGTCCCTCTCGACACAGGTGTATCAAATGTGTACCTAGCAAGCTGGAGGTATTAATAACTGCATGGCCCTAGGGAAGCTTAGTATTAATACTGGTGTGACTACATCGGTTAAAAAGATCAAATGATAAAATCATGTTATTACTATATTATCATTAACAAGGTTAAAATGGACTTTTGTGTGTGATTTACCCGTAGGTTGGACCGAATCGTGACGCAGAAGGAACTCATGAAACTGTCAGTTTGCCTTCATGCAGACTCCTACTCAGAGGTCGCCATTAACTTAGGGATTGGGTATACCGAACACGATAACATCAGGAGGCAAAATGCATCATCATTAAAAGATGCTAATTTCCAAATGTTAATGAAATGGAATGGCAAAGAGGATGGTGGGAAAGTGAGAGATCTGGATAAAGCTTTAAATGAAGCTGGTTGTGGAGGGCTTTCGTACAAAGATGTATAACTATTTCATGGTATCCGCAAGTTTATCTATTTTTTGGTTTTGTAATAATGATATTGAACACGATCTATGATATTGAACACGATCGCAAAGACTTTTCGAAAAAATAAACCGACATGAATTTTAACGGGCTTTGGCCATCACTTATTGAAATGTGCGGACATTACTGCCAATGACGTATTGCGTAATCTGAACCTGATTTCAGAGGGATAAACGACGATATGTTGAATTTACTATTTCGTTGAATTGTCGAAAGTCTTTGCGATCGTGTTAACATAGTGAATGTAAAATATAAGAGTTGAAGTTCTGGCACTACCGTCATTTGGCGAGGCGGTAATCCACATTTGCCACTGATGATTCACTATTGATATCATTTATATATTTTGCTCGCCTTTTCTAATCATTCTAGTTTATTCTTCCCTCGCTTCAATTTTTTTCTTTAACTCTAACGACCTCCGTATCTGAATCAAATCATTCATCCTTGTTGTCACATGTGGTGCATATGTTTTCAGGATGAATTTCTTCATTGTGATTTTGTTGTGAATCTACTCGTTAAGCTGCAGTACGTGTGTTTAAACCACAACTAGATCAATTTTGCCAAACCCATGGCAACTACTAAATTGAGTTACTTAGAACTTTTCATTTGACTTTTATACCAGAGGTGACAAATGCAAAAATTAACGCCAGATGTATATTTATATTTAAAATTACATTCAACATCCAAAGTTATATTTCATTGTACATAGAAAGTTTGGACCATTATGATCACAAATGTATAACTCATGGCTCAGGCCAAGTTCCATTGAATAACAAGTATAACGCCAATGATTCAAACGTTGTGTCCTTTTTTTACCCAATGTATGCCCCGACCTTTAATGTTATGTCTATATGGATACAGGGTTGCACTAGTCTGTCATCTAGTTCAACGTTTTGTGTTCATAAGTGAAACGGATAATAATTGATTGACAACAGTGGACTTTGAAACCCAATGATAGCTCACAAAAGGTGTTTACCCGTTTAAAGGGGAATACCATTCTTTTATTTGCTGGCAGTCATGGAGACTTGAGTAAGAAACCTGTAAACAAGTGCACGGCCAAGTCTTGCTTTCCCACGATCTCATTGATTATATGTCGTATAAAACACGTTGTTAGAAAATCGGCGGGGAAAACCCACTATCCATATAAAATATCCTAGTTGGTGATCGTGACTTTGGAGCCTGCAAACATGTTAATATGATTGTTAAGCTTACCGCATACTACACGACGATCATGCGATCACATTTTCAAAGAAATGGCAATATTATATATGGAAATCTAAACCAAAACATCATATTATGCCTGATTTAGGTTCTAGATAATGATAAGGATCCCAACAATCATAATTTTACTGCATTTAAGCCTTCTAAACAGAATTCAAGCCAAATCGGTTTCAAAATCGTACACAATCGCATTACTGGTTCGACATCATTACGATTCTCAGCCGGTTTTGTTTTTCTTCCTCCAAAGAGGCTTTAGATCCCTTGAAATGATTAAATATTACATTAGTTATTTGCCTATTCAGATCCTCAATCAATAAGATTTTACATGTAAATAAATAAATTATATCTAAATAATTATATCAAATATTATTTCAAATTCTTCCCCCATAACGGACAACGTCGAATCAAAGTCCGATCGTATAATGTGCGGTAGGCTTAAGACATGTTTTCTGGCGGAAATTAATGATTAATCTCTTCAGATTCATAAAACACTTGATTTTCGAGCGAAATGTATTGACATATTGCACTGTTCATAACTATGGCTTTAGTGAATAAGTAAACCGAATTTCATAAAAATCTAGTCTAAGAGTTCCTTGCACAAGTCAAATTCTTTCTCCCAGCCAAAGACCTGTCTCTGCTCAAAGTCTTGCCCCAACTATAACCCAAACCTAATCTCTCCGCCTTACGTAACATGGACGCAGATCCAATGTTGCGTCATTGTTTTAAAATGTCTCATATTCCGTATGATTCTGTGAAATAAATTGTTACTGGACTACAATCTTAACCCAGCTTTATAATTGACGAAATAAACCAAGCAGGAGGAAATGTAATATCCCGCTCTGCATGTGGTATCTTTGATATGGTTCAATGTATTAATGTATATTTACTGTTCATTATTTTGAGTTTAATACAAATGTTTATTTTGTAAGAAAGGGGCAAGGTTCAGGTCGATGCAGAGTGGCGGATTGGGAAGGGAGAAAGGTTGGGGGTACCAGAGCTATCTTGTTTTTTGGTTAGTAGCGCATTATGGGACGTGTCGCTTTTTCTAGCAAGCACGGAACAAAACAAAATGACACTCACTACCACCAAGTTGGCCAAACTGTGTGTTCAGTTGGCTCTTTGACATAGAAGAAGCCCCCCTGTTTTTGAAAAAGAAAATTACTAGAATGAGATTGCATATAAATAATAAACTGCTTTACAGGTCTAAAAGTTCACTTGCACTGTTAATGCGATGGCTTAGATATATAATTTCAATTAAACTTTCAAGTCACAGATATATTTACAGTATGATATTTATCAGACATTATAAGACGGTGTCAGAAATACTACTTTAGACTATGATACATATGAGTATAAATGTTCTCTATAATCCAGGTAGCATATTGATAACATTAAATGTTATAAACAAGTCAACTAAACTTGCTATGAGTAAACTTGCGACGATTCACATCCACTCAAGAATGCGTAACATTTGATGTTGTTTCCTTCCTATTTTTTTTTTTTTTGGGGGAGAAAAAAAGCTGTAAAATCTTTACCAAATTATATTACTCAGCGTTATAAAATTTGTTAAAGAGATTTGTTATGATATGGATGCAAGCTAACTTTATTGTTTGTATTAGCAAGAAACTAATTGATAAATACTGTATACATAAGGTAAATAGCAACAAAACAAATATTTCTTAATATAATTCTACTACTTGGTTAAGAGGGAGATCTTAATTCTCATTTTTAATCGAGTGGTAGCAATAGCATACTGCTATTCATAATTCTACATTGATGCAGGCTTGAACCAGAGTTACAAGAATAAAAGTGTCGTGATTGCGTGGCTTTGAAAATCTACAGCTTGGGTTTAATGTTTCTTGTTTCCTTTGATAAGACATAACATTTATATATTCCAAACTCATCTCAAAAGAGATAATTGAGTTATCTTGAAAAGCACTGTGCATTGATAATGTTAGCCTTTGGGAAGCCCGTACACTTTAATGTATAATGGGTAGTGCCTGACCAGCTTTCTTTTCTGACCAAATTTCTTGTCCAAATTAGGTAGGCGCAATGTTGTCCTATTACCATCATCCTTTACTGCAAATCTAAGCAGGAGTTTCCAAAATTGGGCCTCAAAACTGCCCCGCAATTGTTTGGATCAATAATTACCGTCATGCAAAGATTTTGGTAAAGATTTTTTTTTTATAGTTTAGAGGCAATGCGTTATCATACAAAGGTCGAATACAATTGTTGTTATATATTATCCATCTGAAATATGCAATCATTGTTAAAACGTGTTCATCCATCATGCACCAATGCTACCAGTACCCATTGTCGTACTGCAAATTTAATTTAGGGAACAATAGTGGGGAAATCCCATTTCTACAGCATATCACTGAGCTGAGAGACGCTCTTACCTTCGCACGTCAATGAAAAGACACCCTCTCTCGTTTGGTGTATTGGACCACTATTGGTAATGAAAATATCGAAAATATAATACACGAACTTTATTTTTTCTGTATACCGTGGAGATATGATACACTTCAATAAATCAAATTCTCTCTTTCTCTTCAATTTTATTTCTCTATCTTATTTTTCACACATAATTATTCTCTCTCTCTCTTGCCTTCTTTCCTCTCTCATGCTTGCTTTCTTCGTTTCTCCTTTTACCTTTACCTGTCTACTAATTAATCTCTTTCTCTTCCTTTAGCTCTATTCTTCTCCTTTTCAACCTTAGTTTCCTTCTTTCTCTTTCTTTTCCAATAAATATCTTTTGGCAAGACATTTGCCATGCTTGCTACACACGACTCACGTGATGTAAATGGGTACCTGGTATGAATTAATTCGTATATTTCATCAAGAGGTGTAAGACTTGATAACTTAAATTTTATATGTGTTGGGTTAATCTCGACAGAGATGGCAACTCTTTTTTTCAGACTCAAGGCTATTCCACAACACTGGACCACTAAATGTGATTGTGGTACGAGAAAATTCATACTTGAAAAAAGGTATGCTAATATGACTGGACTGTCTGGTAGAGTATGGAACAAAAGAACGATTTTCATGAAAACAATCACCTAAAAACTTAGACAGCATGTGCCATATTTGCAGATGAAACTTTGAACACATTATGAGTGGGGAAAAGGTATAAATGTATAGAATGCAGGATGAAAATAAATCTGATCTTTCTTCGCAATACAAAAAAGGTCCTTTGTGTGTGAGTGTGTGTGTGTGTGTGTTTGTGGGGGGGGGGTGTTACACCCACAAATGTAATAACGCCCACAAATGTAACAACGCCCACAAATGTAATAACACTTTACCCACAAATGTAATAACACCCACAAATGTAATAACACTTTACCCACAAATGTAATAATTTCACCCACAAATGTAATAATTTTGAATCACCCACAAATGTAATAATGACTTTACCCACAAATGTAATAAATTTGAAGGGATATTTTGTCGAATTTGTTCAAAACTAAAACCCTGTAATAAAGCATGGGTATAGCGCGCAGTCTTTACTCCAGACCCGGTTATTTCAAAATTTAAAAATCTTCAAAACTAAGACCCCATAATCCTTCTCCTGTGGAATAACATGACAATCGAGTGTAGTCTTTCCTCCAGACCCGGTCATTTCAAAAATAAAAACAATAAAAAACAAAACAAAAAAAATCAAATCTAAGACCCAACAATCCTCCAAACTAAGACCCTGTAATAAAGCATGGGTTTAGAGCGTTGTCTTTACTCATCACCCGGTTATTTCAAAAATAAAACAAAACAAAACAAAAACCTTTTAAACTAAGACCCCTCCATCTTCCAAATTAAGACCCGGTAATAAAGCATGGGTTTAGAGCGTAGTCTTTACTCCAGACCCGTTTATTTTATTTTTTTAAATCTTCAAAACTAAGACCCCATCATCTTATTCATGTGGAATAACATGAGTATTGAACGTAGTCTTTCCTCTAGACTCGGTTATTTCAAAAACAAAACAAAACACAAACAAAAACAAAAACTTTAAAATTAAGACCCACCATCTTCCAAACTAAGATCCTGTAACAAAGCATGGGTTTAGAGCATAGTTGTTCTTCCAGACCCGGTCATTTCAAAAAAATGATATAATATATACAATATTTAAATACATTTAAGGTCACTTATTCGATTACTTTTTTTTCTACGAACATTGAATTCCAGGATATTTGTGGGCGTTAGAATTTTTACATATTAACAAATCGTCGACGGTCAACGAACCATCGAATCGGTCCCTCCTCTGTGTGTTATATATATGGACCATTTTGACTGATTTGGCAGTTCGTGTGACCGCCGACCAATCATTTATTTGTGACGTGTTGTATCCACATATGTAATAATGTAATTTATTTTTAAATGAAAAAAGAGGAATAAGATGGTGGGACTTAGTTTCGAAGATTTGTTTAAATTTCTTTTCTTTTGAAATAACCGGGTCTGGAGGAAAGACTACGCTCTATACCCATGTTATTCCACAGGAATAAGATGGGGAGGTCTTAGTTTGAAGATTTTTTTTTAAAATAACCGAGTCTGAAGTAAAGACTACGCTCTAATCCCATACTTTATTACCGGGTCTTAATTTGGAGGATTGTTGGGTCTTAGATTTGAATTTTTTGTTTTGTTTTTTATTGTTTTTTTATTTTTGAAATGACCGGGTCTGGAGGAAAGACTACGCTCGATTGTTATGTTATTCCACAGGAAAATGATTATGGGGTCTGTTTTTTAAATTTTTGAAATAACCGGGTCTGGAGTAAAGACTGCGCGCTATACCCATGCTTTATTACAGGGTTTTAGTTTTGAACAAATTCGACAAAATATCCCTTCAAATTTATTACATTTGTGGGTGATTCAAAATTATTACATTTGTGGGTAAAGTGTTATTACATTTGTGGGCGTTGTTACATTTGTGGGCGTTATTACATTTGTGGGTGTAACAGGGGGGTAGCTGTGTTCTGTGTGCGTGAATGTGTGTTGCGTGTGTTATTGCAAAGTTGCAACGCGGGAATTCCCAATTACTGCGGTATCTATTGTTAACTTTTGGCGCCTCTGATGGAGGTTTTGTAAACATGTCCTAGTAACTGGAATGGTTGTTTTTCCCCAATTCTAAAAATACCCCATTTGTCCCAGTTGTTACTTAATGTAGGGAAAGACCATTTTGAAAACCTACAGCACTATGTGATCATAAAGATCCAATTCGCATACACATTGGAATAATTCTATTGATCCAGACTTTAACAGCGTTTATTGAAATTTGCCTCCAGCGCTTATCAAATAAATGTAAACAGCATTGTAATAACGATAAACGTACATTTAACATTATTGACCATAATACCAAAATACCAAAATAAAGATAGCGAGAGAAATTTCAGAGAGGGAAAAGTGGGAAGGAGAGAAGGAGGGAAGAGAGGAAGAGGGGAAGGATATGGACGTGGAACGCTTGAGTATAAGCAGGCTGCCAGAAACAACCATATTTTGGTTGAAAGAGAGAAAAAGAAGAATTAGATTACAGTCAAAGCGAGATAGAGTACGTGTAATAGTTTTTTTTATAATAATAACTATTATTGAAAAAAATTATAACCTATATTCCAATGTTTCCTTTTTTCTCTTGACAATATTTCAGCGACGAATTGAGAGTTTTGGTAGACATCTTGGATGTAGAATAGCAATAAATCCTTGGCACATGTTGTGAAAAAGATATCTATTGTAATAAGGATAAAATGATTAAAAAAAAATAAGGATAGTCAGTAAAAAAAGTGTAAAATCGAATTACACGTCTGTTCAGCATTATATTCATTTGCAAACAGTCAAGATGAAATTCACAACCCTATTTAAACGTTATCATTGTTAAGCAAAATAATTGTATACAAAACCTTTCACTAGGGCACATACCAGATGATGAACAAAGATTTTTATTTGTGTATAAAAGATTTACTGTTTTGTTCTAATATGTATTACAATAATGGTAATACAAAATATATTTTGATAATAATAATAATAGTAGAACAAAATAATTTATGTTACGATAATAACAATAACAACTAGACTTGAATTCGTCACTTTGACGAATTAGGTGATACGTATGCTAATGATTTAGATAATGAAGAATGCATTTTCACGATTTCATATTGTTATATAAAATGCTTCTAACATTATGATCTATCCATATGTCAAGTTTCAACTGTTTAGCCTTGATCATTATGGATGTATGGAAGATAGATTGAGACAAATTGACCATTGACCCAGGACAACAACCAATTACACCTTTGACTCTAATTGACATAATGAGGCATACACATTGCATATTCCGTGGTAACAATGAAGTAAGCGAGGGGAAATGTAGGCAATGACAAACGAGAGAGAGAGAGAAAGAGCGACAGAATATGGCCGGGTTCAAATTAAGTTTTCTTTAAATTATTAGACCCAGTACTGAGGATCTTTTTATCTGCCATGTTTTTGTTATTTGACGGCTTTTGACGATACAAAGAAATGCCGTCTTTTGTCACCAAATATTGTTCAAATAGCATGATAGAGACGATGACCACTAATGCAAAGTCGTAAGCCATGAGAATGTCAATTTCTATGTCGTCCTGCTAAAAAATCCGAACAATAGAACCAACCAAGTGGAATCAACTGTTAAACGAATTTATCATGAGTTCTGAAATTTTAATTTGTTACTGCACGTCATAGTAGTATTAAAGAGCAGCAATGGCGAACAATTGTCGCTAAAATTCAGAAATTGTTGCTTAGATTGCTTTTCCACTAAAAATTAACATGAGACATCAAGCTACATAGAACTATGATCGACAAACATGATATTGTTTTGAAAACAGTCAGAAAACATTGGAGGTAGAATAAATAAGAGATAATGTGGTCATGTAAACAAGTGCATTATGTCCATGTTAGACCCCTAGTACAGAAATCATGATTGTATTCTCCACTTATTTCTCCTATATAATTTATTTCAATTGAAAATAGAAATTCTAATGTTTCTTCTGTTGGCTTGATTATATTTCAGCAACGAATCAACAGTTTTGGTGGACATCTTGGATGTATCATAGCAATAAATTCTTGGCACATGACGTATTGTGTATACAATAATTATGATAAGAAGAAGAAGCATAAAAATAACTATAAGAATAATAACAAAGCAAATAATCACTATAATAATGATTATAATTACGATATTTACTATAATAATAAATATAACAATGATAATAATAATGATTATTATGATACTGCTGCTTTTACTACTACTACTACTAGCGACAGAATATGGCCGGGTTCAAATTAATTTTTCTTTAAATTATTAGACCCAGTACTGAGGATCTTTTTACCTGCCATGTTTTTGTTATTTGACGGCTTTTGACGATACAAAGAAATGCCGTCTTTTGTCACCAAATATCGTTCACATAGCATTGTAGAGACGATGAACACTAATGCAAAGTCGTAAGCCATGACAATGTCAATTTCTATCTCGCTCTGCTAAAAATCCGAACAATAGAACCAACCAAGTTGAATCAACTGTTAAACGAATTTATCATGAGTCCTGAAATTTCAATTTGTTACTGCACGTCACAGTAGTATTAAAGAGCAGCACTGGCGAACGATTGTCGCTAAAATTCAGAAATTGTTGCTTGAATTGCTTAAATTACCATGAGACATCAAGCTACATAGAACTATGATCGACAAACATGATATTGTTTTGAAAACAGTCAGAAAACATTGCAGGTAGAATAAATAAGAGATAATGTGGTCATGTAAACAAGTGCATTATGTCCATGTTAGACGCCTAGTACCGAAATCATGATTGTATTCTCCACTTATTTCTCCTATATAATTTATTTCAATTGAAAATAGAAATTCTAATGTTTCTTCTTTTGGCTTGATTATATTTGAGCAACGAATCAACAGTTTTGTAAGACATCTTGGATATATCATAGCAATAAATTCTTGGCACATGACGTATTGTGTATACAATAATTATGATAAGAAGAAGAAGTAAATGAAGAAGAAGGGGCAGGAGAAGAATTATTTCAGCGATATTAGTGATTATATTCTCTATGATTGAGGCATACACATACACATTACATACTCCGTGGTAAGAAGGAAGGAAACGAGGAAAACGGAAGGCAATGGCAAGAGAAAGCATAGCCCGGGTTCAAATTCAGTATTCGTTAAATTATTAAACCCGGTGCTCATGATCATTCATCTGTCATGTTATTGTAATGTCACGCTACATAAAAAAGTACCAGATTGTCGTCTATTGTCATCAAATATTGTTCAAATAGCATTGTAGAGACGATGAACAAATAAGAATAATAATGCAAGGCCGTTAGTCATGACAATGTCACATTCTATCTCTTTCAGCTTAATAGTCCGAACAATAGAATGAACCGAGAGGAATCGACTGAAATTTTTTAACAACAGTTGAAACTTCTCCCAGGAAGCCTAACATTAGATTTGTTCCCCATTCAAATAGCTTTGTAAAGGCGGTGAAGAAAAAATATACTTCGTCGTTAATGGTGAGAATGTTCACGGCTATCTCTCTCATCTAATTCCTGCGAACAGTGCGCTCAACCAAGCGCAATCAACTGTTAAACGAATTTGCCATGAGTCCTGAAGATTCAATGTGTCACTGCACATCATAGTAGCATTAAAGAGTAGCAATGGCGAACGATTGTCGCTAAAATTCAACAATAGTTACTTAGTTTGCTTTTCCCTAAAAATTACCATGATACATCAAGCTACATAGAACTATGATCGACAAACATGATAGTGTCTTGAAAACAGTCAGAAAAACATTGGAACTGGAATGAATAAGAGATAATGCGATCATGTAAACATTTTGTCCATGTTAATCCTCCAGTACCAAATACCCAAGCAAAACTCGAGCCAGATGCAAATGAAGAGCTTGCAACCAAAAGGCGCTAAATCCACTTTTCACCAAATTGCATGTTTTAAACGATTTGAATAGACCTCTCTCATATGTATCTAAATCACTAAATTTTCCCTCAGAATTGTTTCAGGAAAATATGAAAATATTGATTTGAAATTTATACTTTCAACCAAAAGGCGCTAAATCCATTTCCGATTTAAACCAAAGGCGCTATATCCACCTTCCTTTTCTTTCCTTTGATTGGCCCAATCATACCAGCTTGTGGAAATTTGATCAGAAAGCAATCAGAAAGCAGAACACAAAGAGCATAGCACAGGCAGACTGCCTAGATTCGTTTTTACTATTCACGTTTCGAAATACCTCATTTTCTGGCGATTTCATCATGGATAAATTATTGTACCAGTGGTTATGTGATGAACATTTTTGCACATTGATGATCATGTGTGTGGTGTGTGTTGTGTGTTTGTGCGCGCGTGTGTGTGGTGGGGGGCTACTATGCTTCAAGTACAGTTAAGTATAGTTTATATACAATTCAGAAGCATTTACACACAAATGACATCCTTCTATACTAATGTCAGTGAACAACTCAATATTGACTGTAAAAAGTGTTCTGTCAAAAGGCGCTATATCCATGATTTCTGCCAAAAGGCGCTAAATTCGAAAAGAAATGAAATCTGTGAACAATTATATAAAATACATGCTGTACGCAGGATTTTTCTAACTTGCATTTGTATGACCTATAGTGGTAGTTCTTCCACCTGTAGTATAGATTTGATTAATAAACAGAGACAAATGTGTGAAATTAAAAACAATGATTTTCTCGAAATTAACCGGAATGGATTAAGCTCTTCAAATAAAGGTTAACTTAAAGATACTATGTCCCTTTTGCAGCCAACATCAAATTCCGTAGAACTTTGCAGGAATTATGAATATGTCATGTATGTCCTATCTGTGAAATTTAAACGTTAGCAGTGTCCTAATATTTACTTTACGTTTACTTGCTAGACTTTACTGTCAGACACTATTGAGTGACTGACTGGCCTTTTTTCTTCTTTGGTAATAACATACATATAATGTACAGAATACATGAGCATTTGTCTACATCAATAACCCACTTCTTGTAATTGTCAAAATTAAACTAATTGAATCTTTGCGCAGCACAAAACGTACGACCATTCTGTACAATGGTCTGAAAATCAGACTATTACTTACTGTTTTGGTAGCACTTTTTTTTTTAGCAAATATTTCTGCATTTATTAATAAATCAAATACAAAACATTTAAATAACAATAATAGTATATAATATAATTGATTTACATCAAGTGACAACTGAAATACACACACAAAAATGCATATACAACATATATAATCAAAGAATTAAAATAAATGCAAAGGTCAACTATCATAAGCATTAATTGCTTGAATCGATAGCAGCCGGGAGAGGGGGTACATGACGCTGTTATAGGATAATTTAGGATAATAATGTGTCACGAATAGAGATTTTTTCAGAAAGTATCTAAATAAAAATAAAAGTCGATTCGACAACTAATAGTCGTTACTTTCCCACTTAAAGACATTTTCAAGCCCCTTTTTTAGGAAGTTTAAATTAGTATTATCTTTCAAATGCCGTTGGAATTTAACCCTTCTTTTTGGGCCTGCAAATGGGACATAGTACCTTTAAAGACATTAATTTATAACATAATGTCTATTGTCTTGATTGTATTCTCTACTTAGTTCTTTTTCTTATCTTCTTTTTTGTCAAGATATATTCTAATGTTTCCTTGTATTGATTAGGTTCATTTATTTTCATTTTTTGGAGGGGGCGTGGTTAAAAAATAACAACTTCTTTAACATTCTGTTTCCATGGCAACGGTCTTATTTGTTACTTGAAATGACTCAAATTTCAATCATAATCAAACAGGCATCTGAAGTTTTTAGATGCTTACTATTTGCTTCATGTTGTTGAAAATCGCCTCCGGCTGGATCCGCCCCTGCTTCCTGCATCAACACACACTTTGAGAAAAGAATTTTTTTTCTTTAATTCAAAGTCGTGTTACAACTTTTTGAGCATCATATAATACCCGCATACATTCAGTTAAACTTGACACGCCAATTGTTTATCGTTTATTTTGTAGAAAGATACGAACCCTTGTGTAATTTAACGTTGGAAATTTGGAATTGAATTGGGGCCTTGAGCGAAGTACACGTTTAGCAGACCAAAAGTGCGAGGCAGTTTCCACTCCCGTGGGATCATAAAATATGTCATCAAGATCGTTTGCCAGTAGGTCTGGAGTATCGACGGTCGTTAAATTTAAGATCAGACCTTCGAAGGGTCATTTGATCTTATTTTGATCTGAAAAATTTCAAGCGTATAAAAGAATCAAAATCAGTTCGAGAAAAGACATCTTTAAGTCTCCAGCGGTAAGACAATAACAAGCATAGTTTAAAACCAATCTAAGACGTATTCATAGTGTATTGCATGGCTGAGATAAAACCATTAATGACATTTCACATAATGACGTCATGATGACGTCACGATGCCCTGGCGTCGCTGAAAAGTCACGCAGTTCTAAGTTGGACTAGGAACTATCTTAAAGGAAAGTTTCATGACAATGGCTTTACCAATCTTAAGATATCTTGCGAACAAATTCGAGGAAGAATCATAAATATTTCTTCCATACAGACACAAAATAAATACTATTTTTAATTTTAATTCGTCACTTAGACGAATTAGGTGATACGTATGCTCATGTGTTAACGAAGAACGCATTTTCACGATTTCATCTTCCGTTTTGAAATACTCCTCCCATTATGGTCTATCCATAAGTCAAGTATCAACTGTGTATCATTGATCATTTTGGATCTATGAAAGATGGTCGCCGGAATGGGAGGCAAGTGCTATGACCAATATACCAAAAATCTGCATAGACATAACACGTAAACGGAAAATTTGATTCTCAAATCAAATCTTGTATTTAAAATATCGCCATGATTCCAACATCTGATTAAAAATTTAATGTCCCCTTTATGTACATAATTTTTCAGCTACAACATATCCGCAGCTGGCAGAAAAGAATCGAGATATTGCTCAAACAACTAAGACTGGAACGTAGAATGAAGATTTCAGAAAAATGCACCTCCAATAGAGAATACACGCAAAATTGGAAAAATTGACATGCCTCTCTTACTCGAAAGAATGGGCCATGATGCCAAACAGAGATACACTCATTTTTTTTGTAAATATGCTGACGTCATTATGTGCTTATTTGTATCTGGAGTTCCAAGGCCATTATAATGACGTCACGATGTACTTCATGGCCAAATGAGACATGAAAACATATCTCCGACTCATATTCTATCCACATGTGAAAACAAAATTGAGTTATCCGTGCATTTAAATAAGTTATGGCCAATTAAACATAGGCATGTTTTTATAAAAATGCAATCATGCGGCCGCGCGTGTTGTTATCTTTGACGCGCGCGTATTCCATCATTATGCATAAAAAATGACTGAAATGGAAAGGGATTGTTAAGCAAAGTATAAGAAATCCAAAAGATGGAAAAATGGTATTTTTCCGTCCCGCGAGCGTTATGCGCGCAAATACGCGCGCACTGACCTACACGCGCGGAAATTTTGGAAACGCTTAAATTGTCTAAAACGTATAGAAAATTACTGGTTTGGGGTTTCGAGCATTTTGTTTCTAATTTTTGACGCACGCGTATGCTCAGTTTTAAAGTGAAGGCGCATGTGCAAATTCGTATTTTGAGTTCC
>CP137667.1:30484447-30581263 GCA_037976565.1 Mesocentrotus franciscanus | reverse complement strand
CCGATATTTAACACTTCATTACAATAATTACATCATGACTTGAGTGAAGCCTAAATCTTTTTCCTATTGCTATAAGTGCGTAGCCTGGACAGCATTTTCCTTGGTTTTCTAGCTCAGATCCACTCCTCCACACTTTATTTCATTATCGCAATTTGTTCTTATGTATTTTTGGGTAACATATCCCCAATATATGTGAATTATGCATATGTTGCATATTATTGACTGAAGAAAGCAATGTTTTCATTTTCAATTAAAAGACCTAAACATACAGCGTACAGTAGGTCTATGGGCTAGCTCACATATAAAGGAGCAAGAAGAGCAACAAAAAAAGAGGGGGGAATTGGACATTTGGATATTTCACAGGAAAACTTTATGAAAACAGGTCGTATGAACATTAAATGAACATACTTTTGCTTCGAATGATCTTCAGGAAAGGACTTCAGAGTCTTCAGAAAATGTAAAAGTAAATAAAATAAAACATAGCATTATTACATGTACCTGCTACTGCTACTTGAGCTAACCCTAATTTCTGAGATATAAGCCCTGAAATGTTGTATGGTTGAAGGAAATTCCATTTCAGCTGTATACCACCGCAAACGTCTGTCATTTGGCTCCAAAGAAGACTGTAGTTAGGGTTATACAAACGAAAATATAGAAATAGATACAATCAGTAAAACATGTAAAATAAATAAAAGGCAAAGGAATTTAATTAAGCATGCTTAGTCTACAATGTATATATACATTTACAAGTTTCAAGATTCAAGTTTTATTTTTCATAATACATTTGTAATACAGAAATTTGTATCCCATTGGTGTTACATACAATATAACATAGGCATAAACATGATTTTGTATGCTGAGAGCCAAAAGGTGTTAATTTAATGTTGAACAAGAATGAGTGTACACCATTCCAGCTTTCAGCAGACAATACATAACAAAACTTCATTCTGAGTCACATCATAGATGCATTCATACATAAATAACAAACTGATGTAACTGACAATACCGCAACTTCTTCCGATCAGGAAGAGGAAGAGACAGTAGGAGCAAATGAGAGAGAGAAAAAAGAGGAAAAAGAGAAAAAGAGGGATGAATGGTAGACAGAGAGAGAGGAAGGTAGAATCTGCAAAGACGTGTAGATCTCTACTCATAACGACCGCTAGATGAATCTCCATAATAATATACTATACAAAAATCTTCAGATCACATCTATCCAGTATACATTGTAGGCCCACTACCATGGTACATTTACAATTCCACTCAACATGTACTTCACTGCAATATGGTTTAACATATTTTAAACCAAAGAGAATTTTGGACCTGCATTATTTTATTTACATGTAAGTTTAAAAGCATAAATAAGAAGTAAGCAAAATTATTTGCATCAGAAATTCCTTGGAGCACTTTCTTTGGTTCTGTACTTATGTATTTCAACAAATATATATTCATGACATTTCAGACATTGCTAATGAAATAGCAATCTGAAATGTATCAGTGATGATTTCTCCACGAAACAATGAGTTAGAATTAATTCAATCAAAATGTTTGTTGTGACATGCAGAAGCAACAGTATACACTTCTTGTGCTCTGATGCCATGCATCATGCTTTCTTTGTAACATCTAAAATATGATACAACTAGCAAAAACAATCCTAACTTTGCATTTTAGATCCTTGTGCTATTCATAAAGAGTATTCAGTAGATACTATGACAGCACTACCAACGAAATGGATGAATATTAAGTGCTGTTTAAGATGTTGCCAATCCACATCTTGTTGCCAATCAACATCTTGTTGCATATTTTTGGAGATGCCCTGTAAAATCCTATCATATTAGTGCCAGCTGTGATTATCATTTGACATGGCAACTATAGATAAAATAAAGTTTTGCCAAACCTTGTTTTGGACGGTCCACAAATTTGGTCTCAAAGTCACTATAAAGCTTGTTCCAATCCATCGCAGTCATTAATTTTGCACAGAGGAGGGTGGAGAAAACAAATGCCCCCTTAAAAGACTAAAGCCAAGGGATGGCTCTACATATTACATAATATATCAAACCAAAAAGGAAGACCCATTATTATGTGTAGGAGATCGTATTTGCAGAAGGGATATCTTTATCACGTAGAGCAACATAGTGGAAATGGGATCAAAATAGAGAAACTGCTTATTTGAAGTAAAAAATTATGCAAAGAATAACTTTGCACACGTAATTAATAACAAAAATTATGCCTTAGTTTGCTCTATTTGTATGAATATTGAAAGAAATTGCAAAATATCATGGCCATGGGAAGATAACTGACCATGGTTAGTTACATCTTGGGTAATTAATACTATTCAATGGTTAGGATACTCAGGAGAAGGGATTTATAATTGGATTTATAAATCCCTTCTCCTGAGTATCCTAACTTTCCTAGTATAGAAACATATATACTTAAAAAGGAATTTTGGGTCCTCTTATTTATCTAGCTTAAGAAATATTAACAATTTCTGGCAAATTTGATTTCTAGACCATTCTAGATGCATTTGACTTAAATAAGTCGAGTTCCAAAAATTACTTCATGAAATTACTATCATGAAAGCAGAAGGGAATCCATCACCACTTTTAAAACATCACAACTCTCTTATAATACTGTTATAGACTAATTTAGACTTTAAACAGGCTTTTCTTTCACATGTTCAGGGTGGTCCACAAACAAATATTCAAACATGTAAAATTGGAATGTGGAATCAGTATGAACTGATGTATGCAAATGACAAAGTCTCTTGTGGCTGGGGCTCAAGGGCTTGTTTAAGGGTTCTCAGGTTCCTAGATGTATTGTAGTGCAATATGTGCCATCTATTAAAATGAAGCATTTTCAAACAAGTTTTATGACTACTATTTCGAAAATAATTTTTGGTTGAGAAGGACTATTAACCTAGTGATGATTTTCAAACTTGTACACTCACAATTCAAAACTGTTGCTGCTACATAGTTTAACCCCTTGTGTACTTACAAGTACGTGGGAGTTATTGGCAAAAGGGTAAAGGAAGGTGTTTTGGAGAGACTTTGTTCAGTTCTGCATTCAAACTAATTGAACAATTAAATCTCACATAATCTAGCTGCAGATTTTTGGGACTACAATGTTCATGTAGCTGCACAAATCTAGAGTCAGTATGAAATTTACAGAAACACTTGTATCTAATCTAAAAATTGACGTTTTGAGACAAACTTTTACATTTAGTGATTTCTTTCTTTCATGCAAGCACCTAAAATAACATGGCCCATATTCTACTACAATTATAACATAATGCTGGATTTCATGTACATGTAGTCCGAAGTCTAAGATATCCTTTTGTTCTAGACAAACCCATTGATTTATTTAGACTATCTTTTGTTTTTCTGGTACAATTGTTTGAATTTAAAAAAGATGGCCATAGTCAGTTTTCCACCTTTAATAACGAGTTGCGGACGCCCCCTCCCTAAGGGTCCAAAGAAATTATTTAAAAAAAAAAAGGAGAAAAAGAGGAGCAAGAGGGCCAATGACCTTATTACAATTAAAACAAAAGGCACACATAAACCCTATATACCCTTCCTGAAAACTGACCCCCAAAAAAAGGTTTCCCAAAAGGGGCTTTAGCAATTCTTATGTTATAAGATATACATATACATGTATGTACCTTACTTCTTTGGAGCAAATTCTGTAAAAATGTTACAGTGTCCTAAAGCTTTGGGTTCATATGCAGTTTAACTCCATATATATGCACGTGTTTGCACAACCTACCGGTACATGTAATAAGTAGATTCTCACTGGAACTCTTAAAAATGTAGCTTTTGAATAATATTATTCATGTTTTGGCATTTCAAAGGGAAAGTAATCAGATGCCCTGACTGGGCTGGGCTGCACCTCCTAGGTCTAAGTTGACATATTGTCCAAAATACATGATGTTCTCATGGTTAATTTCGCAGAACCATGTCTATCATGCTTAGATCCATGGGTACATGCACGTTCTTTTCTCCGGCTCGGTGTACAAATGTCAGAAGTAAAGACATAAGTCAGGAGAAAAATGTCAGTTTTATTTGCTGTGAGAGATCATGCGCAAACTCTGAAATTGACAAATTCATGAGCAACATATCAGAAACATAGTTTTACTGTACAATTTCATAGAATCATGAGACTGCTTGTATACATGATAATATTGTTTGAAGGATATTCCGACATTTGGTGCGGGATTTATAAAATGTGTGCTGGCATACACTGTATTCCAGCAGGTACATATTCGTACAAGTCACCACGAATTTGGCAGGAAAAAAAGGTTTTAATTTGAGGGACTTAAACTGTATTTCTCTCACGTTTAAACCAACAAATAGAATAATTTCTGCCTTTCGAAACGTACTGCATAAAAGTCGAAAGCACATTACAAAAACCTGGCTAGATATGTCTCAACGTTTACTACGGTACATGTAGGCCTAGCTACTACCGGTATCTGACATTCTTCAAGTGAAGCTTTGATATTGTTTGTTAAACTTTTGTAATAAAGTATTGATGAGGGGGGAAAAGCATCTGTGTCTTTTTCTTAATATTTTCTTGTCATAACAGTCTTTGCTGAGATGAACATGAAGATGGCCGGGTCTGATGACTGAATTTGTGGAATTTCTGTGCGATCTTTATAACTGATTCCCTGTTTTATCTCATTCAATCTTAATATTCTATGTACTTACTTCCTCAAAACCAAATAAACATCAAAACATCAACCAACTGAGAAAATCGAAACAAATGTTAGAAATTCATATATGAAAACCTGATCACAAAATATAAGTTTCAATTTTTTTCCACATTGTACATCCTCAGGACATGTACAATTAAGTACAATACACCACAGTGACAGTCATTTATAAAATATACATTATGATATGGAAGAAGGGAATATAATAGACTAGCCCAGTAGCTTACATCTTGAAATTTTGTGTGATAAAGTGCTTAGATATTATGACGGCACTAATTCCCCCTCCCCCTACATTTATTTGTACCTCTCACATTTTTACATCTGACATTATTACCTTGACATTTTTACCTCTGACATTTTATTTTAAACCTGGCACCGTCTCTCCATAAATGAAATTCTAGTCATCCATTGTATAAGGGTTTTTTCACGGGTGCGGGGTATAATTGTCCACTGGGGTTATTTTCCGGGAGTAGTTTTCCTCTGGGTGGTTGTCCTCGGGGATTCTGGGGGATTGTCAAGGGGTGATTGTCCTGATACGGCTTGTAGGGTATCACAGCAGTGAAAAGTACAAGGTTAGTCAGGGTTATGGATAACCTTGCACTTGTGTCAGAAGCCATGTATGTAGTTTAATACACATGTACTATGTAGGACACTGGAGCTGACATTAACCACACCCCGAACCATACACATGTAATTGAAATGAGCCATGACAAAGAGACTATAGATATGACAGAGGCTGAAAGTTCCATCTGACCAAGGGTCCATAAAAAGTGTCTGGTATGGGTTCCCTTGTGGCCATAACTACAGTGGATTTAACTGACGATTTTTGCCACAATCTGGCAATAAGTTTGTCCCTAGTTTTTCTTTTTCTCGGCTTTATGTCTTGATTAAGAAATCAACAACATCACTGGAACTAGGCCTATATCTTGTTCTCCTACACTATAAAAATAATATTGAAAAATGAAAATCAATGTTAAACTAAATAAATATAAGGACTTACCTGTCAGGTTTTCGTGAAGCTGCTGAGCATGATGAGACGGCCAATCACACTTGGAATGCACAGACGTAACCTCCTCACTATGCCATATGACGCACTTCAGTCTCTGTACAAGACGGTCAGTGGAGCCAGACGTAGTCTATTCTCAGAAGAACATCCGTCAATATGTCTATGCTTCTATGCACCCTGATAATACAAATACAGACAATGGGACATGTATGATGTGCCAATCTTTCGAGGTTTATACTGTGCAATGAGAATAAGGGAGACCTAAGATTTTAGACATTTTTAAAGATTCTTGTATTATTATTGGATTCAAATTGGGATGAAATTTACATCAATCTACTGCAAAATCAATATTCTGCATTAATTTTTAGTCTACGTGTAAACTTTGGCCTATACCCTTCACAACTAAGTAATAAATGTCATTTTAAACTACTAGAACAAACTGCACTTTTATTTTCTACAATATGCATGTGTACATTTTGAAGGATAGTATGCGAGGGACCGTAGCAACCGAGTGAGAAGATTTTTGCATTTGTATTAGTCTAAACGCTGCTCTCTTGGGCCCTCCAGAGCCTAAAAGTGTGTTGCAGTCTTTAGTCAGTGTTTAATTGTTATACATTTTTTTTTGGGGGAATTTTTTAAATTTTCTGGGGAGGACGATTCCCCTAAAAATTTTGGGGTGTCCCCGGGATCGGCGCCCTGTGTACAATCCTGGGCCGGGCTGTACTCTGAAATGTTATCTAATTCAGCATTTTCAACCTCTTTTAGGTCATGCACAGCAACCTTTACGAAACAATTTTTTTTGTGTAACCCCAATCTCAAATTCAATTACAGAAGAATCATTTTGCATCACTCTGACACTGGAGGAGGGGAGTTGGCTCAGTTGGTAAATCCTCTGCCTGTCAAACCAAAGATCGTAATTTTGATTCCAACAAGGCGGATGACTGAAGTCCGCCTTGTGTGTTAACGTGCCACTCCCCTGTTTCTCCCCCACTCCGGGAACGGAGGGACCGCATTCATGTTCCCAAAATCTACGGTAAAGGGGTACTTTTCATGCAACAAAGTCTGGCTCGTAATACACAACATATCGGCCCGTATTGACTTTACACACCGGACTTAGGGGGGTGCTTTCAAAGGGAGGGAACATGCATACGCGTACCCTAAATAACACTGAGTGGGGGTCACAACCTTTGCATGGTAAGAACCCACTGTACTATTTGTATAAGAGTAGGGGAAAACCCCGGTGTAGTGGTCCCCCCAATCAGTTACACTGGGAGGAGAGGCCCAAGAGCAAGGGTTACAGTGATTCAGTTCGCTTTTCGCCTTTCAGGCACAGGTGACGCTAATAGGCCTACTTAATAATAATAATAAATTTTACTTAATAAATAACACACTACATAAAATACAGAATTAAGTGTGCATGCACCTGGCTCCTGAATACTTGAATACAAAAATCATTGTATGCGGATATTCTGCCATCTCATTGCCTAGAATTATCCATAATGTTGCAAGTGAGTAAAATTAACATGCATGGTATAAACAATGATATAAATTTGGCACCACGCTGTAAAATAGAAGGCTATTCGGGCACTTAATTCACTGCCTGAAAGCATCATGTTTTCAAAAGGTTGCAAGGAGCAAAGCGAACGAGGAAGAAAGACACTTTATTATCTTTAAAACCTTATTTCCTCATGAAATGTATGCACTCTAGTGGTTTCTAATATTAGTTTTTTTATAATCAAAACAAACATGTTTATCACACCCCTAGAGATGTCTTGCAGCACCTCCATGTGCCATGGCTTCCTGGTTTAAAAACGCTGATCTAGATCTATGTTACGGAAAATGATGTTAGTGTCACAACAACCTGAAATCCTGTGGAAGTAACAATTCTACACACATGCCGTATATCCAGACAGGGCAGTTACCTGGACAGTTGATTTCAAACAGTAATTCAAAGAAGTTCACATACAGTGTTTTATAAATCTTTGAATGCCATTGGCATGGAGAGGGTCACATTGGCTTAGCCAGACATGCAATGAACAAGTACACCTGCAAATGTACATACAAAATGAATGAGCAGTAAAGTGGCTTATGTCATGAGAATGCCTTAATTGTGCAGCATAACACCACCCCAGGTAAAGGAAAGGAGTTCAGTGTAAGTGTTTAACTAAAATGTAGCTTGAATATGTCTATGTCCCCTGGTTCTGCCTGGTGCTGGTCTAATTGACCTAAACTTATATTAGAAAAAGGCAAAGCTTCACACTTCAGTCTCTAATATCGATTGTTGGCGCTAATCAAGGGCGTCAATCCGAGCTTGAGCATGGGGGGCAATTCGTGAACAAATATTCAGGGGCAAATCAGCGGGGGGGGGGTAAGGAGAACACATTTTTTAACGTTTTCTTTAGTAGTTCCTGGTGGTGCCCGTTCTTTTCTGACAAAACATGGGGGGACATTTAATATGATGTCCCCCGGATTGAAAAATCGGGGGTGGGACATGTCCCCTTGGATTGACGCTAATGAACTATTGCCAAGTTTTGCCCCACCATATAGGTGCATGTGCAACCGTGTGCTTCATTCCATCATGCACATGCATGTATTCGTTTCTCATTCCCACTCCTTATACTGTACACACAATTTGCATGTGATGGAATGAAGCAAGCCGGTGCGAAAGTACATCATTATAGTGCCGATAATTTTTATAGTAGTCTATATAGACCCTTTTAATGAAAATTAGATCTCGACCTATTTGCTTTCAAATTTAGAGTCTTAATCATTGTTTTCTAAATCAAACCAAGACCAGAAAGACTGGGGCGCGGAGACAAAACTTTATGTGTCGGATTGTGACAAAAGTCAGCCATTATCCACACCCCCCAGTTGTGTGTAGCTACAAACAGTACCGTCTGTGTACGGAAAAGGAGTCAGTTTTATTAAAGAATTCCCCATACCAGATGGCTATTTCTGTTTATGCCTGGTCCTATAGCGGGTGCCACCACCCCCGGCGCCCCTTTCTCAGCTCCCATTACAAATTAACAATAACAAACATGATTACATACAGTGACAGCGAGTAGATCTATCATCAATTAACATTAAATTAGGCTGTAGATCTACTGCATGTAGACAGTGATTTTTCTACATTCCAGACATAGAATTAGATCAAACAGATTTTAAAGAAACTCACGTTATATCCTGTGTAAGGCTGAGATATTGTCGTCTATACTGCACTGCTTCTCGCAGGTACCGTGAGTGGATCTACCACAGTTCGTTTACATGCAGCAGCCGCGCCGGGCTCAGCTGGGTCAGGCCTCACAATCTCCGTTGCTCTCACTGTGAGCTAGAGCGACCTCCTATTAAGCCCTGCATGCAGGTTTCCTGGGGCTTTCGCTAGCCGGAATTCCGGAATTTCGCAGGTCTTGATGGCATGCATGCAACGTGGGCAATGCATGCGCGCGTATACCTACGCGGGAGCAGCCTTGTGTACACGGAGAATACGATTGCCAACCTCCCTGGATTATCCTGGGAGTATCCAGCAACTAATGACCAATAGACGCATTGGAGAAGGAAAATCCAGGGAGAGTGCACTGCGATCTCCCTGGATTAACCATTGGAGAGTTTGTGGATCAGGTGATAAAACAGCATTATCGTGAAATAGGAAACCACCATTCGCACCGATCCGATCCGCACACTACCGCTTCATTGCGTCACACGTAATTTGTTTCCTTCTTCCCACCACCCCATAGACCTCTATAGACCTCTATAGACTCTACAGTACACACTAGCTTGTGCATGCGGTCGAACGAGTTGTTTCTAAAACCTCGATGTAGCCACAGAATATTACCACCTGGTAAGCATGGGGATATCTTTCTTTAACATTTGTCAACCTTCTATAAGGCTATTCGCTCTTTTTTGTTGACCAATCGTTCTCATAAATAGTATTTGTTTTGTGTAAATGTATTTCATTTTATAGGCTTTATTTTAATTACCCAAGATCTGGTCTAGATAAGAATGTTTTTTGAGTGTATTCGGGCTTCCAGTTTCAACTCCTGTAATCGTTCTTCTCATATCTTTTATAGTTTAGTGGTGTCTTTGCTTAATGCTTTTCTTTGTATTGTTTTCTACTGATGATGCTCTGTTGTTTATATATTTCTATGTATGTCTTCTTTTTTAATTGAGAATGAAAATAAAGACTGCACTATATAGACTGAGTCTCCGACTCGGTCTCGTGTAAGAGTTTGATGTTATAAGGTGTATTTTGAAGAGGTTGTTTGTCATAGCTAAATCCATTCTTATTTGTAGGTGATTTGATGCCGTCTATAGGCTACTAAAAAAAAAAATAGCGCATTTACCCCGACAAAAAGGAGTAAAATAATGAAAATATATCATTTTTAATTGAAATTTGCCTAAAAGAAAAATGATTTAAATGAGTCAATCTGTTAGGTGGTAACACTACATTTACACATACATGTAAACAGAACACAGTAAGTAACTACCCCTTAAATAACTGCTCATAATTTCATAACCCTTAAAAATGTATCACAATTTCATAGATCTTACCACCATATAAGTACAGTTGTTATTTACATTTCGTGTGAAAATCAGAGATATTCATCACTGTATGGCTGAATGAGCACAGATTAAAGACAAAATGGCCCAACTATTCAAAAGTCACAAGACAATTAATCGTGCCTGTACATTGACATTGTTGTGAAACGTTCAGCACATGACTGAATGCATTGATTATGGTTTATGAAACAACAGTGTTTGATATTCCATCCATTCTTATTTTTAATTGTGGCAGGTGGCAGGGGGTTGCATGTATACATACATGTGATTTCTGTGCATTTGCTCACAATAATTGTCCATAAACAAAGCATGAATGTATTATGGCATCTTGCATTCACCAGATGAATTTTTGTTCCATAATTTCCATAACCAATTTAGACTCAGTAAGAAACAAAATGTTTTCTGGTTTTCATAGACTAACTTAGTAACTTAGCCTCTAGACTCTAGAGCATATCATTTCCACTTCCAGACCTGTAGGCTGTACAACAAAATTGTATGTGCAGCAGAGGTCTGTAGTGTAGTCAAGATCAAGGTCAAAGGTCAATTAACGTGACTGTCTTCTGTCTTCATTATTAGGCCTAGGCCCTTTGGCCTCTCCCCGTCCTGTTCCTGAGCTACATGTACCACTGTCATAATTCTATTGTAACTTTGACAATTGTACAATTACCTCTAGCTGGCCTCTCCCCGTCCTGTACGTTCCTGAGCTACCATTGTCATAATTAATAATAATAATACATTATATTTATAAAGCGCTTAATACTAATGTTTCTAAGCGCAAGAAAAAGAAGAAAGGAAAAGGAAGGAAAAGTGAGAGATACCAAAGAAACATGTTAAAAATATTGAATTACAAGTAAACGGCAATAATAATAATAATAATAATAATACATAAGATTTGTAAGGCGCCAAATCCACTTGACAATCAAATGCAAAGAAGATTATGAATTACACAAAATAATGACTGCATCAAAATTAATTGAAATTATAAAAAAACAGTTATGGACTCAGAATTATAATATACAATGTGAAATATGCAAATACAACTTAAAATAACCTGATGTATAAATTATTATATTCAATATTCTATAGTAAATTTGACAATTGTACAATTACGGAGCAACTTTAGAATATCTATTTAATAGACTAAAGATGCAGAATGATAGCTTGAAATTGAATCCCCCTCTGCAAATAATAAACAAATTGACACGACTTCAAAACAGATTTTATCTGGTGAATGCAAGAGGCCATACCGCTTGTAATGTATATAATGTACTGCTGAGCTGTACGCGTGTGTCGTACTTTAATATACTGTACGCGCGTACGTTGCTAGCTAGCGATCAGCAGCGCATACATGTAATATGCAAACTCTATATTGCGGCGCAGCCTGAAAGAGCTAGATTTGTCGATCTAGGCCTAGGACCCGGGCCTAGGCCCTCTCCCCGTCCGGTTCCTGCATGAGCTACCACGTACTGTCATAATTCTATTGACAATTGTACAAACAGTACAATTATATTTAGCAGACTAAAGATGCAGAAGGATATAGCTTGAATCCCCCTCTGCAAAGAATCAACAAATTGGACATGACTTCAAAACAGAATTTATCTGGTGAATGCAAATGGCCATACCGCTTAATGTATACTATACTGTACTGATGTACTGTATATGTGTCGTACTAATACTGTGCCATCCTCTTTCAGGAACTATTTGATTTTTCAGGTGGGCTGTATATGACGTGCGCATTGACGCGGATGTACGCGTACGCGCGCGATTATTGACCTGAAATTGACCGGACGGATATTGACCTTGATCATGATAAATATGAGTGAGAAATAATTTTCCGTTATGAAGATATGATCATGAGTTGATTTTTAGAAAATTTCACAAAATGGCGCCTAGATGACGTCATCAGTCAAGGTCAAGGTTGAAAACCTTACCGTGTTTTCTCCATATGCCTATACATATGTGTGCTAAATTTCAAGGTATTTGATTTAACCATTTTCAAGTTATCTTGCTAACAAAAAAGTGGGTCGAAATAAGAAAAATAAATAAACTAGACATGTAATACTTGTTTCGGAACAAGTATAGGTGGGCTGTTCCAATTAGTGCATACCACACATGGTTAGTGAGATAGTGATCAGTGAAACGTTTGACCTTTGACCCTAATTTACATACTAATTACTAAGTAGTTAAGATAACAATGGCATGATTTGACCTAAATTTTTGAAATAATCCTCTTATTCAGGTCTATTAGTGTGCCAAATTTCATGTCTATACAAAGCATTGTTTTAGAGGAACCATGTACAGTATATTTGACCTTTAACCTTAAAATCTAAATAACATAATGAAATATGCATATTCTCGAATTTGGGTTTTTATATGAAATATTTTTTCTTACCTATCAACATGCAACGTATCAAGTCAATTGCGACCAATATACCAAAATGCTCCACACAGACATTACACGTATACGGAATATGGGATTTTCAAATCACATTTTGTAGTTAAAATATCACTATGATCTCATTATCTGATTAAAAAATAAATGTCACTTCCTGTGTAGAGAATTGTCTCAGCTACAACATATCCAAAGCTGGCAGAAAATCGAGCAAAAATAATCGAGATATTGCTCAAACAAGACTGGAATGTAGAATGAAGATTTCAGAAAAGTCACCTCCCATAGAGAATACACGTAAAATTAGGAATATTGACATGCCTCCTTTAATCGAAAAAGTGGACCATGACGCCATTGTTAAAATGAAAAAAAATGTCATATTTCATGTAGACATTTGTCTCAGCTAAAACATATCAAAAATTGGGAGAAAATGACCAATATTAACAGAGATACACTAATTTTCCATAAATATGCTGACGTCATAATATGCAAATTGTATTTTGAGTTCCAAGGCCATTATGATGATGTCATGATATACTTAATGGCCAAATGAGACATGAAATCATATCTCCGACTCATACTCTATCTAAATATGAAAAAATTGGGGTCCCATGCATCCAAAAGTGCTAATGGATTTTGTATAGGCATGTCTTTGCCCATATATGCTATGTATTACAAGAGCTCGCGCGCACGGACATTTATCTTGAACGGACGCTCATTCCGTTATAAATAGTCATAAGGAGATAAACATTGTATCAAATTATTTGGAAAAAAAATGGGAAATATCATGAAATTAAAAAAAATGGCCATTCTATGTTGTGTAATGGCGTTACGCGAAAACGCGCATATGCGTGTGCGCGATTTTTCGACAAATGCTTAAAATGGCCTGAAACCTATGCAAAAAAATTAGAAATGATTTAGAGCATTTTGAAATTTTGCGCGCACTGACGCGGACGTACGCGCGTTTATTGACCTGAAATTGACCGGACGGATATTGACCTTGATCATGATAAATATGAATGAGAAATGATTTTCCGATATGAAGATATGATCATGAGTTGATTTTCAGAAAATTTCACAAAATGGCGCCTAGATGACGTCATCAGTCAAGGTCAAGGTTGAAAACCTTATTGTGTTGTCTCCATATGCCTATACATATGTGTACCAAATTTCAAGGTATTTGATTTAACCATTTTCAAGTTATCTTGCTAACAAAAAAGTGGGTCGAAATAAGAAAAATAAATAAATAATAAATAATAAAGGCAATTTTAACAAAATTATAAGGTGGTCTGTATGATATACAGCCCACCTAATAACTAGACATATAATACTTGTTAATAACAAGTATAGGTGGGCTGTTCCAAGTACATGCCACACATGTTTAGTGACATACTATTAAAGTAGTTAAAGTTGATATTCATAGAAGAGCCCTAAATATGAAGATATTCATATCTACAGAAAGCTTATAAGCCATACAATGAGCTTGGATGACATTCAAACAATATAACACTTCCAAAAAAGCGAAATTAGGGTGAAAACAATCACCCTATTCTCTGGGACAAATTTGCCCTATTGTCATCCGAAACGGCCTTAAGCTGTGACGTAGGAAAAGGGAGGCGTGGCTAGTGTGCCACTTCCGGGTATCTAGTAGAATGCATGTATAACATTATAAGGCTGAAAACACAGCTTCAACTTATGTGTTATTTTACCCTTACTATAGAATAAATTATAATACAACATCGTTTGTAAGTTACTTCTCATTAATATTTCCATCTTGATATTCTAAGAAATGTATTATTTGTGAAATAAAAACGTTGAAAAATGGGGAAAAAGAAGGTGAAACTATGGCTGTTTCCCCGGCTTTGTTGTACAGTGAGCCTGCATATATGAGGATTTGGGTGCCGGCGATTTTTACCACCATGTAGTTTCACTTTGACATATCAGTCGGAGACTTCACCTCTTCCACTATGGAAAAAACAGTTAGTATTGATTTAATCATTATTATGAATAAAATAAAATTCAAACAAATCGAAGAATATTTCATTTAGTCGATCGTATCATGGCTAGATTAGCTGGAAAATCGAGGCGATTCTGCTGTTGTTAGTATCGCTGGCGGATTTACATTACCTGCGCGCACATCAAAACACACGTAAACGTCACTGCACTGCACACCACACACACACAGTACTATACGCTTGCATTTCAGTCGCGATAGACGAAACCCTTACGAAACCAAACCAAAACAAAACGGCGAAATACACTATTCTATGTAATTATAGTTATCGACAAATGAAAATGGAGAAGAAACATTATTCATTGTTATGTCAAAGGAAATTCCACCTCGGAACATGATTCTACTATAGGTAATTTTGTTTTGAAACACAGCTAGGTTGATTTTTCATACTATCTCCGTGTACATACAGCTCAGCTGGCAAGCTAAAGCCGGTGAAAAGTTGAGTTGTAAACAGTTATTTTACGGATATTGTCACTTTTTCAATGCCAATAATGACATGAATATTGACATTAGGATATGTTTCAGGACGGGAGAGGACAACTGTATGTCAGATATTGACCATTCAGGCAATATTTCAATCGTGTTGAGAGAGTGGAACTGACATCCCCTCTATGAACATTTGTGTGTAGATCGCAGTTAGTCTCTATAGCTGCGTGAAGCATATCCCGGCTCTGACGTCACTCACAAAGCCACTTTCCCTTAGGCGATTTCGTAGGTCAGGATAGAGTCAATTTAGTGAAATTTGATTTTCATAAAACACAAAACTGCACACTTTCATGGCATGTTAGCTGCATAAATTGCTTTAATAACTCATTCAATTATAAAATAAACTTTATTTATTTGATTTTATTTCCTATAAGTATCAACTTTAAGAAAACATTGGCATGATTTGACCTTATTTTTTTGAAATAATCCTCTTATTCAGGTCTATTAGTGTGCCAAATTTCTAGTCTATACGATGCATGGTTTTAGAGAAACCATGTACAGTATATTTGACCTTTGACCCTCAAATCTAAATATCAAAATGAAATATGCATTTTCTAGATTTTGTTTTTATAAGAAATCATATCTCCGACTCATACTCTATCCAACTATGAATAAAAATTAATACACGACAAGGACTCAGATTTCCCATAAGGTTGTACTCAAACGATTGACATATTTCTCCCATAGATATAAAACGCAAAATTAGGCATTTTATTACATTGTTTGTGATAGTATATAAAAATATGTTATAATAGTCGAAGAAGATCATAAAATCAAATTCAAAACGACGGCAAAAAAAAAATTAAAAATTGACCCACCAGGAATCGAACTTGGGTCGCCGGAATGGGAGGCAAGTGCTATGACCACTATACCAAAATAATCCCCATAGACATTACACGTGAACGGAAAATAGAATTCTCAAATCCCACTTTGCAAGTGAAATATGAGCATGATCCCGGCATCTGATCGAAAAATAAAGGGCACACTTATGATAGCTTATTGTCTCAGCTACAACATACTCAAAGCTAAGCGAAAACCAAACTAAAACGACAGAGATATTGCTCGCGAAAGACGGGAATGTAGAATCCAGTTTTGAAAAAAGTCATGTCCCATAGAGAATACACGCAAAATGTGAAAAATTGACATGCCTCCTTCAATTGCACAAATACGCCATGATGCCTTTGTCAAAATGAAAAATTGTGAATACTGCATTTGTAGTGAATTGTCTCAGCTAGAATATATCAAAATTTGGAAGAAAATTGATCAGTATTTACAGAGATACAATCAATTTTCCAAAAATATGCTGATGTCATAATATGCAATCTTCTGTGATATTTCCCATATTTTTTCGAACAATTTGATACCATGTTTATTTCTTTATGACCATTTATAAGAAGATGAGCGTCCATTCAAGATAAATGTCCGTGCGCGCGTGTTCTTGTAATACATAGCATATATGGGCAAAAACATGCCTATACAAAATTCATTGTAACTCTTCAGAATGGATGGGAACTCCTAATTTTTTTCTTCATATTTGGACAGATTATGAGTTGGAGATATGATTTCATGTCTCATTTGATCCTCAATTAACTCATGACGTCACCATAATGGCCTCCGAACTCAAAATTTCAATTTGCATATTATGGCGTCAGTATATTTTTGGAAAATTGATTGTATCTCTGTAAATATTGATTGATTTTCTCCCAATTCTTGATATGTTGTAGCTTAGACAATTGTCTACATGAAATATGACATTTTTTTCATTTTAAAGGAGGCATGTCAATTTTCCTAATTTTACGTGTATTCTCTATGGGAGGTGACTTTTTTCTGAAATCTTCATTCTACATTCCAGTCTTGTTCGAGCAATATCTCGATTCTTTTTGCTCGATTTTCTGCCAGCTTTGGATATGTTGTAGCTGGGACAATTTCCTACACAGGATGTGATATTTTTTTTTTAATCAGATAATGAGATCATGGTGATATTTTAACTACAAAATGTGATTTGAAAATCCCATATCCCGTATACGTGTAATGTCTATGTGGAGTTTCAAGTCAATTGCGACCAATATACCAAAATACTCCACATAGACATATCCCGTATACGTGTAATGTCTATGTGGAGTATTTTGGTATATTGGTCGCAATTGACTTGAAACGTTGCATGTTGATATAAAAAAGGTAAGAAAAAATATTTCATATACAAACACAAAATCGAGAATATGCACATTTCATTATGTTATTTAGATTTTAAGGTTAAAGGTCAAATATACTGTACATGGTCTCTCTAAAACAATGCTTTGTATAGACATGAAATTTGGCACACTACTAGACCTGAATAAGAGGAGTTTTTTAAAAAAATAAGGTCAAATCATGCCAATGTTATCTTAACTAATTAGTATGTAAATTAGGGTCAAAGGTCAAACATTTCACTGATCACTATCTCACTAACCATGTGTGGAATGCACTAATTGGAACAGCCCACCGAATCAAGAAATATCGGATTTTTTTAGGGAATATTATGATTTTCAACAACATGAAGCAAATCGTAAGCATCTAAAAACTTCAGATGCCTGTTTGATTATGATTAAAATTTCAGTCATTTCAAGTAACAAATAAGACCGTTGTCATGAAAACGGAATGTCAAAGATGTTATGTTTTAACCACGTCCCTCCAAAAAAATGAAAATAAATGAACCTAATCAATACAAGGAAACATTAGAATATATATTTTAAAAAAAAATAGGAAAAGAACTAGGTAGAAAATACAATCATGACAATAGACAGCGGTAATAAATTAATGTCATTAAGTTTACCCTTATTTGCATCTGGCTCGAGTTTTGCTTGGTTATTTGGTACTGGAGGATTAAAGGTACTATGTCCCATTTGCAGGCCAAAAAAATGAAAAGGTTAAATTCCAACGGCATTTGAAAGACAATACTAATTTAGAACTTCCTAAAAAAGGGCTTGAAAATGTCTTTAAGTGGGAAAATAACGACTATTAGTTGTCGAATCGACTTAGGAGCTATAGAGCCAGTAAGTAATAGTCTGATTTTCAGACCATTGTACCGAATGGTCGTACGTTTTATGCTGCGCAAAGATTCAATCAGTTTAATTTTGGCCATTACAAGAAGTGGGTTATTGATGTAGACAAATGCTCATGTACCCTTTACAGCTCATTTTATGTATGTTATTACCAAAGATGAAAAAGCCAGTCAGTCACTCAATAGTGTCTGACAGTGAAGTCTAGCAAGTAAACGGGTTTCCTTGCATAATTTGAATATTAGGACACTGCTAACGTTTAAATTTCACAGATAGGACATACATGACATATTCATAATTCCTGCAAAGTTCTACAGAATTTGATGTTGGCTGCAAAGGGACATAGTATCTTTAACATGGACAAAATGTTTACATGATCGCATTATCTCTTATTCATTCTAGTTCCAATGTTTTCTGATTTTTTTATAGACAATATCATGTTTGTCGATCATAGTTCTATGTAGCTTGATGTCTCATGTTATTTCTTAGGGAAAATCAAACTAAGTAACTATTGTTGAATTTTAGCGACAATCGTTCGCCAGTGCTACTCTTTAATGCTGCTATGACGTGCAGTAACAAATTGAAATTTCAGGACTCATGAAAAATTCGTTTAACAGTTGATTGCGCTTGGTTGAGCCCACTGTTTGCAGGAATTAGCTGAGAGAGATAGACGTGAACATTCTCACCATTAACGGCGGAATATTATTTTTTTTTTCTTCACCGCCTTTACAACGCTATTTGAATGGGAAAAAATGTAATGTTAGGCTCCATTGGGGAAGTTTACATTGTTGTTAAGAAATTTAAGTTGATTCCTCTCGGTTCATTCTTTTGTTCGGACTATTAAGCTGAGAGAGATAGAAGTTGACATTCTCATGACTCAAGTCTAACGACCTTGCATTATTATTCTTATTTGTTCATCGTCTCTACAATGCTATTTAAACAATATTTGAATATGAATGATCATGAGCACCGGGTGTAATAATTTAACGAAACCTGAATTTGAACCCGGGCTATGCTCTCTCTATCTCTCTCTCTCATTTTTCATTGCCTTCCCTTTCCCTCGTTTACTTCCTTCTTACCACGGAGTATGTAATGTGTATGTGTATGTGTATTCCTCAATCATAGAGAATATAATCACTGATATCGCTGAAATGATTATTCTTCTCCTTCCCCTTCTTCATCATCTCCCATTTCCTTGTAGTAGTAGTTGTAGTAGTAATATCAGCAGTATCATAATAATCATTATTATTATCATTATTATATTTATTATCATTGGTGTTGTTGCTATAATAGTTAACATTGTAATTATTATCATTATTTTTGTTGTTATTGTTATTATTCTTATAATTATTTTTGTGCTTCTTCTCCTTTTCATAATTATCTTTTGCAATACGTCATGTGCCCAGGATTTATTGCTATAATGCATCCAAGATGTCTACCAAATCTTTCAATTCGTTGCTGAAATATTATCAAGAGAAAATAAGAAACATTAGAATACATATTTTAAATTATGATAAAATATTAAGAGGAAATAAGTAGATAAGTAGTTCATAAAGTCTTTGACACTTAATCTAGACAAAGTGCAAATTTTCTCAAAACTTTAATCATCAATTCCCTCATAATGAAAATCAAACCACAGTTAATCTTTACTAACTGTGTATTTAGGCATCAGTAAAAATTAGTGTACTAAATCAATATGATGAGGGTTTATTTTTCTTCAATTTTCTGAACATTGGTCAGTGTAACAAAATTATTCCAACTTTATGGTATCATAGTGTATGAAAATACGCTATAATTTTGTTTAATAAATTCATTTGTATTACTGTTAGGTTGTTCGCTCGTTTTATTCTGTACAACGCAAGTGAACGACAATGTTTGGAAAGGTTGTACTCAATTTTTTCAAGTCATAGTAATCGACGTCTTGACAAGAGACTATCTTCGTCATGCAGAAAACCGACTGTAATAGCGTTGGTCAATTCCTTTCGTTCGAAGTTTGTTTTCACCTTAAATTCTCCATTTTATTCATATATTAAGCAAGTTTAGCAAAATTCTTTACAGATATCATAAAAATCATAATTTGGTAATATTTACCTCTCAGCCAGCGCGTGACCTTGTCTGTCCATTAGGGAATTTGCGGTTTTGAGGCATAGTTGTTTGCCCAGACCCTTAATAGACACATCACATAGAGGCATGCACTAAAAGATTTCTAAATAACTTTAATTATGGAAGCAAGCTTAATTGATATCTGTTATTAGTACTTAGTACATCTAATATTAATGATTTCGAGTTTTTGGTTTAACTATTTGTTAGAAAGAGAGAGAGGTAACCAAAAGATGGTGCAACGGGTATGAATACCTAATCCAGTTAGTGGTAGGGTCTTCCGAACCATTGAGAATTCCATTTTCCGTTCACGTGTAAAGTCTATTATGTGAAGTATTTTGGTATATTGGTCGCAATTGACTTAAAACGTTGCATGTTGATAGGTAAGAAAAAAAATTTGATATCAAAACACAAAATCGAGAATATGCATATTTTATTATGTTATTTAGATTTTAAGGTTAAAGGTCAAATATACTGTACATGGTTTCTCTAAAAACATGCTTTGTATAGACTTGAAATTTGGCACACTAATAGACATGAGATGAATAAGAGGATTATTTCAAAAATTAAGGTCAAATCATGCCAATGGTATCTTAACTACTTAGTATGTAAATTAGGGTCAAAAGTCAAACATTTCACTGATCACTATCTCCCTGACCATGTGTGGTAGGCACTAATTGGAACAGCCTATACTTGTTCCGAAACAAGTATTACATGTCTAGTTTATTCTTTCTTTATTTTTCTTATTTCGACCCACTTTTTTGTTAGCAAGATAACTTGAAAATAGTTAAATCAAATACCTTGAAATTTGGCACACATATGTATAGGCATATGGAGAAAACACGATAAGGTTTTCAACCTTGACCTTGACTGATGACGTCATCTAGGCGCCATTTTGTGAATTTTTCTGAAAATCAACTCATGATCATATCTTCATAACGGAAAATCATTTCTCACTCATATTTATCATGATCAAGGTCAATATCCGTCCGGTCAATTTCAGGTCAAAAACGCGCGCATGCGTACGTCCGCGCGTCAGCGCGCGCAAAATTTAAATGCTCCAAATCGTCTCAAATTCATTTTGGATACGTTTCAGGCCATTTTAAGCATTTCGCAAAAAGCGCACACAGCATGCGCGCGTTTTCGCGCGTACTGGCATTTTGCAACATAGAATCGCCAAATTTTCTCTGTCATCATATTTGGCACATTTTTCCAAGCATTTTGATACCTTGTTTACCTTTTTCTGACCAGTAATAACGCAATGAGCGTCCGTTCAAGAAACATGTCCGTGCGCGCGAGCTCTTGTAATACATAGCATATATGGGCAAAAACATGCCTATACAAAATTCATTGTAACTCTTCAGAATGGATGGGAACTCCCAATTTTTTTCATATTTGGATAGATTATGAGTCGGAGATATGATTTCATGTCTCATTTGACCCTCAATTAACTCATGACGTCATCATAATGGCCTCCGAACTCAAAATTTCAATTTGCATATTATGACGTCAGCATATTTTTGGAAAATTGATTGTATCTCTGTAAATATTGATCGATTTTCTTCCAAATTTTGATATGTTCTAGCTGAGACAATTTTCTACAAATGCAGTCACCACGATTTTTCATTTTGACAAAGGCATCATGGCGTATTTTTGCGATTAAAGGAGGCATGTCAATTTTTCACATTTTGCGTGTATTCTCTATGGGACATGACTTTTTTCAAAACTGGATTCTACATTCCGTCTTTCGCGAGCAATATCTCCGTCGTTTTAGTTTTGTTTTCGCTGAGCTTCGAGTATGTTGTAGCTGAGACAATAAGCTATCACAAGTGTGCCCTTTATTTTTCGATCAGATGCCGGGATCATGCTCATATTTCACTTGCAAAGTGGGATTTGAGAATTCCATTTTCCGTTCACGTGTAATGTCTATGTGGATTATTTTGGTATAGTGGTCATAGCACTTGCCTCCCATTCCGGCGACCCAAGTTCGATTCCTGGTGGGTCATTTTTTTTTTTTTTTGCCGTCGTTTTAAATTTGATTTTATGATCTTCTTCGACTATTATAACATATTATCATATACAATCACAAACAATGTAATAAAATGCCTAATTTTGCGTGTTATATCTATGGGAGAAGAATGTCAATCGTTTGAGTACAACCCTATGGGAAATCTGAGTCCTTGTCGTGTATTAATTTTTTATTCATAGTTGGATAGAGTATGAGTCGGAGATATGATTTCTTATAAAAAATGCATATTTCATTTTGATATTTAGATTTGAGGGTCAAAGGTCAAATATACTGTACATGGTTTTTCTAAAACCATGCATTGTATAGACTTGAAATTTGGCACACTAATAGACCTGAATAAGATGATTATTTCAAAAAATAAGGTCAAATCATGCCAATGTTATCTTAACTACTTAGTATGTCACTAAACATGTGTGGCATGCACTTGGACCAGCCCACCTATACTTGTTATTAACAAGTATTACATGTCTAGTTATATTTCATTTTGAGATTTCAAACAACTTAGTAAAAAAATTCCAAACTTTAGAATGATCTGCAGTCAGAACGAATGACACGTGCAATATTTTCAACCCGAGGCGTGCAAAACCCTAAAAGTTTTTAATTTCAAAGGATTTCCTTACTCAAATTATGATATAAATACATCGGTTGCACTTACCAGATTGACTGTATAATGTGTTTAAGGGTCTTTTTCTGGATTGTCTTTGTCAAAATTGAGCTCCGTGTTGAAATTCTTGCAGCCGTAATTTAAACTGTTAATGTCAATGGATGACGTCATCTTCCTGTATGCGCAGTTACAGTTTAAAATACGGCTGCAAGAATTTCAACACGGAGATCAATTTCGACGAAGAAAATCTGGAAAAAAGACCCTTAAACGCAGGAGCGGTGATCCCGGGCGGGAATGGGGGGAAAGTCCCCCCTCCATTTTTTTAGGGGGGATCGTCCCCCTCCCCCCCCCCCCTGAAAATTTTAAAAAGTGCAACAACAAAATGTATAGCAAATACTGACTAAAGACTGCCCCACGCTATTAGGCTCTGGAGGACCCAAGAGTTCAGCGTTTAGACAAAAAAAATGCAAAAATCTTCTCGCTTCATAGCTACTCTCCCCACATAATATCCTTCAAAATGTACAAGTAAATATTGTAGAAATGTGAAGTGTGAAAAAAGTATATTGCTTTTTTTATACTATAGTTTTGCTAAGGAATGTAATTTTGTAATACAACGAAACTTCAAAAACCTGTGAGGTGGTAGTCACTTCCATCACCTTCACCCCTCTTGTTCACTATGCTCCCTCGCACTGGCGTACTGATGGGAGGGGCTTGGGGCAGTCGCCCCAATATAATTCAAACGTGGTTTATTTCTAAATCGATACCAGTGATTTACAAATGTTGCTGAAATCAAATGGCATGATTTTTTCCTGAGCTTCCGCCCCACAAAGGGCCCTAAGGCGGGGCCCCTGGTTGCTCATCTGACCACAATTTAATGCCTAAAACACCTGAGCTACAGGGGGCTCCGCCCTCTGGACCCCACTCCAATTAGTGACCTACATGCAAGTGTCACAAATAGGGTTTGAAATATGCTCATCTGACCGTAATTAAATGCCTTAAACCCCTCAGCTTCCGGGGGCTCTGCCCCCTTGACCCCCCGCCCCCTGGACCCTATGCCAATTACGCTCCACTTGCTTCGCTCGCTTTGCTCTACCTGATCGTAAATACTTTAGCCCTACTTCTGCCATTTGCTTGAAAACACAATATGACTAAAATGTCAAGTTTTCCAAATGTGTAACATACTCAAGAGCTAGGGTCTTTTCTTATTTAAATGAACTTTGATGGTGTGCTAAATTTAGGCCAGTTTCGTAATGTATTCACACACCTTTAAATCACATTACGTAATCAGAGGGTTGGACAAACAGAACTTGCGGTGCATAGCAGCCTTGCCAGCCTACACTGTGTGTGCGTACAATACATGTGTTTGCTATGTTCGAGGTGTTCTCTGCTATTGTACCCTGTGATTGTATTGTTTGCTTTTGCTATTTTTAGAGAGAGAGAGAAGAAAACGGAGGCAGTTACAAACTTGAATAATAAATGTCTTAAAATCGCTGAGTTTTAGACAAGAATAATGGGAAAGCATTGCTGTTACGGAAAGTGCAATAGCGATTCACATCTTGCAGCAAAATCTGTTCGGCCCGCCAAGTCCCCGGTACAGGCAGCGCACGATACCCCCTCAAAAAAAGAAGAAAAACGGAGGTTGATGATACATGCGACATTGGCTTGAAAACCAGTGATGAAACAGAAGGCGAAGAACCAAAATATCTATAATACATATAATAGTTCGCCGATATCGGTAATTTTCATTCAATTTTGCATTTACCTTAGCTTGAAACTGAGTACAAATTTGGACATAGAAATAAAAGAAGAGATGAACTATTTTCCAACCGTTCGCACACACAGTCACCTCTGCTTGCAGAAGATAGGCACGATTCAATAGACCATTATTTTAATAATGGAACCAAATTTATGGATTAAAAAATGTTTGTGAAACGCCTCAATACAAACTATTTCAAGGCGGCCGAGAAACGGATAACGAGAAGCATGCAAAGTGACCACATAATCAATATTAACAATAGCAACAAGAAATAATGATAATAAAGGTATAAATAATGATGACACCATAAGGTCTTTATATTGATAAAATATTATTTTTAAATAATGTCGTGCGATGACAGAGAAGAATAAGAATGATGAATATAATGATAAATGGATAATTTTGAGGGGAAAAAATGAAGAAAAAAATGTGAATGATGAGACAAGGAAGAAGAATGTGTGAAGGAAGAGTGATAAATAATGATAAAGAGCAATGGAAAAAAGGAATAATAAAAGTAATAATAACAACAACTTATGGTGTTTTATCATAATTATGGACCTTTGCTATTCAAGAAGCAATTATTTATTTTTAAATAAATTTGTTATTACATATTTTCTATTACTTTTTGTCTCACCTGCGTAGCAAAAAGCGAGACATAGGCGCCGCTTTTCCGGTGGCGACGGCGGCGGCGGCGTCAACATCAAAAACTTAACCTAAGGTTAAGTTTTTGAATTGTTAATATAATTTTGAAAGTATAAGGTCCTATTCAATGAAACTTGGACTAAAGGGTTATCAAGTATCCCCAATCATGTGAGGGGAATTTCAGGTCACAAAGTCAAGGTCAAAGGTCATTTTAAGGTCAACAAAGTAAGACTATGTTGTGGCATCATCATCAAAAACTTAACCTGAGGTTAAGTTTTTGAATTTTTAATATAATTTTGAAATGAAAGCATAAGTTCTTATTCAATGAAACTTGAACTAAAGGGTTATCAAGTATCCCCCATCATGTGAGTAGAATTTCAGCCCACTAGGTCAAGGTCAAAGGGCATTTCAGGTCAACAAACTTAGACTATGTTGTGGCATCAGGCTAAGATTTTGAATTGTTATCATAATTTTGAAAGTATACATTCCTATTCCATGAAACTTGTACCCAAGTATCACAAATCATTAACACAAATTCCAGGTCACAAAGTCAAGGTCCTAGGTCATTTTAGGTCAGTAGACTTGGATTATGTTTTCACAACTAAATATGAGAATTAATAAATCAATTTTTGTTATTTGTTCATATTTCATGAAAATTATCAATCTTGATACAAATAATAGTAAATAATTATTCTGATAATTCTTTGTCAATATTCACTTGAAAATGATGATTATATTCAAAGAATTTCATTTGGAGGGGGCGGCCTGCTAATGGGCCACCCTGCCTATAAATAATGTCCCAACCTCAGTTTTTCATCATAACGAATTGCGTAATGCAGGCGAGACCGCCGAGAGCGTTTCCCTTGTTTGTTTGTTTAATATTTATATATATTTTCTTTTTGTTCAAGTTGGTATGTTGTCTTTTTTTGTTGGTTTGACCTGTAGACTAAACACACGAGTTGCTATCTGCTGAGAGCTAGAGGGGGATTGTACTCGAGCTTCTCCACATGGCAATCGGAAAATATTAATCGAAAGTCTTCAAAACTCTTAAAAGCCTTCAGTTTTCGACGTTCATAAATGCAAACTTGGCCATATTCTCTACTAGATGATTGAATACGTCATAGATCCCAAAGTCAGGAATATCGTCAAAGTTTTTGGAGGTCTGTAACTAGTTCACTAAACGAAAACCCTGCCCGTTGTAGTATCCCCACACACAGTTGCATCTACTGCGTGACACAGGCCCGTAGGTCAGGGGCTACAGGCAGGCTAATGTACGCTACTGCAGAAGCTAATTTAACAAGTCTTTCTCGGGTGTATACCGTGGTCGAAACTCCTCATTTTCTAAGAAATATTGCAGCTGCCTGAAACTGAACTTGTTGGATGGCAAGTTGGAAGACATTTCCGGCCAAAACAGAAATTCATATATACAGTCAAACCTGCTTTAGTGAGTAGTGACCACCTGTCTACAAAGACCACCTGCCTACAAACTTTTCCAAAGACCACATTTTTTGTTTACCTTGAAAATGGTTTCTCATTGAAACATGTACTAAAGGAACCTGTCTACAAAGACCACTTTTTGTGTTTCCCTTGGGTGGTCGCTATAGACAGGTTTGACTGTATATATAAACGCAGTTTCGATAACAAAAATACAAAACGCACATATTCGAAATGGCGGTATGGCAAAGCTTGACCAACCTAGTTACAGTAACCGCGCATTAAGTAATCGCCGAAACTGGCCTAGAAATGTTTTAATTTTTGTATACAACAAAAAGAAGAGTTGTCCATGACTACATCACAATTCACTGACCAGATTGCCAATTTGTGATTCACATAGATTTAGGGATCTCATATTTGAGAAACATTCATAATCTCTTGTTATCAAGTTGATACAATTTCATTTCATTTTTCACCAGTTTCCTTATTTAATTTGTCTGCTTTCTGTAAGAGCAGTTATTAGCTATTAGGGTTGGATTTTCCTTAAATTACTGGGGGTCAGTTCAACACACCGACTCACAGCCTCGGCTGTCAAAGACCCCCCAAAATGATGAATAAAATAATAAAGAATTTCTAGGGGAGCATCCCCCCTCCCCAGATAGGGTGCAGTTGTGTCTTGGCAATTTTGTTGAAATCTATAAATACTACCATTTACAGCTGCATCTGACATCACCATGCTCTTGCGTCAATTCATCTATTTCTTTGTATTTACATCCTATACACAATCAAAATAATCCCAATATGATATTTAATTAGCTTTAATTCATAAATCCTTGAAATTTGTATTTTGTCTCTCTGCAGCACAGATGGGGACACCCCTCCCCCCTCTTCCCAGATATAAGCTAGATCTTCAAAGTACATTTCAGCCCCTTTTATCTTTGAATAAAGTTCAGTATTAAATTGCAAGAGTCAAGTCAAGAGGCAAATATTTGGATAAGGGGAGTATAAAATTGAACCATTTTATGTACACTGTATATGCATACCGGTATATATTCCACTAATATGAGTAATTCACATAGTAAGTAGAATTACAGAATCCCTTCTTTTGTCAATTACAGGATGTCTTGCTGGGGTTATATCATTCATGTACCTTTCTAGCGGACTGAGTTTCTGGTGAATGAGAAGGACATCTTCCACCATGGATGGATTCTGCCTTCTCTATCTGCTCATGATTCTCCTGACGAGATCTGGTGATGTTGAAACCAACCCTGGACCAGACAGGTCAGTCTATATGTATTTGAAGCTTATTTCCTGTTCTTTATTGCAACATGTGTATTACCTTTAATGTATCTAAAACCATTTAATGCAATATTGGTGTTCTGTCTAAATTTAAATAGTACCTACCATTAAACATTTCATTCATAATGTATAATACTAGGTTACTACCATATAAAACATGTATCTTAATATCGGCAACATGACAAAACTTGTCGTTTAAAATTGAAACCCCCATTTGACTTTCACCACTTCTGGCGCTAAGCCTAAAGTAAACACTATAGCGCTATGCGATGCCTTTGGATCAAATGAATATTCACCTAGAGTTTGCATTCAAAGCAGCAGTGAAAACAATGCTGCTCTCCCATATACTTAATGTTTAATCATAAATGTTATGTCTGCTTCATTAGCAACAATATGTGCAATCATCTAAGGCTCCTTATTACTTCAACCCTCTCTCTCTCTCTCCCCATCCCTCTCTCTCTCTCCCCATCCCTCTCTCTCTCTCTCTCTCTCCCATCCCTCTCTCTCTCTCTCTCCCCATCCCCCTCTCTCTCTCTCTCTCTCTCTCCCCATCTCTCTCTCTCCCCCATCCCTCTCTCTCTCTCTCTCCCCATCCCTCTCTCTCTCTCCCCTCCCCATTACATATCTCTCCCAATCACTCTTTAGTCTCTACCTATCTTTCTTCTCTTCTCTCTTTGATGTACTTTTGCATCACCAGGAACCCCCTAATTTATATATTTTGCTTGTACTTAATTGTCAGGGCTCACAAGGCATCAAGCTTTGCTTATCTTGGAGCCCTGGCGAGTTGCGTTTGAAACATTACGAAAAGCTCTCGTTAAAACTATACCCCACCACTATAACACAGGAACCAATGTAAATCAGGTGGGGTATCACGACCTCACTTTCGTTTCTCTCGTTAAAACTTGGACAGAGCCAGTATACCCCACCACTATAACACAGGAACCAATGTAAATCAGGTGGGGTATCACGACCCCACTTTTGTTTCTCTCGTTAAAACTTGGACAGAGCCTTGCAGCTGATATCGGATTGCAGCTGTACTCTTTATCATCTTACGTAATAGTGTAAACAAACTCTTACTGGGGCTCTGGCTGACAGGAAATGAGAAGTAGGAAATATATATTACGCTTCGTTTAAGATATTTTCATGTCCAGAAGTCACTCATAATTTAGATGAATACCAAAATGAAAGTTCGAACGAAGCAAAATGACCCAGAATTGGCGATATAACAACAATTTTAACGCTGAAAACTATCCCTCTTTCTCCCCTTCCTCTCTCCCTCTACCATGCTTATCTCTCTCCCTCCCTGCTATCACCCCTACGAGGTCTCGGGGATTACATTGTACAGCGCTAGTGTTTACTTTAGGCTTAATGCTATCTCAGCTCTAGAAGTGTTGAAAGTCAAATGGGGGTTTCAATTTTAAACGAAGAGTTTTCGTCATGTAAGTTAATATTTCTCCATGTATGTTTTAATGTACACTGTTTACTGATTTCAATATGTTTTCAGAACTGAAAAAATAAATGAAACAGTAATAAGCATTACGCAGTAGGGGCATGTACATGTAACTCATGTGATCACGTTACGTTACCACGTTTTGAGTACTTCCGTAGATACAAGCTATCGAATTAATGGTCAAAGGATGGGTCACATTTAATAACCCAACACTTCGTAGATCAGATAGCCTTTTACGAAACTTCTCAAAACATGATAACGTCATATATATGTGGGTGATGGGTACAAGCAAGCAGTAGAAATAGTAAAATACTTTTCTTATTGTAAAAGCATCAGATACATGCATGCAAATTTTTCTTTCATTTTCAAGTGCACTGCTAAATGAGGTATAAGCCTTGTACATCTACGGCTCAATATACCTCTGAATAAATCTTATCAGTACATGTAGCTTAAAGAGAAGGTTCATTGATTTTTAAAACTAACTTGTTTGTCATTATTGCAAAGGTGAAACTTTGATTGGACAAGGGTATCAAAATTCAATGTTTGGAAACATTTGAAGTAATGGTTATTATCAATTACAAAAGGCTTAAATACAGCCCCGGCATAACACCTGAAAAGCTCTCTGATCGCTGCTGAGATGTGTGATATGTCACATGTTGAACATGATTTGCACAAGCAGACAATGTCCCATGACATCTCACACATTTTCAGTGCCTGTTTTGTCATCTTCTCTTCAGTTATATCTATTACTTCACTACCGTCATGCTAAATGTTTAATCTATTGCCTTACTCTAAACCCTGCGCACGGTATTATTTTGATAAAAAATGCAACGATAAAAAAAAATAAAGGAATCCGTCGCTTGTAAACAAAATAAGACGCCATTGTAGTTTCAGCTGCATACACCGCGGTATGTTCAGCGTTTCAAGAGGGAACAAATGCCGCCCATGCTATCATTCCAGGGGTTTTTGAATTTGAAAGTGTGGTTTCTTTGCTTGTTCATATAACCCCGATCCATGTATTTACAAATAAAAGAATTTAGTTATCAGAATCGGTTTCATATCCCTTTTTGAATGGTGTAAAATTCCATCACATTTATATACACTAAACTCATTATAATTTGAGAAATAATAGCATTGCAATTATGTTCATTCTTTATGGGATGTCATCTGCTTGCGCAGGATTGGTTCATATTGTGACAGCATTATTAAAAACATCGCAAATTTTCTGGCGAATCTCTCGCATATCCCAGATGCTATGGAGGTGGTTTTTATTTGTATTTTTATAAATCACCCGATATGTAGTTGACCTAAAACTTGTACGATGGCCATCTGTTAGCTTGTGATACGTTGTTTGCCATATTTGTGATTTTCTTTGAACCGGCACTTTAATAAAATCAGGTAGTTATGCACATGAAGCTGCAGGTACCAGGGTACTGACAGTGCTCAACTCTAGGAGCTAGTGTCCTGTTTCGCCTGAATGCTCATTAGCAACTGAACTAAACTTGCAAAGTATAAAAATAGGTGCTGAAACGAATGTACAGTAGGGGTTACAACACAAGAAGAGATACTTAAGCGATGCTCGATAAAATATGTTTTTATTACAGGATTGTCAGTGGGAAGGAATTCATAAAGCTGTCCAAGTTAATTGACCCTAGCTACTACAAAGCATTGGGCTCTAACCTAGACATCTCCCATGCAGAGCTTGATCAAATCTCTGTGCAATATAACCAAAATACCAGTGATGCATTGATGACGGTGTTTATGAGATGGAGCGACGAACAGCCTCCAGGCACAGACATCAGGGCTCTTCTTGCAGAGAGATTAGAAGAAAGTGAGTTAGGGTCCCTCTCTACCGAACTACTCGCTGGCAGTTTAGTCCCGGAGCAGACAGGTGAGAATAAGAAGGAAATCATGTCAGCTGCCTGCAAGAAGGCATTTACTGCCATTGATAATACATTGCTCTTGCAGGCAGCCAACAAACACTGTTTTGCCTCTTTCTCGTTTTGGTACAAATAGGGTTATTTATAGCAGGACCTCTCAGTAGACGAACAGCCCACAAGACTGATACTGCCGGTCTAGTGAACGCTCAAGATAGTTGTCAGTACACCCATGAGACTGACATGTCAGTCTTGTGGCCTGTCAGTCCATGGGTTGTTGGTCTCATGGGCCTTCTGACAATTTTTCAGAAAGTTCGCTAGACAGATAATGGCGGTCTTGTAGGCTGTCGGTCTCATGGGCTGTGGCAGTTAATACATGGTTACAGACCCACTTACTTCGTGCTGCGTAAGGGAGATGATGAATTTAGTTTTACATGAAGCTGTACAAGGATTGTGATTCAAATTTCATGTTTGGAACCACACCATTTCAAGCCCAGCCACTTTCTGACCTTTTTTTGTCAAGTCATCTTTTGACACCAAGCTTATTAAAATTGGTCGTACCAATTACAGAGACTTTTTTTCTATTGTGACCTTATGTCAGCCTCAACATGGAGAATTTCTTGTTTTTGTGTACAAAACAAAAGAAAAACTACATTTCTCTAAGGTCTTTCTATGTCACGTGGAATTGTTTTTTTAAAGCTTCATTGTTCTTGTTATTGAATCTTGGTCCAGATAACAGGAGAACTAAAAAACATGAAAATGTAAAGTTGACAAACAATAAATACATCAGAAATTTGTTTATATGTTGATGTGTATGTTATGAATATCCTCAAATGAAACGTTTTAATCTTCAGAAGAAATTGTCACACTTATGTTATTAAATTTAAAGGTGCACATGCTACAATGCCAGGATCACAGACCCGGCCACTTTTTCCTGACCTGATCAAGAGATGTGCAGATGATTTCAAATCCAAGTACCGGACAACTCTCTGTAAGATCAGAGCTGATCCACTCAACCCTGATTCCATTGTGCCATTCAACGACATGTACACAAACCTTGTCTTGGAAGAGGGATATAGAGATCACAAGCGACCACTTGAGTACAGGGATCTCTTTGATCTCAGAGTCAATGGAGAGTTTCCCAAGCGAATCATGATTCAGGGAGAGGCAGGGGCTGGGAAGACAACATTATGTGCTAAGATTGCCTGGGACTGGATAGATAACAGTCCTGTTCTCCCAAAGTTTGTGTGGGTACTTGTCGTCCCTCTTCGTGAAGCCAAGCAATACACGATCGGTGAGATTGCCAAGTCGTATCTCTCGAAGGACAACCCTGCAACAGCCTGCCAGATCACTGAGTACATCCGGTCAAATCCAAAAGATGTATTCATTGCGTTTGATGGATTAGATGAGTTTGGTGGCCAGCTTGTACAGCAAAGGAAAGCTGGCTCAAAGTCAGAATGTCTCCAGCCACAGCCCGCTGGTCAAACCGAGGCAAGAGGAAGTTCTTCAGAGAGAGGTGGCATTGCACTTGGAGACATTCTTAGTTCAGATGAAATTGCCACTTGCCCGGTGTTTGTGACAAGTCGCCCATGGAAGGTCACAGAGATTAGATGGGATGATAGTCTGAGGAAACTGTACACTTTCATTTATGTGGAAGGTTTTAGCAAGAACAATGTGGAGGTTTACATTCACAAGTACTTTCAAGCTGATGGGGCCACAGCAGATCAGCTTATCCAATTAACCAAAGACAATGACATCATATCTGAGAATATGGTCCCGTATCCTATCTACATAGCTATGCTCTGTTTTATGTGGAGAAAACACGATGACGAAAAACAAGAAAAGTTTAAGTCATTACAAACTTTTTCTCAAATATTTGATGAAATGTTTGAATTCTTGAAGGTGCATTATGCTCAGAAAGAGTTCCCAGATGTAAACAGCCCAGATTTCCAAACCTATCGCTGTCAAATTGAGGAGTCAATGGAACCAGTCGCTAAAGTTGCTTTCATCAGGCTACAAGAAGACAAGCTCATTTTCAAAGATGATTTTAAACACTGCTCAAAGGACTCCATTGAAACAGCTTGCAGTGTAGGGGTGTTGTCTCAGAAGAAAATGTTGTTATCTTTATATGATAAGAGCAGTCCGTTCCTGCAGTCTGCTATCTTCTTTCCACACAAACTATTTCAGGAGTACATGGCTGGGGTCCATCTTGCTTCCCTGTATGAATCAGATCACAGTGAATTCAACAGGCTGATTGAACAAGTAGTGCTGCCTAGGAAGGAAGAGTTTAGGCATCTCCTGTACTTCACTGTATCACGGGACAAAACCATTGCAAACCATGTCATTAAATGCATGGTACAGGGTAACACCACGAACCAAAAGGATTTGGATCTCTTGGTTGATGTATCCTTTGAGAGTCGGGACTTAGATACCGCAGCCTTGGTGAGGGGTGAAATGTCATGTCTGAAACTAGGCCCATGCGTGACAGCACACACCATTGCAGGTTATGTATTCACTGGACTATCTAAAGATGTGGTAAGTTTGATATCTTACATACATTAATATTATTACTTAAAGGGGATGTCCGCCCTGAAATTTAGTTAGTTTGAATAGAAGCAGAAAATGAAGAAAAAAACAGGTCAGTGATAGTTTGAGCAAAAAATTATTAAAATGATTTAAAATTGATAACTTTTCTAGTTTAAATTGGATATTGCTCAAACTTTCAATAATTTGTTTCTCTCAAGGAGAGAAAGAAACTTTAACATTATATATGGGTAACCCGTCACTGTTATGGGCATATATGTTAAATATCAACAATACTATTTTAATATAAGTTTTATTGGACAGCCAATCCTTTTCTTGTCGGAAAATAAGCCATCTTCTTGAAATGGTTATCTGCACAGCAGTTTTGCTGCAACCAGTCCTCTTGTTAATTTGATGCACAGACTTCAGAGTAACCCTTGTGATGGAGGGTCAATTTGGGAGCCCTTCGAAAATGGCCATTCTTTGCCATGCTGCATTACAGACTAAATGTTAAACAAGACCGTCCTTTGCCCCCAACCCCCAAATGGATCATAGCACTGCTCTGATGATATGGGCCACTTTAAAATACACATTCTTTGATCTTTCGAAGAGACAATCTTGGTACAGGCCCAGGGACGGAAGCATCAACGAAATTCCAGGTGGTCTTAAACTTGAGCAATGGACTGATTTTCTCATGTACAGTTTTTGTTTGTCTTTGTTTTTGCTTTTGTTTTAAGATCAAGCTTCAGGTTCAATCAGGGGAATTCGGTCCAACTGCATCACATGATGTGGCAAGGATTGTATGCTCTGCGCCCTCCCTCATGCTTGTTGAGCTATTCCATGCATCCTTCCACAGTAACTTCTATGTAGTTCTTGCTAAAGAAGGAAACAAGTCCAATGTAAGTGAAAATACATATTGCAATAATGTTGATTGGATAATATTAATAATACTAATAAAATACTAATACTAATACTAGTGGAACCCATGGAAATCCACGAGCACTGATTGAGATTAGGGGGGAGGATGGTAGTGAGCATGCAAAGCGTTCTAACCAAATATTGAGGGGGGGTCATTTCATGAAATTTTGAGAGAAAGAAGACGTCTCATATAATTTCATACCTGCTTCTGTACGATGATCAATTGCGAGAATAGCATGCAAAGTAGGGGAAAGGGGTTGCAGAGGGAGGCAATATTCCCTCTCTTGTGCGAATTGCGGAAACTAATTTGCCGTTTCATTAAATTTTAAGAGAAATGAGATGTCTCAATGACACATTTTACTTTTTCTTTTAATTAGACTTTCTTTTCTATTATGACTTATCTGTTATTTATCTCCTAGGTTTCTCCTGTTTGCGTTGTTGTTGTTTTAGAGTTGCCAAGATTTGCTAACAGCTAACTGGCATAGATGCACTTGTTTATAGATTCTATCCCACCTTTCATGAATATTTCTGGTAGTAGACCTAGTATAATTTTTTTTTTTTCATAACTGTGATCTAGATCTATGTGTTTTTTTTTTTACACAGGTATGATATTCCCCTCTGCCTCTGGAAAAAAATCTGAACAGAGCTGTGACCTGTGGCTGTGTACTCACTACTCAGCCGACCCACAAACTTGGGGGACATGTCTCAATGAGATCAAAGCTATACATCTGCGTAAATCACTTTGTGAACCTGGTGAAAAGCACTCTAAAGTACGCACTCACACTTATGCAAGGTATTGTTATTGCCCTAAACAGGGATTGTTTGATACAGGGAAACTGTCTAACTCTGATTTTTTTATACCCTTAACAGCGATTTCTGTGGATATTGTACTTATCACCTCTGACTTTCATACCCTTTTTCTTAATTTCTGCCATTTGTGATACCCTAAACGCGTTACGCGAGTTACTCGCCTAATGCTGGAAAAGTGCCCTTTTATCCGTTTTTGTTGAGAGGATGATGTACAGCCAGGCCTCAATGAGACAATAATTCTGGAATCTAGCTTTAAAAATGACGACTCAGACCGCTCAGAAAAAAATTCCAGTTTCGGAGCTGTATTGCGCAATAGCATATGACGTCACTGCAGAAGACAACATTGGCATTATAACACAACATAACATAGCACTTGAATGGAGAAACCCTACTATAACGTACAAAAAATCAACTAAATCTTCAACAATTTTTCAAATAATGGTCATGATTTAAAAGTCGTGATCTTTCTTACCTGTTTCTTGTCAATTTTCTTATATTTTTTGGAGTATTTTTCCTCAAAACGAAGGCATTAGTATACATGGACTTTCTCACAGGTTTCATGGCAAACCGCTGCGCAATAGTGCATACCGACGGTGGGGTGCGGGCGCGCGCGCGTGCGTGAAGTTACCGACTGTAATCTCAGATCCTCATTAAATTCATGCAAGTAATTCACATTATGAATTGATGATGATCATTACGGTCGCTAACTTTACGCCCGCGCGCCCACCCGCACCCCATCATCGGTATGCACTTGTAATTAAATTCCCTTTCATATGACACCTCACACATGATAAAATGAGGTTCCCTTAAAAAGTGGTCTCCAAACTCGCTACAGTGCATCCAAAATCGTGCCGCCAGGATTGTTTTGAAAGCAAGGAAGCAGGATAGGGCAACTCCTTTGTTGAAGCAGTTACATTGGTTGCCTGTTGAGAAGAGAATTTCTTACAAGGTTGCTTTGATTGTTTATAAGTGCATACACAAATTGGCACCCGAGTACCTTTCTACTTTACTGTCCTCACCTCATCGGTCAAATTACAGACTCCGCTCTAGTGAAGATACTTCAATTTTACACATTCCTAGAGTTCATTCGAAGAAGGGTGAAGCTAGCTTTGATTTCTGTGTCCAAAACTGTGGAATAGTTTGCCAGTACACCTACGGTCGTGCATCTACAGAATCATTTAAGTGGAATCTAAAGACACATTTGTTTGTATTGTAGTTAAGTAATCTTGGAGAGCTGTATGTTAAGCGCATAGGGCAGTTTTAATTGATTATGCACTATATAAGTGCCAGTTTATTATTATTATTATTATTATTACCAACAGTAGTTATACATGGCGGCCATTTTTTTTTCAGCAGCACAATTTCAAAGTAGACCACCTAGAAATTGTGCAGGGAGGTGCCCTGAACACATTTATACCAAACAACCTTTTACAACAGCTTATGTCTCAAAACCCCCAAAATGGGCGGTTTGCCCCCTAGGTATAGTCAAGTTCACTGACAAAGCGATAGTTCCTTCTTTGTTTATTTAAATCTCCAAACACAAATGCAGCTCTATCTATTAAAATAATCATATGAGAAATATACATTCTAAAATAATGGGCATCAACCATGGTTCAAGTTGAGGTGTTTGTGGTCTAATGGATAAGTCTCTGGACAGGGAACCATGAGGTATTGTCAGTAATATCAGTCCTCCTGTTTTTCGACACATGCTCCGTTAACAATTTTTCTGTGCTTACTCTCCTGCACTAACCAAATTTTTAACTTTAACCCTGCACAAAAAAGTATACCTATCACTAAAGTTAAGCTCAAACCTATTAGCAGTGCTTATCTAAATCCTATATATTTATCTAAATAAAGCCCCAAGCATTTGTCACCTGAGCCTATCCATACACATACATGTATATTGGAGCACACAGTTATATTTGCAGTCATTCAATTAAAACATGTACTCTGATATTCAATGTACTTCACTGTTTGTATAAATGTAGGTCGAAACTCTCGAGCTTCAAGATGTTAGGTGTCCAACATCAGCCTCTTCACATCACCTTGTAGATGGTTTGTGTTCCATGCCAAACCTGACTCTACTGACACTAAGTGGAAAGGAGTTCCAGGAGGAGTTCTATTCTACACTGAATGCAAAGGCATCATTCTTACAGGTATGTATGTGTGTTTGTACTCTATATCCTCGCCATAATGAATTCATGTAGCAGTGGAGATGAGTTTTAATAAAACTTTGAAAGTATAAGGTCCTATTCACTGAAACTTGGCCTATAGGGTTATCAAGTATCCCCAATCATGTGAGAATAATTTCAGGTCACAAAGTCAAGGTCAAAGGTCATTTCAGGTCAACAAAATTAGACTATGTCAAATAAAAATTATTGTCTGAAATGTTTCATATGAAAATATGTAATAGTAGACAAAGGAACATTATTAGAAAGATGGTCTTTCATGAATGAGACAGAATTCAAATAACTTGAGTTGAAAATATGTTCTGCAAAAATCTTCACTTTTGATGGTTTGCCTCAGAAAACGTATTTTGATTGTTAATGAATACTAACTGGATGAGTTTAAGTAAGTATTTTTTTTTGGGGAAAAGGAGTGTTGTGTTGCTACTTGTGCAGTAATGCAATTTCATTTTAAACAGATCGCTGAAGTACTCTAAAGATTAGTAGATAGAAATATTTTTGTTGGTAGTTTTTATATTTTAAGTTCAAAGTGATTCATAAGGTTGGAATTAAGTCATCATGGGTCTGAAAGCAGTTTCAAAGTATACTTCAGATTTAAAACTCACCAAACAAGAAAATAAATTACTTAGTTTAAGCACAGCTACATGTACACACTCTACATATACATTCCTGTATAATGCACACTTTTAGTCATAAATGTATTTTATAGCATTTAGGCAATGTCAAAAATGTGTCTGAATAATCGATAAAGCGATATGTCCTTCTTTGTTTATTTAATTCTCCAAACAAAAATACAACTCTATCTATTAAAATCAATCATATGAATAATAAACATTCTAAAATAGTGGGTGTCAACCATGGTTCATGTAGAGGTGTTTTTGGTCCAGTGGATAAGTCTCTGGACAGTGAACCACAAGGTATGGGGTTCAAATCCCTGCTGTACTACATAGCACTAATATTAATTTACACTTGCCATACTCAACCTACATGGAAGGAGTGGATTCCTGGTAGGATATATTCCTTGAATGCATCACTATGTAGTATGTAAATGCACTATGGTTGTAAATTTTGTCAGTCCTCCTGTTGTTCGACACATGCTCCGTTAACAATTTTTCTGTGCCTACTCTCCTGCACTAACCAAATTTTTAACTTTAACCCTGCACAAAAAAGTAAACCTATCACTAAAGTTAAGCTCAAACCTATTGGCAGCCCTTATCTAAATCCTATATATTTGACAAAATAAAGCCCAGAGCATTTGTCACCTGAGCATATCTATACACATACATGTATATTGGAGCACACAGTTATATTTGCAGTCATTCATTAAAACATTTTCTCTTGGAATGCACTTGTATGAATTACTGTTTGTATACATAAAGGTCCAAACGGTTAAGCTTGTAGATGTTAGGTATCCAACATCAGCCTCTTCACATCACCTAGCAGAAGCTTTGTGTTCCATGCCAAACCTGACTGACCTGAGAATAAGAGCAGAGGAGTTCAATGAGGAGTTCTATTCTACACTGAATGCAAAGGCGTCAACCTTACAGGTAAGTATTTGTGTTTGTATTTTATATCTATGCCATGATGAATTCATGTACACATGTAACAATGGAGATGAGTTTAAGGACCCATGATATATTAGCTCCAGTCAACAATTTTTTAATGTGTGCAATGTTTATAAGAAAGTCTTAGCAGACAGAGGAACATTATTATAAAGAGGGTCTCATAAGGTTGGAACTATCTCATCATGGGTCTGAAAGGAGTATCAAAGTATACTTTAGATTCAATACCCACTTAATAAGGATGGAAATGTAGATCACAGTGCATTTGTTTTAAGCACAGCTACATGTACACACTCCACATATATATTCATGTATAATGCATACTATCAGTCTTGGACATATAGCATTTAGGCAAGGTCGCATATGTGTCTAAATAATCAACAAAGCGACAGTTCTTTCTTAGTTAATTTTATTCTGCAATCAGTCATATAAAAACTATACTTTCTTAAAGCCCCACTGCACTAGTTTGGCCAGGAGAGATTAGACCTCCCTGCATGGTCACTGACAGTTGGTTATCTCATCAAATCAGCTCTCAGTTAACATAAGAAAAAGGGGATCATGGGGGACCAATGGTCACCAATTAGGCATTGTTTGCTATATAGAATGCGCAAGTAGCTATAAGTAGTGCGGTGGGGCTTAAAGGGAGTCACTCGTCAGTTCACATGTGCAGAAGGCCATAATTCGCTGACACCAGACTTTGTGGAAATACCATTAATGGGAGTACAAATCTGCACACAGCAAACCTGTAGGCCAGTCAAGAATTCCCCCCTAATCTTTTGGAGAATACTCGAGAGTCTATGGGTGCGTTTATCGGGTCTTGCCATCAGATATGTACATATCGAACCCCACTATCGAACCCCACTATACGAACGTGATTCTCGGGATGTCGCGTTTATCGTCTCTTCACGATTCAAAATAAAGGCCTTGTCTCTGCCCAGCTGCTTTGCGCCGTTTGACCTTGGAAGCGGATTAGCCTGGGAAGGTCCATAGAGCTATATGGGAAGGTCCGATTTGTATGTGGGGTTCAAAACAGCTTTGCGTTTATCGTGTCTCAGAAACGTGATTCTGGCTGTATGTCACATTCAAAACGCACCTTTTTCGGCGTTACAATATGCCCATATCTAAAGACGTTTGAAATAGGGCTTTGCGTTTATCGCCTTAAAAATTTGCCTGAAAGACGTTTGAAAACGCTGATTCTAGGCAAAAATTTGGTCGATAAACGCGACCTTTGGGTGATGGAAAAGCAAAGCATTACATAAGGTCTAATGGTCATAAAACTGAAGGCTAACCCTGGTGATTGACAACACCTGTTATTGGGTAAACACCCGAACGGTGTCGAATTCCCCATGAGAGCTGACTACTGAGTGTCTTTAAGTAATGAACAACAACGGTGGTTCATGTAGATGTGATTTTGGTCCAGTGGATAATTCTCTAGAGTGTGAACCACAAGGTATTTGGTTGGAATCCCTGGTGGGGGCACCAGTTTCGTTTGAAAAGACATTAATCTTTATTTGCCACACTTTACCCAGGTGTAATAAGTGGGTACCTGATAGGATATATTCTTTGAATGCATCACTACCATTGCTTGAGCTAAAGCCAGGTTAATAATATAATATTCAAAGTCCTTCGGAAGCACATAGAGATGTTGTATATATGTATATCATAACGTGATATGTGCTATACACCAATGGAATGTTATAGGTATTTAACCTTGGAATGCTATTATTATTAAACCTACAAGTATTTGTATGATTCACTGTCTGTACAGGTCCAAGCTCTCTCTCTTATACAAGTCGAGTTTCCCACACCAACCTCATCCCAGGTCCTAGCAGAATTATTGTGTTCCATGCGAAACTTGACTGACCTGACATTTGGCGATATTGATCTCTTTGATGAGTTCTGCTATACATTGAAAGCAAAGGCATCAATCATTAAGGTATAATATTTCCATCGAAATTCAGTGTCTTTGCCCAACATTTTGTGAAAGGTCTGATAAAAATTTAATTTAATCGACTGTAATTTAAAAAATTAGTCCTCTTGTTGTTCGATACGTGCGTGTGTGTCTGAGGAGGGGGTGTCAGCATAAAGTTTTGTTAAATATTGACAAGTTTTGTATGTAAGTTTTGAGGGGGAAGGGAGGAAGGAGGCCGAGAGGTATCAGCGTAAAGTTTTGTTGAAATATTGATCAGTTCAACATAGCTTTTTGTATACAAGGACACTAAGTCTATATAGCAGAGAGAGTACTGACCTGGTATGTACATGTACAATATATGGTACAGTATGTCAGCCAGACGGGAATGGAGGAAATTTGCATGAATCACTATCACCAATCTTGCTCATATATCTATATATCATTCTCTTCAGGGTTCTTTTCCTCAAATCAGCAATGGGAGTTTCAGGTTCAATGGAGATCCTCAAATGGACTTTGATTCATTCCTGCAGTCGCTCACTGACTTTGGATGGTAAGTGATAATATAATGAATTAAAAATACATTTTATTATAAAACTCACTCCTAGATCCTAATCAAATGATTGGTCAAACACAGTCACGTGTGATTCATTTACTGAGTATATCACATGTTCAATTCCATAAAAAAGCATGCAGTGTTTCCAGTAGTATTTAACAGCCTTTAAAGGTACTATGTCCCATTTGCAGGTCAAAAAAATGAAAAATTTAAATTCCAACGGCATTTGAAAGACAATACCGTATTTGCCGGCGTAAAGGCCGCAGTATTTTCTCTTCCGCAAATATCAAAAAGTCTGGGTGCGGCCAATCCGCAACAACAGTAAAAAATTGGCTGTTAAAACAGCACGTAATTTCGTACATATGGGACTCCCAACGGTACAATGACTAGATCTATACCAGTAATGGTACAGGACATTTCTAGATTAACTCCACACATCTTACCGACTATTTCATGTTGCATTGTTGACACGAAGTTTGTCTATCTCGTGAATAAACTTCATTACCTATTTTTGACAAATTCTACCGGTAGAATTAGATTTAAGTTCGTGCCATTGCATTGCTAAAAGAAGGGACCGTTACGGAGCTACCGCGCAATGCAACTGCGCATCCGGACGAAGTCTGTTTTCTTACTGTTTTCTTCATATCCATTTCACGCAATTTCGTAGGTAGGGGTATAAATAGGATACCAAAACTGCCTGCGATACAGTACTAACTTCAAAATCAATGAAGATTTGCTAAATTACGATCAATTTTGAGGTAAAATTATTATTTTACTGTAAATTTTATAAAAATATTGATGAATTTGGTATCAGTTTGTAGAAAAAATAGTTTTCTACAAGAAATTTACGATAACTTTGTTTGGTCTGGTTGGTTTTTTTTTCCTTCCATTTTTTTTTTTAATTTTTTTTTTTAGTCTATGAAATGTCAAAATCGGGGGTGCGGCCTATGCAGCGCTGCGGCCTTATCGCCGGCAAATACGGTACTTATTTAAAACTTCCCTCAAAACGAAAGGGTTTGAAAATGGCTTTTTGTGGGAAAATAACGACAATTAGTTGTCGAATCGACATAAGTGATTGCGATCCCTTAAATAGCAGTCTGATTTTCAGACCCTTGTAGGTTTTACGCTGCACAAAGATTTAATCGGCCATTCCAAGTAATGGGTTATTGATGTAGACAAATGTTCATGTACCTGTTACAGCTCATTTCATCTTTGTTATTACCAAATTTAAAAAGATTTCAGTCACTCGGTAGTGTCTGACAGGGAAGTCTAGAAAGTACCGGTAAACGGGTTTCCTTGCATAATTTGAATACTAGGACACTGCTAACATTTAAATTTCACAGATAGGACGTACATGACATATTCAAAGTTCTACAGAATTTGATGTTGGCTGCAAAAGGGACATAGTATCTTTAAAGAGAAGGTTGAGTTCTAGGAAGAGGTGAAAAATAATATGTGAGCGTTATCATTGTATTATGCAAGTGTGGAAGAACATCAGATAAAAAATGTTCCCTGAAAAGCATGGCTCTTCAAATGCCTTAATATTCTAAATACATGTATATGTATATACATGTAGATATAGATTTTGCTGCTGCTGCTGCAATAAGTATACTTCTCTTTTTCCCTTCAATGGTGATTTTCTTTGTATAAGTATTATTGATCTTTTTTATGTATTTCAATTCGGTGGCCCCTTTTTATAAGCTCTGCTTTCTCCGGGGTCACCAAACCATCATTGTGTTCTGTTAAATTTTTGATGTAACTTATTTTAATTGTATATATATATTTTGATGGTTGAATAAATAAATGAATTGAAATAAATGATTTGAAATATGGCATGTAACATCATACAAATCGGGACAGATTTTTATGCCACATGTTCGTGTAGTCCCATATACATCTTTCTGTGTACAGTGCTTGTAACTTTACCAAGACTTGGCCAAATTTCTTATCATTTTGATGATTCCAGAACCTTTCAGAACACACCAATACTTATATGCTAGATGATCAACCTATTCTGATTGATTCCACAACGTTTCTTTCACAATGCAATCGCATGACCAGAACTCAACTGTCTTGAAGTACATAATGTGCAGCAGTGCATGTAGAGTTTAATGTACTTTAAATACTGTGTGTGGATTAATACATGTGTAGCACTAGGCATTGATGCTTGTAGTGGTAAGTGCGCCTATATCTCTTTGTGCGTGATAAATTAAGCCTATTACTAAGTTAGGGATTATTTTTCAGCTATAATCACAAAAAACAATCTTGAAATAAAGTCTTTTTACATCAAATAACATGGATCTAGGATTTTGGTTGTATGAAACAAATGATGGATGTTTTCATTTGTTCATTACAGGATCTATCCACTCTTGTTGAGGCTGTTTATGCATCTATCCTACTCAGCCTGTGTACAATAGATGCATTCAGTCTGCGGATAGATTTTATAATGGGTTCATTTGCATGCATCATTTGTATATTATCACACACAGATATCAGTTTTTATGCCTCCGCTACAAAGTAGCCAGAGGCATTATGTTTTCTGGTTGTCTGTATGTACGTCCTGTTCTTGTGATCGCGTTATCTCAAGAACCAGTTTAAAGATTGCCGCCAAACTTGGGTCATGTTTGTATCTTGCAGAGCCAATGAACTGATTAGATTTTGGGGTCATGAGGTCAAAGGTCACAGGGCTCATTATGTATGCAAAAATAGCTTGTGATCGCATTATCACAAGAACCGATTGATGGATTACCGCCAAACCTTGGTCATGTATGTATTCTATGTATCTTGCAGAGCCAATAGATTTTGGGGTCACGAGGTCAAAGGTCACAGGGCTTATTATGTATGCAAAAATAGTTCGTGATCGCGTTATCTCAAGAACCAATTGATGGAGTAGCGCCAAACTTGGGTCATGTATGTATCTTGCAGAGCCAATGAACTAATTAGATTTTTGGGTTCATTATGTATGCAAAAATAGCTTGTGAACGCATTGTCAATACTGACTGATGGATTACTATCAAACTCGGGACATGTGCATCTTGCAGAGCCGATGAACTGATTAGATTTTAGGGTCATGAGGTCAAAGTTCAAAGGGTCATACATGTATATGAAAAATAGCTTTTAATCACGACATTCTGAGAACCTGTTAATGGATTACAATCAAACTTGAATCTTTAAATTTGCTTCTGTTTTGGTTTGTAAAATTGCTCTATGGCGGAGGCATCATTTTCGACTGTGTGCAGTCGAACATCCATCTAGTTATGTCTTACTTTCTGTCAGGGACTTTTGCTTCATCTCCCCTCCTTTTCTCATTTCTTACAAGTCTCTATGAAATGCAAGGCCACACAAAGTTATCGTGATGCATCTAGCTGATGCAAACATTTCTGCTACCAAGATATGTATATTGTCCACAATAAAACAAATACATATGCTTAGTATTCTGTAGTTGTATTCTAAAAACTATACTGTATGTTCTCTTTTATGTTTAAATAGTGAAAGTGTGTTCATTATCATAAATTGAGATTGCAAGGAATAGCCACTAAATGTAGGTGCTGGTGCAGATATATCTCTTAAATGTACATGTACATAGCCAGCTTTGTGTAGGAATTGACCAATAACAGGAAACATTCTTTCACTAGCATAAAAGATAATATAAATTTCAAAATACCACCCCAGGCCCCAGGTGCCTGGGCCCTGTAACATGGAAAGTTATGACTAATATTATCTCCCAAATCTTGATTGCACATATATCCCCATCAATCAATCATAAAATTATAGTGAATAGAAACTTATCATCAATTAATATTGGTTACAGGTCGATACATTGCAGCAAAACTGGGGATACAACAGATTTTTGTGTTGATTACCACTCCCTTCGTATGTTACAGGGCCCAAATCCTATCCCCCAAACCTATATTTTATCTTCTTTCCTCAACATCAATTCAGGGAGGATGCACTTGACTCCTTAGACGAGGAGGATGAGCTAAGTTGGACACAGCCATCAGAATACCTTCAAGAGCCACACATTGGCAGTGTATAACCATCAAGATCTCACAGGTGGATTACGTGCTGCTCTATCGTATAGAACTATCTCCAAGATGGTTGTCCTACTGCGACAGTTGTTCCGCGTTGGTTTCCTACACTAACCAAAATTCTAACTTCAACCTTGGACCTTACAATATACTGTAATGGTAAACTCGTTTGATATAACACTAGTATTTAAGACAGCATACCGGTCTTTAATGTATTTCAGAGATATGCTGATCATAAATTTATTAAGTGTATATTTGGAGGCAATGTGTCTGCATATCACCACATATACAGCAACGTTATATTCATACACATTAGATATATCATAAAATGTAAAACTAATCGTAACCCTAAACATTATTACCTTAACTCAAAATAAAGTGCAACCCTAAACCTATATTTGATTTGATTTGATTTGATTTATTTTTTCCACTCAAATATCCCCAAATTAAAATGACATTTATAAACCATACAGTATTACAATATATACCGGTAATAGAACAAATGAATTATACAAGTAACGAAATACTGATGTATGTACGTAATAAAAAAAGTTTACAGTGTACATTTAAGTTTGAAAATAAGACAAAATATTTTATATTGCTTGATTTAACTGAGAGGGGGAAAAAAGGGAATCTCAGAAAAGCTAGGCTTGTTGAGCGAGATTCCCAGTATAAATTAAGTACTAGACCATCATCAGCGTGCATCAAATCCTGCACATTCATGTCTGCTCCCAGAGAGACCAAAGACGCGCGAACTCACACACCCGTGCCAGATCCCCGGGTCTCCCCCGCCAAGGCCCATTCCGCTTACATCAGTCTGCCGTTGCCAGGTCGAACAAGCTCAAGCTTTGTCCGACCCAGCAACGAGCAACATAAACTATTGCACACCAAACAAGCCCCGACAAAAGAAACACAAAGACCTGGCATAGGCGACCGAGTCTGCGCGTCCGAAGACTCTCTGGGAACAAACACGCACAAACCAGAAAACACGCCGAAAATGGTCCAATGGAATTTTGTACAAGCGTATATCATTATGAACGATAGAAAAACAAAACAGATGATAAGAAAAGAAAAGAAAATGCATGTGATGAAAACACAAAGGATGAGAAGGTAGGAGTAGGGCCACGTAATAGGTAATTTCTTAGAGAGGAAACAGAAATTTACTGGGAAGAATCGGAAGGCAAGAGTAAGAAGACCAGATAGAATAAGAAAGCAAATCTGTGCTTAGTGATACATTTGCGTAATAAAGTTTGTTTGTGCATAACTAATTTATTTTGCGCAGGTTGACGACTTAGGGTTGCATAGCTGGAGCTGAGTGTGACTTCAAAAGAGTGAGCTTAAGGTATTTCTTGAAATAAAAGATACTTAAGTGTTGTTTTAGGGGGCATCAAGCGTATTCCAATACATCCAGTATATACAATTGTTTTTTGTGAGAAGACTGCACTCTTAAAAGTAATTTGCAATAATGAACACAAAACCAGAATCAAAAATTTGAAATCTGGGCACTGTTTCATGAAACTTGTTATCAATAACAAGTTGCAATAACTGTTACAAGCTACTGAAATCGTTGCGTTTGATTGGCTGAGAGCCAATTTGTCATAGAAAAGTGACACTTGTTATTGAAAGCCAGTTTTATGAAACAGGACCAAGAGTTACTTTGAGCCAGTTTGTCTGGAAATGGGATTCGCTTACGAGGGCCCTCTTGCTTTAAAAGTTGCAATGTCAAACCCGACTCGAAAAGTAAACGCAATTACTAAATATGCAATCCTGATTTGTTGAAAATGGAAGAGGCCCCAGAATGCAATATTGATTGTGAGGTTTGTTTGTAGTAGTGTAAATGTAATCTTCTGTAATAAATTGTAATTTTATTTAGTATTTAATTACTTAGGAATTAATTAGTAAAAATTACCCACACAAGGTACCTTTGGAACAGTCTAACACACCCGAGGCGATAGCCGAGGTTGTTTGGACTGTTTCAATGGTACCGAGTGTGGGTAATTTTACTTATGCCCAAACAAAATTATGTGTATCATTTGTTTTATAAGATGATGTTTAATTTCTTTTATAAAATTGTGTTTTATTTGTTTTATGAAAATATGTTTTATAACAGTTTTATAATAGTATTTACTAATGACCGGTCATTAGCAAAATTATGTGTTAGGCAAAATAAATGGCTGGTCACGTGTACGCTCTCAACCAATCATTTGATTAGGATCTGCTTCATCATCTTATAATGATGGATATACTATATATTAAACAGAGACCATATTCGTCTATCTTCCTGAAGTGAAAAGTTGGCCGGAATGAGTGAAGTTGTGATAATTTATATCTGGCGCAACTGTAGCGACATGAAAGCAAAAAGAAAAAAAAAGTCTGAAGTTGAAGACTATCAGGCCTAATAGGAATTATTCATGAATTAGTTCCAGAAAAAAATTATAGTTACTGCTTATTGGTCAGCAGATTCACTATCTGCCTTAATGGCAACATTTTGTTTATGATGAGTCAATCTCTGGTTGGTCATTCACACCCAGCCAGCCCACATGTAACAATGACCCCATTGGATAAGACTTGGGGCATATATGTAAATTATATTCCAATTATAATAATTCTAAGAAGTATAATGATGTGCCAAGTACCAATCTTGCTTGCATCAGAAAGAAAGAAGAAAGTTTCACTGTCAAGAAGTTGTTCTTATCGTTTGTATCGAAAAGTTACTGAAAGTTGTGGAGGTCAAATGATCGGTGAGTTAAAATGTTGTTTTATACATGTATTATCATACATATCATACATCATACAGTATAGTCTTCACACAATGAAGTTTGTAACATTTTTAAGCCCGAAAGGGATATAAGTTTCAATATTGCAAAAGTTGCATCTCTGTGTATTCAGCACTCAGTTCACTTTTTATGTATGTAAATACTCAAATGAGAAAGTCACAAAATTGTAGTGAACTTGCTATATAGTTTGATAGTATTGTTTGATTATTGTTGAGAATCATAAAGTACATGTTCTTGAATGTGAATTATATTGTAAATTGTACATAGCTTTGTTTTAATATCATTTAAGGTGTATAAGAATAGTTTCAAGAAGTTAGGTATTAGTAACTGTAGTGAGAGTATGCTAAATCGTGTATATCAACAATAAGTACCCACATGGGTACACACACACACACACACCCAAGTTCTTTGTTTAGAGATTTGGGGGACACTGGTCTTATTCATCTCAGTATTAGCTGGTCAGTAACATCTCAGGTTGGATGAAATTGCCATGTTCACAAACTTCTTAGAATAGAGGCATGTTCACACTGTAGTTTAGTGTAGCTGTATCAAGAGTTACTATTGATTTAACTGTAGCTTAAGTTAAAATTAAGTTCATCTGAGTTATTATCCCCTCGCCAACGAAGTCGGAGGGGATATAGTAACGCTGCCGTCCGTCCTTCCGTCCGTCCTTCCGTCCGTCCTTCCGTCCGTCCTTCTGCATTAAATTTAATCTTCATATTCGTTTGACGTTTTACGAACAGTTTATTTCTTGAACATCTTTACAATCATATATACGATATCCAGTTTACGGATGTGTAATAAACAGAATCTTTGAACATTTATATGTAAGTGTGATTAGACAGTTCAGGGGGACAGTTCCGATGTTTGCAAAGTTAACCCTTGGCTGTAGCTTAACCCTATATAGCCTGGGCTATTTTGAAACTGCATAGCCTGGGCTATTTTGAAACTGCATAGCCTGGGGGGGTAAGCCCCGATTGATCTCGGCTGATAAAGATCGCCGCAAAAATTTGCATGCATGTCAAGTGAAGCGTATAGAATACTATGGTAATTTCAATTTTTTTTTTTAAATTCATTTATTTGCATATTTATGGTAATTTATGCAATTAAGGTCATAAAATTAACATTTTTACCCATAAATCATATATTCTTCAAATTTATTAAACATTCGTTTTCACTACATATATCCATTAGGAATAATAATACAACAACAAAATTTGGAAGAGCCAGGTTATTCCTTATGTTATATATTGTTTTGATAATTTCTTAAGTATCTCTTCGTTTTTTTAACTTATGTATTTGATTTTTTTAATTTTTTAATTTCATTTCTAGCTGTAATTCAACTATTTTGACCCCAAAAACAAACACCTAAACTGTAAACAGGACCAAAAACCAAAGTTTTATCTCTTTTTTGGAAAAATGATATTTCCATATGTTTTGTACATAAATCACGAAAATGAGCGATTTCGGGCTGACATGCAAAGACAAAAGGTCATGTGACTTTGTAACGATAGGTCCGATTTTTGAAAGATTTGTTTCTAAAGATGCGCAAGACCCAAAAGAAAAAAGTCAATTTCAGTGCAAGATTTTGTTGCGTTAAATTATCGCAAAAAATGTAGAGGGGGGGCTTTAGAAGACCCCCCGGCTATATAGGGTTAACTATACAAGAAGTTGCATGTACTATAAACAGAGACAAAATTTGTTTATCTTCCTGAAGTGAAAAGTTGACAGAAATGGGTGGAGTTGTGATAATGTATATCTGGCCCAACTCTACATGTATGTACATCTACAATTCAGGGATTATTCCAGTACTTGATAACGTTTCTGCTTTTTCTTTGTCTCGTTCCATTTTAGCTATCAGTAGATGTGTACCAAGTTTTGTGTGCCTTATGCTTTGTATATACTATAAACATAGACAAAAATTGTCTTCCTGAAGTGAAAAGTTGACAGGAATTTATTGAGTGAAGTTGTAATAATGTAAAGCTTGCCCAACTGTACATGTATGTACATCTACAATTCAGGGATTATTCCAGTACTTAATAATGTTTTTGTTTTTTGTTTGTCTCGTTCCATTTTAGCTATCAGTAGATGTGTACCAAGTTTTGTGTGTCGTATGCTTTGTATATACTATAAACATAGACAAAGTTTGTCTTCCTGAAGTGAAAAGTTAACTTGAATGAGTGCAAGTTGTGATAATGTATATGTGGCCCAACCCTACATGTATGTACATCTACAATTCAAGGATTATTCTAGCACTTGATAGTGTTGTTGTATTTGTCTTCTTCCATTTTAACTACCAGGCCTCTGAGTAGATGTGTACCAAGTTTTGTGTGCCTTTTGCTGAAGGCCTGCATGTATGAACAAAGTGGTCATGTGATTTGATATCAGGCTTGATGCCAAGAGCTACTTGTATAGGAGGGAAATATCAATTAACATAAATAAGCGATAAACATTTCGCTCCAAAAAATGTTATATGTTTGATTCGCTAGTTTACGAAGATAATTACTACCCATATAGATTAGAAAATCGTGTTGTCTTGGCAAAGATGAAGTCAGAAGACTATTACTATCAATTGACCCTTTAACGATCCTTTTAATCCAAGAAATTTTCTAACGATTGACATGCTCTTATATAACGATTATTTTAATACCTCCATCTGAATATTTCTGAGACATTTGAATTCTGCTTACTTTATCAGGTTTCTCTTCCAATATAAAATTATAAAACATGGCATTTATTTCTCTCAACACATTGTCACTAGGATTAGGAAGCGACATAATAAGATAGGTTAGTTTTGAAATCTACAATGATTTGACTACGGTGACTCTTCCTAACACAGTGAGGTATCGTTTTAACCATGATGTCATTTGACTCTTTATTTCTGCGATTTTTTTTTCTCGGTATAATTATGGTATACCAACCTTTGTAAATCTGTACAAAAATCAATACCCAGATATCTGAAGTATTCATTAAAAAACCAGGGTTAAATTTCGATTTAAAAGTATCTTATCTCTTTTGTTTTTGTATCGTCCAATCCATATCGTGTCTTATGAATATTAACTTTTAACCCGGACATTGCTGCATATTCATCTAAAATATTCAATGCAACATTTAATTCAGCGGAAGTACCGGTTGGAGTACGTAAAGTATCATCTGAAACAATTTCAAATGTTTATCAGATATTCCTATTCCAATAACGAAGTTGGACTTTCTGAACTTTCTGAAAAATTCCAAGTATTTCAGCACATAATTTAAAAAAAATATAAGGAGACAATGGATTTCCTTGACGACAGCCTCTTTCTATTTGAAATCTTGGTGTAAAATGTCCATTTACCACTATAATACACGACTGAATGTTCTCATAAAAAACGTTAAACCGTCGTATAATCGAAGGGCTGGAATTAAAGTGATGTAAAACCTTTCTAATAAAGTCATGAAAATCCGAGTCAAACGCCTTTTTGGAATCTATTTGGACCAATAAACCGGGAATATCATTTACATCAGCGTACAAGAGTAGATCATAATTATAACAGACGGATATTTTCTCTAATAAAACGTCCTGCCATAAAACCTTTCTGAGTCTTATGTATAAAAATAGAAAGCACCTATTTAAGCCTATTGGCGATACAAGCCGATGCCATTTGGTATGTAACATTCAATAAAGTTAAGAGCCAGCCGCCTCCAGTTTCTGTATTACCTTTTGGAATGAGAGATATCACACCGAGCTTTTGTACCTGGGACACGTTTCCCGACATTATTATTGATGATATTGAAGGTATTATGATGATGATGATGATGATGATGATGCCGATGATGCTAATGCAATGGTGATGGTGAAGCTAATGATGATGATGATGATGATGATCCCTTCCCCCCCCCCTCAATTTTTTTAAGGGGTGATCGTCCCCCTCCTCCCTGGGAAATTTGAAAAAGTGCAAACAGAAAATGTATAGCAAATACTGACTAATGACTGCAATACACTTTTAGGCTCTGGAGGGCCCAAGAGTGCAGCGTTAAGACTATAAAATTGCAGAAATCTTCTCGCACGGTCACTACGCTCTCTCGCATAATATCGGTAATTCAAAATGTACAAGTAAATATTGTAGAAAATCTCGCATTTCGCCTCCCCCGGTCATGAAAAGAAATCGCCGCCCCTGATGATGGTGATACGAAATGATACTGGTGATGATGATGATGGCGATGATGATGATGATGATGGTCAGGGGCGGCTATCCCGGGGGCACGTCCCCCCTCAGTTTTGTTTAGGGGGATCGACCATAGAGAAAATCACTAATATCGCTGAAATGGTTCTTCTCTTTCCCCTTTCTTCTTCATCTTCTTCTTCCTAGTAGTAGAAGTAGTAGTAGTGAACGCAGCAGTATCATGAATAATAATTATAATTATCATTATTTTATTCATTGTTTAATTAGTGTTGTTACTGTAAAACTTATTATCGCAATTAATTTGTATTATTATTGTTATTATTCTTTTAATTATTCTTCTTCTTATCCTGATTATCATATTTTGCAATACGTCATGTACCAAGGATTGATTGCTATACTACATGTACATCCAAGATGTCTAACTAAACTCTCAATCGTTGCTGAAATAATATCAAGAGAAAGGAGATTTTAAAATTAAGTTAAATATGAAGAAGAATAAAATAGAGAATAAAGCAGAATATGAAATAGAAAAATTAAACATAAAGTAGCATATATAAAAAAGAGCATATTAAAGATAAGGTTGAGTTCTGGTCATGCGATTGTATTGTTAAAGAAACGGTGCGGAATCGATCAGAAAAAGTTGATCATGTAGCATATAAGTATTGCTGTGTACTGCAAGGTTCTGGAATTATCAAAATCCGTTCAAGCAATCAAGCATTACTTTGTGTACGAAAAACCAATACATTATTCAATATAGCCGATCTTTTGCAGTTGCTGTATCAAAAATTTGGAACAATCTTCCCAAATTCATACGACAGGCCAGTGGCGGATCCAGGGGGGCCCGGGCCCCCTCCCCTAGCAACACAAAAACAGGTAAAAACACCCTTTTTTGTTAAAAAAGAAGAAGATGGCCCCCTCCCCTGGCGCTCAAGGGGGAGGCGGTTGCCAACAAAATTTCGGGGGCCCCCAAAAAAAAAACAAAACAAAAAAATTGTGCCCACTAAACCCCAGATGAGCGAAAAATCGACCGACACGATTTTCAAATTTTCGGGTGCAAAAAAAAAAAAGATTGTGCTCACAAATGGCGTCCAAGATGGCCGCCAATAAATTAACTTAAATTGATATATATCATCCCAGCGATATGGCTTTGGTGCCTATACGTAAGTCTGGGGGTCGAATAATCCTATATACTACTTACAGTAGCTAGGTTATGGCCACCAGGACGCCTGGAAATCCAAGGTGGCGTCCAAGAAGGCTGCCAGTCTCCTAACTATTTACAGTAAGCTCTAATTAGCAACATTTAAATGTGTTTTAGAGGTCAGTCTATTCACCGGGAACTTTATATTTTATAAGGGTTTAAGAGTGGTATAACATTCATAACAATTCGAAAGATGGTCGCCATTTTGTAATCCACATGATGGCCGCCTGAAACCAAAATCAGCCATAAATCGCGATATAACTATCTAAGAGCCGTAATTTTCGTGTCTATACCTAGGGTTAGGGGTCGGAAATTCGTTCATATACCACTTACAATGGATAATGGCTACCACAAAACTTAGAAATCCATGAAGGTGTCCAAAATAACCAATAACTACCAAATATATATATATATATATATAGCCTATAGCCGGATTGAGTGGTGTTTTTTTTTTTTTTAACAGTACAAAGTGGTGTGGATTAAATGTCTTTTTGAGGTATGGATTTTCATTTTCATTTTCATAGGACTATACAAAAATAATCATATAGCTTTATGCAAGACAATTTGTAATATTGTTGCGACTGTGCTCTCCAATTTGGTTGCTGGCACTGGCATGAATGCATGACATGTGTGTCATTGAGAAGGACATGGTAGTCATGGTATTTCATTGGTGTCTATCCCCTATTTGGGGAAAGATAATAATGAATCTATTAAGATAAATTAAATTGTCTCGTAGTAGCCAAGAATCATACAGATCCAAGGTGGCGTAGAAAATCACAGCAAAATCCCTAAAATATAAAATCCCTAAAATCCTCAAAGAGAGTTACTAATCATCTTGAAACATCCTATCTTGAAACATTTTCTCATGTTGATTTTTATACGGGAAATTCTAGTCAATGATTAATGATATTCAGTTGGTTGGGTGATCGATAAGTAAAGAAAAAAATAGATGGTCACACTATTCTTTAAAACATAGATAAATAAAGAGAGATCTCAAATAAAACATATCACGTCACTAAGAAGGTGAAATATTATCCAAAGCACATTACCGTAATGTTTGATTCCATGATTTTGTAAATATATAGTAATTTTCATCGATTTGCTACTGGCTGTTCATTGGTAATGAATGATTCATCTACGTGATTTGGGAAGAAAAGAGAGAAAGTTAGCATTATCACGCTCATGCTTCTATAATGATGTCTGGATATTTTACAGACAAAAAAAACTACATTTTGTGTACAATCAAATTTGCCCCATAGTCGGGGACAATGCTTTCATAACTATCTATATTCGTCTTGATTTTACGTTTAGACGTGTAGAATAGGAATAACTTACATGGGGATTACACCCGAAAAAAAAACATGTTAAAAACGTTGGCATAAATGTATACTTAATTCTATCCATTATTTGTGTATTTAATATTTTTATGATGAAAAGGGAAATCTTAATTGCCTAGCTTCGATTATAGTTTCAAATTACGTGATTATTGCTTGTTAATCTGAAGTTAGTCATAATCATAATACATAATCATAAAATACATGATAATTATACAGAGCATTTATTTTGTTTGTCTCTTTTCCTCTTTTCGACCCCTATACATTGGTTTTAGTTTTGACAGTATCTGCAGCTGAAATTTCTGTTCTACTGCAATGAACTTACCATTAAAATAATTAAGAAAAAAAAGGTTTTGGGGGACGGGCATGTGCCCCTGTGCCCCCCCCCCCCATGCGGATCGGCTACCTTTGCAGTTTGTTTATATTCGCTGTAGAATATGAGTGAAACCGTGTAGTATACCGAAATACAAAAGAAAACTTCAAACGGTTCGTGAATTAAAAGCTAGATATTTTTTTCAACAAATTGTAATTTGACATTGTACCTTTTCATACATTTTGTGTGTCATATCCAACTTTCAAATGTATATCAAACAGGTTGGTTGTTTCAAACTCATAATAAACAAGACATCAATTGAAAGGTCCTTCTCAGATAATACATATTCGGTCAAAAAATGAAGAAAATATCATGATTTTTGACATTTTTTTAAATTTTGAGAAAAAATTTGAAAAGGACACAGACATGTGTCTGTAATATTTAGTACCGGGAACGAAGGAATCTAATGTGATCATTTGAAGTGTTAACGCCTCAAGTACCGAAATACGTACCCGTGTGTTTTTCAGCATATACATGATATATATGCCTAGATATACTTTGTCTATTTCTGATACTCTTTTACTAATGTAGAACACTGAAGAAGTAAAAGGTTTCTGTACAACTAAGGTTTTCTCAATCTATTCAACATCAGCTTAACGGTTAAAAGCTCTATCAGGTTCAAGTATAGCATACCATAGCTTAATACATAAATGTAGTTCGGTATTTACTTTTTGGGGTTTTCACTTATTTCCTGAATTACATTATGATACATATATATATATATATGTGTGGATTCTTGTTAAGGATGGTAAACCTGAATATAAGGTAAAGTGTCATAAACAGAAGCCAAAATATTGTTTCCATTTTTCACTTCAGTTATATGTCCGTGTGAGTTTTGTCGTATATTACTTTAGCGAGGAATGTTGTAAAAAAGCGGAATGAAGTAATACCCAAATTTGGACATGCTGACACTTCAAATAGTTTTCAATTGTAATTTATCATAAGTTTTTTTTCTGTCTGGGAACATACTAAGGTTTCCACTTGTTGAGCGGAATGCCCTTCCACTTTATCACATGATATTATTTGCATCACAATGCCATCAGGACCGGCTCACTGAGCGAGAGATATGTATTCTTTTGTTTGGTTGGTTCCTCTGGTTTCGTATTTGGACCACATGATCCAACTGACTTGCATCAGGCACCTGCTCGATGCCACGTCATCAGACGGCGAAATACAGACTCACGCAGCCTATGTATTTCATTTCATACGGGTTATCCGTCACTTCTACAGGAAAAAATCTGATGGAACCGTAAGCACATTTGTGCAAAGGGAATCTGCATTAGATTGATTTCTAGATCATTTTCTTCAACACACTGCATGTTTTGGCATCTGTCGAACCGGATTCATGACCCAGAGACAAACTCTCCTCTTATCTTGCGAAAGAGACACTTTAAATGCCTTTATAACACGTTCTAGAAGAGACCTCCCATGTTACTTGTTGCCAGTTCATTTTATTTGAACTGTGTAAGATTGTGCGTGAATCATTTTAGCTCATCTATATTTTGTGGATAAATATTTCTGAGGAGAGGACTCGACGCCTCATTCCACGATTCATTTCGCATAATTATAGCAGGATCCAGGCAAACAGTGAGTAGATTGTATAATATATCATTTTTGACTCGTTACCTCTAAATTTTGTTGATCCAAGCAAGAGCCAATATATATGTATATAAGCTCATCAGAATAGAGTACATACAATCGATGTCTATATTGCAGAAACCCTAGTCCTTAGTATATTTGACTTAATATTATTGGTATTGTGAGAATGATGAGAAGGTGGACTATACCCACGTCCTGGGCAAGGATAATGCATTTTGGGTCTGGTTACGTATGGAACATCATCTTGTTCGAAACGGTTCACAAAAATCCCCGGTAGGAAAGTGGACTTTGCATTTAGTAAACCTAATCAAGGTTTTCCCGTTGAATATTTGTTGTTGTTGTTGATGATTGTGATGCATTGTGATGATTCGTGATCTCATGTCGTTATAGAGAACAATTTCAACATTCGGGCAATGTTGGGCGATTTGCATATTAAATTTGCATAAACATTTGAGCCCAATGTTCTATGATTATGCATGATGGGTATATTCCCAGCTTCTCAAGGGAGTAGGATTCACTGATGATGTTTATTTTGTAATTCAATGTCATGTATATGTACTAAAGGTCAATTTAAAGATCGGAATAGTTATCATGGACTATTGACAACATTTTAATTGCCTTCAATTATAGTTTTACATTACGTGATTATTGCGTGGTAATCTCAGGTTAGTCACATGCAAAGTATCATATTTAATATACATGATATACCGTACATTTATTTTGTTTTTCTCATTTCCTCTGTTTGGCCTCTGTGCATTGATTTTAGTTTTGACAGTATCTGCAGCTGAAATTTCTATTCTACTGCAACGAACTTACCTTTAAAATAATTAATAATCTCTTACGTTTTTCCTTAATTTCATAGTCACCAATTGATACTAGGCCTATTATACAACATGTATTGGGGGTACGGAAAAGTTATCATGGAATATTGACAAAAAGATAAATTGCCTTCAATTTAATATAGTTTTACATTACGTGATTATTGCATGGTAATCTCGGGTTAGTCACATGCAAAGTATCATAACATACATGATAAACCGTGCATTTATTTTGTTTTTCTCTTTTCCTTTGTTCGACCACTAAACATTGATTTTAGTTTTGACATTATATCTGCAGCTGAAATTTATATTCTACTGCAACGAACTTATTAAAATAATTAATAATCTCTTACGTCTTTCCTTAATTTCAGAGTCACAATTGATTCTGGGCTTTATTTTGAAACATGTAATATTTTTGTTGAGGGGGCGGCATGTGCCCCTTGCCCCACCCGAATCTACCACTGTTGCAGTAGGATATGAGTGAAACCGTATACTTGAGACCAAATGCTGATCTACTAGACTATAATACCCCCCTCCAATGACTGAGTCCAAGCTACGTCACTGATAACACCGTACCTCAAAATACAGAATATATAGTAACTAGGAAAAATTACACATACAAAAACTGACAGTCAGGTGTGAAGAAAATTATTAAGATTGTGACCCAAACACAACAAGCAAATACTCGATTAAAACAAATATGTCTATGTGCTCATTCAGCTATTCAACTCATTTCTATGCTACAACCGCATATTGGCACCTATAAAAACAAATTAGGGGAATCCCCATGAGGTAATTAAGCGGGCACCCGCACGATATAGGGAGTGGCATTACGGGTTGTTGTTCAATCTGAAAAGATTATTTCCGCATGGCTATATACTGTTCTTTGAATTATTCATCAATGATGATTAGATGGCGCTGTTTCTTTTTCTCTGGCTCAAATATTGATTCAGTCATTCAATAATATTGCTCCTCCAATGGTCGCCACTGAGTTTCACAGCTTCCTTTCGTTGGTTATTACCGTTTAATCAATGGTGTGGGCAATAATTTAGGTGTCGACCGTGAAAAAGGTGCAACCGTGCAAGTATTAATAAAGGTTAACTGTGCAGTGCTAAGCTATACTTTTCCCTTCCTTCAAAATAAATTAATACGATTAGCTCTTTACATCACCTTAGCAAAGTTAGATATAACTCACCGGCTACAATAAGTGGTATCTATCCGTGGCTTTTATATAAGCCATCAGAGCGTGCAGATGATCTTCTTTCCCAAATAAATTATGTACTCTTTTTTTTTTCCAACCTTGAAAAACACTTATTCCTCTCTCGTATATATTTCTTACAGACCATTATATAATGTCATTATTGTTTCAGTTTCATGACAAAAACCACAAAGGCTTTTTTCATGTTTATTAATAATGAATTTGTAAAACTTTTTATTTTGAATTTTCCCATTCTCATTTGATGTAATTATCTTTCATCCTTTATACAAAATCCAGATAAGTCAATAAGTCTCGATATAATTATATGGGTGGATCTGAAATAGGAATCTACCTTTATTTATTGTTTCCTACTGATTTTTCCATAATTGCTGATAAAAATGGCGCATGTGATTAGTTAATTCAAATCTATTCCGTACGTGGTACAGTTACATGTATATATATTTTTTTTTTCAGTCGCTTGTTTAGCTAAACTGTCGGCTCTTTCGTTTCACTGTATAGTTCACAATGCGCAGGTATCCAATCAAACTGTATGTCTATACCAAAAGCGCTTAATTTCGTCAATTTCTCCGATATTTCTATAATTACACTAGATTTGTCCATGTTTTTAATAGCCTGCAGGGCTGACATCGAATCGGATAATATTACTTCAGATACTGGAAGATAGTTCTCTATCCATTGTAAGGCTAGGATGATCGATGTCAGTTCGGCAGTCATAATATTTACTGGGGTGGTTCTATAACCTCTACGTATCTTACATTTTGGAATATAGAAAGCTGCACCTGCTAGACCATCATCAAGTTTGGATCCATCTGTATATATTTTTCAAACAGTAATTGTTCCATTTTATTGATTTTTTTTTCTAATGCACAATTTAAGTGCTGTAGTGTATTGGAAGCGACTCTTTCTTTTTCACTTGATCATTGTATACTGAAAGAAACATTTGATTTCACAAAATGCCAAAGATGAGTGTGATGAGTACAATCCGCCTGTTTTTCTAGGATTGGTGTTTCTAAAGAGCAGGCTTGATTCATGAGGGGACCCTCAGTCTGTTCCATTTATTGCATTCGTTGGATGATTATCCTTTCGTGTTTGTAAATAAAATGTGTATTTGTCAACAACAACCTGTCTACGGAACTCTGAGGGGGATTACCCGCACTCGACCTGATCGAAGCGCTGCTAAGGATGTCGTGCATGGGTACTGGGTTATCCACCAGTGATAATCCTAAGCTCTTGGTATTGTATAAAATCAATTTTCTTCCTCATCTGTTACACCAGTTGTCTATATCTCTTTCAACGCCGATTGAACGTTATCTAGTGCGAATTTTATGTTTCGGTTATTAGAAAACCAGATAGGCCTACACTGAAATATAATCCGCATAAAATGAAACGTTGGACATTTTGTTTAAAACAAAAATCATGACCAATCAACATAAATATAAATAGCAGTGGAATGATTACACTTCCCTAAGGGATTCTTTGTAGTACTGCCTTACTGTTAGACGCTTCGACCCATTTAAAAATATTTCCTCTCAAACCTGCTTCGTGCATTTTATATATAATTCCTTTTCTTCATAGCACACCGTAGCTGCTTTAATAAGTCTAGGAAGACTACGACTGTTTAATCTGTATTTACTAAAACGGGCCTTATGAATAGCGGTCTCCAATCTAGTGATTTGGTCTATTGTGCTCCTCTCTTTTCGGAAACCCGATTGTAACGGGGTGATAACGTCATATTTTGTCAATAAACCATGCATGGCAAACGGTTTTTAAACCATCCTCTCCAACGGTACTGGATATAATTATGGTGAGATATAGTTATGATGAAGGGTTTGATGAATCTCTTCCAGCTTTTAAAACTGCATTAGAATGGCATGTATTGTCCGGGCAGTATGGTAGGCCTATACCCAGTCCCAGATCTCATTAAACAAATCGACAAGGAAATGGGAAGCGATATCTGGAATGTATCTGGCAACTGTCTAATCAGTCTGGGTATAATAATATTCCTTCCACCCCGGGCGCTGAATCCTTCATCTCAGTTATATACCCTTTTCCAACTCATGAGTTACTGTCAAATATTCATTTAATAAACTTTCACTTTCTTGACTTAGATCAAGTTGATCTATAACTCCCTGTTGAAATTCGTTCCTATTTTATTATCCTTTTTTAAATTATCATTTCCACTCAAAAACGATAAGCCGACACTACAAATAAACTTCCGGAAAGGTGTTTGCTTTATCAAGCGCATTTATGAGGGGAGACTGAGCTTCTCGAGTAAACGTAGGAATATTACGTGGTTGGCCAGTCCTTATCCTTGGCGGATCCGGGGGGCAGAGGCGGCACGTACCCCCCCCCCCCGGCCAAAATTAGTGTTCATAACCCCGACCCCGCCCCTGAGAGAATTTTCGGCCGGCGCGATTTTCAAATTTGCGTGAGAAAAAACAATTGTGCCTCCCCTTGTGCACCCCCGGCTAAGAAATCCTGGATCCGCGTCTCCTTATAGTACCTTTAAAGGGGAATACTGAACATAATACATTGCATATGAAATGAAAGAGTGGGACATGTAGAACGATTTGCCCTTTCCCCCGTGGCCTTCCTGAGATGGAGTTAGAAGACATTGAAGTTTCAAATCCGACACCGTCCCCCTTCCCTTGTATCTGTCTTTACGTCTCGGAGTAAAATTTGGAGGTTTGCCGATGGCGTACACTTTGGGGTGAAGGTAAAAGCGAGCGCGATCTCGATCGATCTCGCGCGTACACTGCACCACTGACGACTGACTGCACTGTACTATACTGCACTATGCACTGCTATTGTACAAGTTGCCGTATTGCATATGAATAGAAACTTTTGTTGTCGTGAGTTTTACTTGTTGGAGATCTCAAATTTGTACGATAATGGCATCGTACGTTACTTTCAGTGATGGCCAAGATGATTTGCTAATGGACTTTGAACGTACAATCGAGTGATAGCGAGGATGAAACGAGTGATGAGGATCCCGGTGAAGTTGGAGAAGGTGATGGTGACGGGCAAGGAGGGGCACTGGATGCAGACGCCGGGGCCGGCCCCGGGGGTGAGGGTGAAGGGGTTGAAGTGGTCGGATTTGAATTTGGAGCCATTGCTACACGGCAGACCAGAGGACAATGTTGGTGACGCAGGACCAATGCCAGATGAAAATAGACTTCAAAATTTAGATTGGTGAGATTTGTTTTTATTCATTGAAAACGAAGCAAGCACTGCTACTGACTTAGTCTAGTCTTAGAATTAGACTTTAGAAATTTGTACTCCAGACTTGACTAGATCTACATGTAGATAGAGGCTGTCTGTCACACGCGTCGAAGTGAAGTAGTGTTTATTTTAGACCTAAAGCTTCAGTCTAGTCTGCAAGCACAGACCCTAATTTGACACTTTATCAAAAAATCATTGTGCCTTGAGAGAAGCCTAGCCCAGCTACCTACTGGTTGTGTCAATATAGGTCAGGAGCAGCTATAGTACGGTAGGCACTTTTGAGGCGACTTTGACGTGAGCGGAAGTGAATTCACAGTAAAGGTCACGAAGCCTGATAAATATTCATGAGGCAAATCTAGAACTTTACGAAATGAATATTAATCGCGTACTGACCAATCATAGACAAAGAAATCGTGAAAAATCTTCACACATACACTCATAGCCTACACCTCACTCTACGTTCGCCTCACCTCACTGTACGTTCGCCTCATTTTCTCTCTGGATTCTCTTTAGTAAATCCAGCATGACTTTGTCTTTGTTTGCAACATTGAATTGTTTTGATTTCTATATTCCAAAGAAGAATCTGTTCACTCTTGCAAAATAAAATGATCCATTTAGATAAATTTAACGTAGATCTAAAATTAATGTTTTAATTCAGTATATATATTATGATACCTATAGGCAGGCGCGGATCCAGGATTTCTTAGGGGGGCCCAAATTTGAAATTATGCGAGCCAAATATTGGTACGTAACGGTGACCAGCAGTGGCGTAATGAGCAAAAACGTTGGGGGGGCAGACCAAAAAATAAATCCGCATCACCCCACTCTTACATGCAGGCCCGGTGAATGTTTTTCAAAATGGGTGGGGGGAGGCTAAAATATTAACTATCAGGTAGAGAGTAGCGTAAATTGGCGTGGGGTCTAGGGGCAAAGCCCGGGGGGTCAAGGGAAAATCGCAACTGATCTCCCTACCTTTCTTCTTTCTCTTTTTTTCTCCTTTTCCCTTCCCTGCCTTCTCTTTTTTGTTTTGGGGGAGAGGCAAGGGACTAATGGCCTCCCGATTCACAACTTGTTGGGGTGAAAATTGCAACTGATATCCCCCTTCTTTTCCTTTCTTCCTCTTTTTTTCTTTCCCTTTTTGTTTCCCTTTCCTTCCTTCTCTGTTATTGTTATGATTGGGGGAGGCAACAGCCTGGGAGGCACGGCCCTTTGGGCCCCTTCCGATCTCCTTCTTTTATCCCCTTTTCTTTTCTTCTTCCTCTTCTTTCTTTCCCTTTCTCTCCTCTTTCCTTTCCCTTCTTTTCCTTCTCTCTCTCTCTTTTTTTTTTTTTTTTTGCTGGGGGGCCAAGGCCCCCTGCCCCCCCTGGAACCGCGCCTGCCTATAGGCTATGCACCTCACTTTGCGTTCGCCTCACCTCACGGTACATTCGCCACATATTCTCTCTACTAAATCCAACTTGATCTAATTGTTATTTGCATTTAATTGTTTTTGAATTCTATATCCCCAAGTATCACTTGAATTAAATTATTGTACGTTATATAATGTTGCTAGGCCTACACCTATAATCTATAATACACCTCACTCTACGTTCGCCTCACCTCACTGTACGTTCGCCACATAATTATCTCTATATACATACATATATCCAATCCAACATTACTTTGTTTGCATTGAATTGTTTGGGATTCTATAGTCTAGATTAATAGGCCTATAGGAATATAATTATTGTGCCAAATCTCATGTTAGCACCTAAATACATAAGTAATAAGAGAAATGAAACATTAATGTTTTAATTAATTCACTATATTCACTCTACGTTTGCCTCACCTCACTGTACGTTCGCCTCACCTCACTGTACGTTCGCCACATAATTCTCTCTACATAAATCCAACACAGACTGTCTGCATTTAATTGTTTTGAATTCTATAGTCTAGATTAATAGGCCTATAGGAATATAACTATTTTGCCAAATCTCATGTTAGCACCTATATAAGTCATCAGGCGTGGATCCAGGGGGGCCAGGGGCCCCCCGCCAAAAAAGAAAAAGAAAAGAAAGAGAGAGAGAGAGAGAAAAGGAAAAGAAGGGAAAGGAAAAGAGGAGAGAAAGGGAAAGAAAGAAGAGGAAGCAGAAAAGAAAAGGGGAAAAGAGGAGATCGGGGGCCGAAGGGCTTTGCCTCCCAGGCTGTTGCCTTCCCCTCCTCCCAGCAAAAAAAAAAAAAAGAAAAGGAATGAAAGGGAAAGAAAAAAGGAATAGAGGAGATAAAGGGAAGGAAATAAAGAGGAAGAAGGGGGGATATCAGTTGTGATTATCCCGTCAACAAGTTGTGGATCGGGGGGCTAAAAGACCCTTGCCTCCCCCGCCAAAGGGGGAGGAAAGGGAAAGAGGAGAGCTAATAGGGACCAAAAAGAGGAAGAAGAAAGAAAGGGATAAAAAGGGGAGATCAGTTGCGATCAATTCGCCAACAACGTGTGGATCGGGGACGAAAGCCTTGCCCCGCCCCAGCAAATTTAAAAGAGAGAGAAGGAAGGGAAGGGAAAGGGAAAGAGGAGAGAAAGGGAAAGGACAAAAAAGAGGAAGAAGAAAGGTGGGGATAAGTTGCGATTTTCCCGCCAACAAGGTGTGGATCGGGGCGAAGGCCCCGGTAAAAAAGAGAGAGAGAGAGAGAGAGAGAGAGAAGGAAGGGAAGGGAAAGGGAAAGAGGAGAGAAAGGGAAAGGACAAAAAGAGGAAGAAGAAAGGTGGGGATCAGTTGCGATTTTCCCGCTAACAAGGTGTGGAACGGGGCGACATGAGCCCCTGAACACTGGCGTACGTACTAATGGGGGGCTTCAAACGGGGTTTATTTCTTATTCGATACCAGTGATTTACAAATGTTGCTGAAATGACACTTTTTTGAAAAAGTATGTTAAAGAGAATAACAAAAAGAGAGAAAGAAAGAATGAGTGACCTGCCAGTGTCACTAATAAGGTATCTAAATATGCTTATCTGACCGTAATTAAATGCCTAAAACCCCTGAGCTCTACCTGATCGTTAATACTCCACTTTGAAAAACGTTCCGTGGGGTCTGCACGTAACATGTAAGAGTGGTGGTGATGCAGATTTTTCTTCTGCCCCTTAAACGTTTTTTGCCCATTACGCCACTGCCCCTGAAAAGGTAAGCCCCTGGAATGTTTGCCCCCAATCCCAAACTGCTTCCGTGCGCTGTCCCTGCGTCGGGCAAGCGCGACGATGGCTAGCGCCCATCCCCCTAACAAAATAACCTGGCGCCGCCCCTGGTCGCAGCCAATACACACATGTCATTTAACAAGACATTAAAGATACCAAGGAACAACAATCAGATCACAAGGCATTCTCTTAAACAGTGTCTCCTGTTCATCCAAGCGTGAACACATGCCACACAAAAATGATACCAAATGATTTGGGATAAAACACTCTTTCATAAGATGTATAATAATTTACTGTTCATAAATGATTGTTAAAATAATTAGCAATTTTCTAGGTGTAAACTTTTGTTTTGACTCACACTGTAAAGTGATTTAAAACATGTTTGTTTCATTTCTCTTAATGACTTTTGTATTTAAGTTCTAACATAAGATTTGGCATAATAATTATATTCCTATTATGGACTATAGAATTCAAAACAATGCAATGCAAACAAAGTCATGTTGGATTTATGTAGAGAGAATTATGTGGCGAACGTACAGTGAGGTGAGGCGAACGTAAAGTGAGGTGTTGATCATAATATATCACATACTGAATTAAAACATTTACGTTGAATTTCTCTTTATGTGACATTTTATGTTTGCAAGAGTGAACAGATTACGCACAATACGAATTTAATGAAAATAATAGTTTAGAATATAATTTTGTTAAATAATTCAATGCAAACAATTAAAGTCAAGTTGGATTTATACTAAAGAGAGAATAATATATGTGGCGAACGTAGAGTGAGGTGTAGATATATAGTGAATTAAAACATTTATGTTTCATTTCTCTTGATGACTTTTGTATTTAAGTTCTAACATGAGATTTGGCACAATAATTATATTCCTATAGGCCTATTAATCTAGACTATAGAATTCAAAAGAATTAAATGCAAACAAAGTCATGTTGGATATATTTATGTATAGCCTATAGAGAGAATTATGTGGCGAACGTACAATGAGGTGAGACGCGAACGTAGAGTGAGTTGTGGATATATCATAGGCCTACTGAATTAAAACATTTACGTTGAATTTCTCTTAATGTGACATTTTATTTTTGCAAGAATTTTAAATAATAAAATGGAAACTGGCAAAGTCAAGTTGGATTTACTAAAGAGAGAATAATATGTGGCGAACGTACAGTGAGGTGAGGCGAACGTAGAGTGAGGTGTAGGCCTATAGTGAATTAAAACATTTATGTTTCATTTCTCTTAATGACTTTTGGATTTAGGTTCTTACATGAGATTTTGCAAAATAATTGTATTCCTCTAGGCCTATTAATCTAGACTATAGAATTCAAAACAATTAAATGCAAACAAATTAAGTCAGTGTTGGATTTATGTAGAGAGAATTATGTGGCGAATGTACAGTGAGGTGAGGCGAACGTAAAGTGAGGCGAACATAAAGTGAGGCGAACGTAAAGTGAGGCGTAGGCCTATATTATAGTGAATTAATTAAAACATTTATGTTTCATTTCTCTTAATGAATTCTGTATTTAGGTGCTAACATGAGATTTGGCATAATAATTATATTCCTATAGGCCTATTAATCTAGACTATAGAATCCAAAACAATTCAATGCAAACAAATTCAAGTTGGATTTATGTAGAGATAATTATGTGGCGAACGTACAGTGAGGTGAGGCGAACGTAGAGTGAGGTGTATTATAGATTATAGGTGTAGGCCTAGCAACATTATATAACGTACAATAATTTAATTCAAGTGATAGGCCTACTTGGGGATATAGAATTCAAAAACAATTAAATGCAAATAACAATTAGATCAAGTTGGATTTAGTAGAGAGAATATGAGGCGAACGTACAGTGAGGTGAGGCGAACGTAGAGTGAGGTGTATTACAGATTATAGGTGTAGGCCTAGCAACATTATATAACGTACAATAATTTAATTCAAGTGATACTTGGGGATATAGAATTCAAAAACAATTAAATGCAAATAACAATTAGATCAAGTTGGATTTAGTAGAGAGAATATGTGGCGATTGTACCGTGAGCTAGTGAGGCGAACGCAAAGTGAGTGTATATATACTGAATTAAAACATTAATTTTAGATCTACGTTGAATGTATCTAAATGGATCATTTTATTTTGCAAGAGTGAACAGATTCTTCTTTGGAATATAGGAATCAAAACAATTCAATGTTGCAAACAAAGACAAAGTCATGCTGGATTTACTAAAGAGAACCCAGAGAGAAAATGAGGCGAACGTACAGTGAGGTGAGGCGAACGTAGAGTGAGGCGTAGGCTAGCTATATTATATTGAATTAATTAAAACATTTATGTTTCATTTCTCTTAATGATTTCTGTATTTAGGTGCTAACATGAGATTTGGCACAATAATTATATTCCTATATAATTATAGGCCTATTAATCTAGACTATAGAATTCAAAACAATTCAATGCAAATAAAGTCATGTTGGATGTAGAGATAATTATGTGGCGAACGTACAGTGAGGTGAGGCGAACGTAAAGTGAGGTGTATTATAGATTATGTAGGCCTAGCCTGCAGCAGAGAGAAATACGTCGTCAGGGTTTCTCTAAATAAAATAAATATTTTTTGTAAGTTCGAACATTATATAACGTACAATAGTTTAATTCAAATGATACTTGGGGATATAGAATTTAAAAAAAATTAAATGCAAATAACAATTAGATCAAGTTGGATTTAGTAGAGAGAATATGTGGCGAATGTACCGTGAGGTGAAGCGAACGCAAAGTGAGGTGCATAGCCTATAGGTATCATATATATACTGAATTAAAACATTAATTTTAGATCTACGTTAAATTTATCTAAATGGATCATTTTATTTTGCAAGAGTGAACAGATTCTTCTTTGGAATATAGAAATCAAAACAATTCAATGTTGCAAACAAAGACAAAGTCATGCTGGATTTACTAAAGAGAATCCAGAGAGAAAATGAGGCGAACGTACAGTGAGGTGAGGCGAACGTAGAGTGAGGTGTAGGCTATGAGTGTATGTGTGAAGATTTTTCACGATTTCTTTGTCTATGATTGGTCAGTACGCGATTAATATTCATTTCGTAAAGTTCTAGATTTGCCTCATGAATATTTATCAGGCTTCGTGACCTTTACTGTGAATTCACTTCCGCTCACGTCAAAGTCGCCTCAAAAGTGCCTACCCTATAGTACATGGCCTATGGTAGTCTTATAGTGCAGACTCTCTTTTACGACTGACCAGGGTTTGTGCCTGCAAACTAGCTTCAGTCTCTGATATCGACGGTTGTTCCGCTGAGATTACATCTGGCTCCTCTGACCGCCTCTACACATAGACTGAAGTACGTCCTATGCAGTAGCAAATCCAAGGCCACCAAGGCCATGGCCTTGGATGCCCTTTTGATTGGCCTCAATGCCCCTCTCATTGGCCTTGGAGATTTTGTATGCCCTTTCCAATTCTTCCTATTTGTGCTGTAATATAGGAATGTGCCCTACAGAAAAGTGGCCTTGCCCTAAAAATATTGAAATTAAAGGCCTGCAGTAGTGTGAGGAAGGAATGGTTCGGTTCGGCCGGACCGAGATGAATAAGATATGCAATGAGTTTTTTCACTCTTTACGTCTTCATTTGATCCACTTTGGCTGCAATATTACACTGAATCTACACTGAAAATAACACGGAAATATCTACTTTGACTTATGATAGCTTCCTCATTTAGATCCTAAATTAATGATTAAGCCGAGAAAGTCTTGTCGTCAACATGATTTGTTGTCAGCCATCTTGGTTTGAGTTTATGAATATTCCCCGGTGGGGTCACTCAATGTGACTTAGGGACCACATGACTGTTACCAGAATCGCGGAAAAAGGGGTCAATTTCAAGCAATGTCCGCCGACAAAATATTCCTCAAAATATAGAAAAACGGGGTGCATAGGTGTCCTCGAAATTGATAAATAGGGGTCAGGAAAAGGGAAAAGAGAAAACCGGGAAGAAAAATACTCAGAGCCGAGTCTTGTCCTTGAAATATGGAAAAATAGGGGTACCGGTATTCCAAAGTACGATTTTGTCCTTGTTTTTACTTTAAAAAAGGGGGTTAAAAGTTACAAAATGTCCTTGAAATTGACTGCAAAAGGGGGTTATTTGCATTTGTGGTAATGGTCATACGTGTCACCCTCTGCGGGGGAGTGACCCCACCGGAGAATATTCATTTTTTTCTTTTCGAATGTCCAATAGCTATGTACATGTATGAGTCGGCCCGGCTTGACCCAGTAATATTTGAATACCGGTATTCATAAACCCAATATCAAACCGAGTGTTCCGATTGGCCATTGGCATTGTTTTGGTAAGTTGACCCAGAAATATATCGGCAGGGTCATGTCATAGATTACCGTTTCATTGGTTCTGAGATAAAAATTGGATAACTCGTATAAAGTATAAAGTCCGTAAATTTCGACTTTGGAAATAGGTGATAAAAACTTTTCTATCTGATTTTTAAATCAGAAAATTAGATCTAAATTAGGAAAAAAACTGGAGAGAAAGTTTTTCTGTACCAGATGTGGTACAAAATCGGCTCAATCTCCCCCCGTTGTGCGAGCCGTATCGGTTACCGTTTGTGTATGGGGAATGTTGACAAATGTCAGTTTTATTAAAGAATGAGCCATACCAGACAGTTATTTCTGTCTATGTTTATTTCTGCTGTTTGTCAATGACCTTCCAAAAGTTGCGAACTCAAATATTTCAATGTTTTCAGATGATACAAAGTTGTATGTTCGTGCTGATACTGCAGATTTAAGAAAGCAGCTTCAGGAGGATCTGTCACGGATGGGAGAATGGGCTGAGAAATGGCAGCTTTGCTTTCATCCTGATAAGTGTACTGTTTTAAGGCTTGGGAAGTTGCCGGCAGAAGCCTCTACAGGCTATTGTATGAAAAAGGGGACAGACTCTGTAACACTATCCATTACTAAAGTAGAAAAGGACCTAGGTGTCCTTGTAGATTCACAATTATCATTTAAAGATCATGTTTCCCATACAGTTCTTAAAGCAAATTGAGTACTTGGAGTTATCCGTAGGACATTTGTGTTAATTGTGTACCTCGATACTGACACTATGAAGTTTTTGTTTAAAGGCCTTGTTAGGCCGATTTTAGAATACGGACAGGCCGCGTGGTCCCAATACAGATTAGGAGAACAGAGGATGTTGGAAAGGGTACAAAGACGTGCAACAAAGATTATTCCTGGCCTTAAAAAGTTATCATACCAGGAGCGCTTGACCAAACTCCAATTACCAACTGTTGTTCACAGGCATAGAAGGGGGGGGGGAAATGATCGATGTGTACAAGTACTTGAATGGCTTGTACAATTTATTTTTTTATATTTTTTTTATTTCCAGGCAAGATGATAACAATACATAGAAAACATCAAAGTGTTGACAAAATGATTTAACATTAACAGTATGATATTAGCACCAGCCAATGCCTGGGGATCACCTAAAAGAATTTAAAAATTCTGTCGAGAGGCTCTCCACATTGGCTGGTGCATACATAAAGCAAAATATAAAGATAAGGTAAACATGAACATGAATGTGTAACTAAAATTAACCCTCATATTAGGCACATGTGAGGGAGATCAGAAGCAAATAATTTTCATACAATAATTTAAAAAACAAATCTATTAATACTAAATTTGGTATATGATACATCAATACAGCAAAATGTGTGTTCCTATATAGGGTAACATACATGTAGATCAATTACTGTTAGGATTATTATAAAAAAAGGATTGAAAAAAGAGCTGTTCAAACTATGCATGTATGATAAATGCATGCTAAATGCAGAAGTTGTCTGTTTATACAGTCATATGGATACGGTAATATCGGAAGTTATCAAAATTGAGGAACATTATAATTGATTCATAGAAAAATTAGAAAAACATAGGAATCAAAGTAAAAAGGATGTGATAGAACACATTGATAGAGAACGAGAACGTACATTAAATACGAACTCAATAATAACAACATACGCATTAAGAAATAAATAATACATATCAAAGTGTGAGTTATTCAATGATAGAGAAAAAAGTGTGAAAACAAACTAGTATGCTTCTATAAGGGGAGGCAGTTCAAAGAGGAAATTTCGGAGCACATTCAGAAAAGGAAAGACAATGGTACCAAGACACAAGTCTCTGTCTTCCTCTGAGAGGTGCTCCCAAAATCTGGGGAAAACATAAAAACAAGAAAATCTCGAGCTATTGCATCTTGCCAATTCATGATTGAAAACAAGTGTATGGATTCTTCTGTGACTTGGGACTGGTAGCATATATTCAGGCATGTCATAAAGTCTGTTTAAGCATTTACATGTAATTACGAATGACAGTGATAAGTACACAAGTCTGTTATACAGAGGGGGCATGTTTAGGCGAGACAGGCGTTCCGTGTATGACAAGGAATTAGCAACTTCGTAAGGGGAAACAGAATCGGGTAAAACGCCTTTAAACACTTTCGATAGCTCTGATATGGTTCTTTTGTTGAGGAAGCCATGTTGGTATGCCGTACTCAATCACAGGTCGACATAATGAACAAGAGAGTTTTGTGAGAATAGCTGAGTTTCTAGATTTTACGGTACGTCGGATAAACCCACAGCATAGAACATCTGTTAAAGTACCAGAGCGAAGGTTTTAAAATGCTTTTATCCTTAATAATATTGGTATCATTGCAAAGGTAATGTTACAATATTTCTAATAATTCATATTTACTTTTCAAAAATTGTTACAGAATTGACTAATCTGCTATCAAAAATGATGAATTTGCTACCCGTTTTTTCCGCCCTCGATCAGCCTGCTGTTCGCTGGTACGATGTGTAATAGGTTGGGCACATGAGCGAGAGTGCTCCCAAGCCCCCTCACACAGCTCTGTCCGCTGCATGCATTATACGTATACGAAAGCCAGCTAGTCGAACCAGGGAAAAAAATATTTAAAACATTTCGGGGGCTACTTTTCAAGCTTGCTTGCATGAAAATAATACTCTTTAATTTGTTTTGCATTGAACTCTATGCAAATTTGGGGGGGCTCTTTTATGACTTTCGGGGGCTCTTTTTGGCATTTCGAGGGCTAATTCGCCCTGAGCCCCCGTGTATTTTTTTCCCTGAGTCGAACGCAAAATATCCTATCACAATGTCCGAGCTTGAGGAAGAAGTTTTACTAAATTTAGATATCGAAGTTGATGAGCACAGCTCCACAACTAGTGACAGTGATTTATTTGATTTTGTGTATGTTTTAGTAGGCTATCTCCACGCCGGAGTTGCGGGTCAAAAATGGATACGAAAGTACACTAGCGCCATGAAATTCCCAAGTTCGACCTGGCTGAGCCGAGCTGCCGCGCAGCACCGGCTCCGCTGAACTGGCGATCGATCCGTCATGCACTGGGGTGACTGACTGGGCGAGACATTTCCTAATTTTTAGAAAGTGTAGGGCTATTTTGGCAAATTTCACGGATAAAAAAACAAAGAAGAATAGATGTGAGATTATATCTTGCGAATACCAATTACATATATGCACCATAAATGGAACTGCACGACATCATAAAAATGCAAAGCCAAAGGGACTCTCGCGATTTATCAACACTCAACAGCAATCACCAATCATCTTGCACATACCAAGCCATGACCGAAAACTTCACAGCAAATTACACAAAACGGAAGAATATTTGGACAAATCGATCTGCACGATTCACCTCGTATTACATTACATAATTTGCTTAATATGCAATTATAAAATGTAATTTCCTGATTTCGAGAGATTGTTATTCCACTTTCATCAAAGCTGGCTTAGGTATGAATCATTCGAAGTCTGGTAATGTATACTGAATGCAAAATACCGCACGCGAGCTGAGCGAGAGCAGAGCGAGAGGCCTAGGAATTTCGATCGTGCCCAACCTCTGACGTCATAAGTCTGTACTCCGCAATTTTATTTTTCAAGCCAGGAAAAGAAGTTCTGAGAAGGGTCTTGGAAAAAGCATCTTATCGCGTTTCATTTACATTTATAATACTTCAGAGCAGATGATTTGTTTTCATATTGGTGTAAGCTTTCAGTACATGTAAGATTTGTCCATTTTGTGACATTTTGTGACATTTCTACGCTCAGCTACTTTAATAACACTTTGAATATGGTCCTTCCAACACAGAGCTCGCGAAAAGTGAGTCCTAGATACATGTATTTATACGACTTAACTACATCTAAGGGATTTCCGTCAGTGGAGTATAATTTACGGGATCTAGTTATTTGCATTACTTTACACTTAGATGAGTTCAGAACCATGCCATTGTCAATACACCACAGAAGTATATTATTCAAGTCATTTTGCAACAAATGTGAGTCATTGTCAGTATAAACTTCACGATACAAAACTGTGTCATCAGCATATTGCGGGAGGGGGGATGAGACAGTGTCAGGTAAGTCGCCTGTAAAATAATTAAACAAGATCGGTCCAGTAAATAGGACAGTATGGTTTTTCCGTGATAAAATACAATTTAAAAAAATTGAAAAAAGACAAAATGCCCATTTTGTCCTGTAAACAAAATTTCTTCCTTTATGTAAGAAAGAACTTATGCAAATTGGCACCCCCCCCCCCTCCCCCGCAAAAAAACAAAAAAAAACGCATGTTCGCGGTGAAAAAGTACTCATCGATCAAAAATGGAATTTTTTTTTTTTTTTTTTTTAATAGGATTTTAGGGGGAAAAGAATAGGATTTTTGTTCAGTTGGGGTCGGCAGCTCTGTAGCACAGATTCGTGGTTCTCACCTCTGGATCGTCAAGTGCAAGAAGAGAGCGAGAGAGGCCAAGGATGAATCAACATATAGAGAGGCTAGTGCAACTCCTATCAGAATAAACAACCGGCAGAGCCTCTAGAGCCAACAAAGCTGCCGGACCTACCAATGTGCAGGGTGCAACTCCTATTAGACTAAACAACCGGCAGAGCCTCAAAAGCCAACAAAGCTGCCGGACCTACCATGGGCCGAAGTTGGTTCAGACCTGTTCAAGTGGGAAGGCAGTGCCTATCTTGTGGTAGTGGACTACTCCTCGAAGCTCATGAGGTCGACAAGATGGCGTGAACCGGCAGTGTTGCCGTTATCGACCGCCTGAAGAAACAATTTACTAGGCACGGAATTCCCCTGAAGTTGAGGAGCGACAATGGTCCACAGTATAGTTCACAAGAATTCAGAGAATTCTGTACCAGCTATGGTATTGAACATGTGACATCACCCCGATACCCTCAAGCGAATGGTGAGGCGGAACGAGCAGTACAGACTGTAACAGAGAACTGTTATAGACTGTTATAGAGAACGTGGAGAAAGTGTGCAGACAGGCAGCTGGCACTCCTGGACTACAGAACAACTCCAATGGCCAGCTGTGACATGTCACCAGCTCAACTTCTGATGGGTAGGAGACCTCGAAATCTCTGAACAAGCAAACAACTGCTGAAACCCAAAGAGGTCAACATGAAAGCAGTGAAAGACAGCTTGGACAGCAAGAATGCAGAGACCAAAAGGTATTTACTCCAGAGCAGGAAATGTTCTCCCTCCATTTTTTCCTGGAGATCCTGTAAGAATGGTGCCACTTCCAGGCACTTGCAAATGGCTTCCACCAACAGAAGCATGACACACCAAAGTCTTGTGTGGTTAAGTGCAGTGGAAAGCTGTACAGGAGAAACCACAGAGATCTGAGGAAGACGATAGAGTCTGCTAACAAGCCGAACAACCAGCCTGCTGAGAAAGTTTAGCTCCACGCCTTGTGACGCCAGCCCCGCAATCGTCTACATTGCCCGCCGCCAGTCAACACAATCCTTGCATTGAGCAGACCGAGCAGACAAATCCACAGGCACCTGTTCCCACCGCATCTATCCCTTCACCAGATCAAACGAAGGCTGACCATGCTCCCCAGAAGACCAGCTCGCAGCACCACTACCAAACCAGAAGTGGACGCGTCAGCATACCCCCAAAGCGTTTGATCAGTGATTAGCGATAATAGAATCGTTTACAATTTAGCTGTTAACAACAAGGTAGAACTGCGTCAGTAAGGACCTGAATGGTAAAGATTCAGAGTAAGGGTGAAGTGCTTGCATCCTCTCCCCTGTAGATGGTATAATAGCGCTGATAATGTAGACTCCTTTTAAAGCATGATATTAGTCTGAGTTAAAAATATAAAATCTTACAAAGCATGCACTCAACTCATAACTCTACCAGACAATACAGAAGAGAACTCATTAATAGGACTCGGTAAGAACTCAGTTGAAAACAAAATATTATTCTTATCCAGTTGCTTATGAGCCAACCTTTCAATTTGACAGAAAAAAGGGAGATGTTTTTAAATGTATTGGCATCTCATAGCCAAGGATTGTAACACTTGTCATTCCATACTAGAATAAAGCGTGCTATACACATGACCTAAAAGTTATCACTTTTGTTTGTCCGAATATGTTACAGTTATCACCTCGATATTATCAGTCACTGTCTGAAATATGGTCCTCTGTGTATATACAAGGATAGGCGCCCAGTTCACCAGCCTGTCTGGTGTACCACGCTCAAAAAAAAAATGCACATTGATAGACATAAATATCGTTTACTCTTAAACATTTTAGGTTGTAAAAAAGAGGTATAGTATGGGCAAGGTATTGGCTGTGCGATATAATTCTTATAATTTTCTTCTGTAACACTAAAAGCCTATTTGTATTTTGCATATCAGAGCATGCCCATACAAGAATACAATAATTTAAGCGGGGTAATATTAATGTATTATATAAAATCATTAATCATCAATATTTCTTTAGGAAAAAATTTAAATTGATACAATACACCAACATGTTTAGCCAATCTATTGCAGACGACACCAATGTGTTCCTTCCAATTTAATTTATCATCCATTGTGACTCCTAAAAATGTTAAATGTGTGACCTTTATTTGAGTAACGTCGATGTGTCTTTTTGTAAAATCATGAAATGTGTTTTTTTAAATATTGATTACAAGTTTATTTATATATAACCAATCAACCAGTTTAGCAAATTCTGCATTAAACATACTTTGAAGAGATACAATATCTTGATGGGACATAAACACACTAGTGTCATCTGCAAATAATATCAGATCTAGCACTTTTGAAACATTGCAAATATCATTTACATATAAAAGAAATAATAATGGACCTAGAATTGAGCCCTGGGGCACTCCACATCTTATCGCCATTGTCTGTGATTCACATTTTTCTAGTACAACATATTCTTTGCGATTACTTAAATAACTTTTGAACCATTCCAGTACAATATTCAAATTTTTAAAATAAAATTGATCAAGAGAATCAAAAGCCTTACTAAGATCTAAAAACAGGCCAAGCATTATTTCTTTATTATCAAAGGCATTTGTAACCTTATGAATAAACTAGGTGATGGCAGAAGATGTAGAGTGTCCTGCTCGAAAACCAAATTGTTTGGGAGTAATGATATTGCACTTTTCCAAGAATTTATATACACAACTATATACACAGTTCTCTAAAATCTTTGAAAAAAATAGGAAGAATAGATATGGGCCTATAATTTGATAAATTATCTTTTGATCCATTTTTATAAATGGGAATAACCTTTGCAATTTTGAGTTTATCTGGGACAATACCAGTATTTAAAGATAAATTGATAATATCACATTAAGGGTAACATAAAATATGAATAACATTTTTAACCAATGTGAATGTGAATAACCAGAAAATGGCCTAAAAAACCCTCCATCCGCCAGGCGGAGGGCGATGACTTGTCAAAAAAAGAAGAAAAAAGAAGAACAAAAAGAAAACTAGACATGTAGAGGTGTTGTGGTCGAGTGGATACGTCACCGGACTATCGATCACAAGGTCCGCGGTTCGAGTCCCGCCGCGGCACTAATGTCCTTTGGCAAGATATTGATCTACATTTGCCACACTCAACCCAGGTGAGGTAAATGGGTACCTGGTAGGATTATTCCTTGAAATGCACTGTGCGCTGATATCGGCTGCCGGAGCTAAAGCTAGGGTAATAATTTACAAAGCTCTTTGGAAGCGCATAGAGATGTTATTTCATAACGTATTATGCGCTATACAAGAACTGAACTATTATTATTATTATTATATTATGTAATACTTGTTAATAACAAGTATAGGTGGGCTGTTCCTATTAGTGAGATAGTGATCGGTGAAATGTTTGACCTTTGACCCTATTTTACATACTAAGTAGTTAAGATAACATTGGCATGATTTGACCCTATTTTTTTTAATAGTCCTCTAATTCATGTCAATTAGTATGCCAAATTTCAAGTCTATACAATGCATGGTTTTACAGTCAGACCGCAGCGCTCGCAAAATCGCCCGTATTTATTCAAGTCGTATGCATGTTTTTGCTCCCCTTGCATACGTAATAAGCAAAAACATGGCACAGTTCTCGTTCTTTTTATCTGCTCAGGAATCATTAAATGACAATGAATTTCTCATAAATAATGAGCCAGAATAATAAACATTATAGTGTACTATTCAATAAGTAGTGAGTGATGTTTTAAAATGTGAAAAATACACGAAGAAAACTTGGAGAAAAAAAATATTTGGAGAGTCGGATATTCATGTTAAAAAATCATTTTTATCGGGGGTGCGTCTCGTTAAATTTTGGCTTACCACATAATGTAGATATTTTCCTAACATAATATCATACTTCCTATCGATGTCTATCTCAATACCAGTCAGGAACTAGCAAAGTAGTAGCTGATGCATAATAGACTTCGGCGGAAAATTGACATGGCCGATCGGCGAGCGTTTTGCGTGAAGATCAACCGGGGGATACTACACTATGTCTAGTTTTGCGTCGATTATCGATGTACTGTGCGGTCCGACCAGTCCGTGCGCTATACGTGAACACGCACGGAGGATAGACAGAGATTAGGGGTATTCATGTATTACTCTCGGGTGCTTAACCCCCGGACGTAGAGGCTTTGTATTGCCCCACATACTTATTATTGTGTATGATAGTCGTGCGCTACATAATAATAGAAGTGTACAGAAAGTACAAGTTGGATTTGGATACGCACACAAGTACACTCAAGTACAATATAGAATACCAGCTCTAGAATGAATAGGGGACAGAAGGAAGGATTTAAGTGTCTATATAGGCTATTTTTGGCCAGGTTTTGATATCATTTTAACAAAGAAGACACATTATTCTTTCTCAAATGTATATTTGTGTAAATACAAACTTTCGGGGGGGGGGGGCAATGTGATTGAAAAAGGAAAATATGATTGTTCCCATTCCTGCTAATAATTTTATGGTTGTAAAAGTTCTGAAATGTGTTTTTATATTTGTAAACCATGGACTAATGAGAAGAGCCTTAAACAGGAATTTATTTTGGTAATTCCCAGGCATCCGATGATGGTAATATTCTATTTGATAATTCTTTTGTCAATTGTGTAACTCCAGTTCATGTGTATTCCTGGAAATAAAATATTACAAAAATTCTTTCCCTTATTCTCTTTTCCGTTTGATTTTGTTTTATAGTGACCCGCGGAATATATATCTGGTAATTTATTTTCTGATTTTGTTTATGTGTTTATGACCCTCGGATAAAAATCTTAGTGTGTGGTGGGCTGAACGGCTCAAATAAAACTTATAGAATTCTAATTTTCATCTTCAACATCATTATCACAATCATCATCGCCATCATCATCACGATCATTATCATCATCACCATAGCCATCATCACCATTAATTGCCATCATCACCATCACGATCACGACCAACAGCATTGGCATCATAATCACCGTCACCATTGCCATCATCACCACCACCATCAGCATTGCCATCACGATCATCATCGCCATCATCATCTTAATCACCGTCATGATCACCGTCATCATTATCATCATCACCATAGCCATCATGATCACCATCACCACCGACATCATCACCATTGCCATCATAATCACCGTCATCATCATCACCATGATCGCCATCACCACCGACATCATCACCATTGCCATCATCTCCACCATCACCACCATCACCATCATGCTCACCACCATCACAATCATCATCACCAACCTATCAAAATATGTCAATGCTCGACTATTTACATAATGTTCACCTTGTGTACCGGTAGGTACTATTTTTGGATGAAATACAAATCTGAAAAAATATCTTTTAAAAAGATTTTTTTTGTTTTGTTTTGTTTTGTTTGTTTGTTTTTTTTTTTGGGGGGGGGTGTTATTTAACAGGTCTGTGTAATTTACATTTCTTAATCAACATTCATGCTAACTAACCCAGAAGAAACCAGCTCTGGTTTCTTCTGAATAGCCTAGTAAACAGACAATGGTTAAACAAAAAATTATTATTAACACTACTAATAATAATAAATGAAATAGGACTAGGAATAAAATTTCAATTTTTTAACATCTATATTTTATTTATAAACTGACTTTGACATTTATGTTGAGACCATCACACGCATAAAATGTGTCGCTGAGAATAAAAGTATTATTAGATTAGAAATCGTCAAATTGTATAAAAGTTCAGTCGGTTTTCTATTAATTTAATAAATGCTTTGTTCGTGTGAAGCTCCGGAATGCCACCTTGGAAGTATGAGAGATACAAAAATGTAATCACTTGAAATTGAATTTTTCTTTTACTGAAAGAATAAACTGAACAAAATCCTTCTCATCCTTCTCCCAAACTCCCCGTTCAAGAATGTTTGTTCCTATGTGAAGCAAAACTGCTGTCGAATGTCGAGTCTTCAAATAAAGGCATGGAGTCCAGCAAATGTTGATCCAGGAACTTATGCGATGGAGACTGATGTGTGATGTCTGTGTCTTTCGAAAACTTTTTGTCAATGTTCCACAAGTTTCGATGGTTGAGTGCGTCTGTCAGAAAAACAACAAATGATAAGAAGGAGGAATATAAAATGGCTTAGTTCAATTTTGGGGGATTTGAAAAGATCTAATCAAAGTAGCTAGCCATTTATGGTAGACAAAACTGGCTTGCATTAAAATTTATCTTTTAAATGAAAATAAGTCAGGTGTCAGATTCATGAAGTTTTCCCTTCATTTTTCCACATGTGCACAAGTTGTAAAATGTAAGTGTTTAACTTTGGCTTTTTGTTTTAATTCTGCTCTTTTCATAATCATAATACAACTCGCACAAGGGAAATGCTGCTTATTTCTATGGCTGGTTGTAAAGTTTGAGTCGACCAGAAGTCAGAACCAAAGTTAGAGAATCCCTAAATTAATATAATTAATAATTTATATCCAGCTCAGCCGGCAGCCTCAGTTCTTTACAATTCGATCACAGAATGACAGATCACACCCCTTGATACTTGTCAAAACATGCTTAAACCCTTAGAAATATACTTATAAAACATATCATTTAGTCTAGATTTATAATGAATAGCAATGACTAATGAGCAGTCGATTTATTTACATTGCTGGCGATTCGCGACAACAAAAACTAAAAAGCTGACAAAAATATATACACATGGGACTACATAAATTTGTGCTGTATGCGCCACACAATGGCACAGCGACACGCAAGACACACCGCCATTCCTGACTGAAAAGCCGTAGCCATAGCAATTTCCCGCGGTTTCGAATCATTTTCCGTCTACTTCCGGTAGATTTCCAAAATATAGTCCAATAACTTGGGCATATTTCTTATTCAAACATTACTTGCGTCTACATGTTTTCAACATCAAACGATGGACTGGTTATCAAAGTCGACGTAGGATGCAAAAATTCGAAATAATATTATCAATACCAGTCAGGAACTAGCAAAATACGACACTATGTAATGAGTAGATAATTTCCGAGGACTAAAAAACGCTCTTTTTGTTTGCGATAAAAGTCGGCCAAAAATCAAACCAATTTGGGCAAATTTGGTGTCAAAGAACAGCGAAAATTTCAGAGATTGACTTACCCCATGATTCCACCATGATGAATTGCACTGTAAGCCGTATGAGGGCTACAAAATGATGCTACCAAAATCCCGTGGCTGGTCTCGTGTTTTACGATAGCGTTGTAAGCGAGCTTTTCACCGCACGAGAATCTGAATAAAAATTGCCGTACAGCCTCATTATCGCGCACGCTGCGGTCTGACTGTTTAGAGAAACCATGTACAGTATATTTGACCTTAAAATCTAAATAACAGTGAAATATGCATATTCTAGATTTTGTGTTTTTATATGAAATATTTTTTCTTACCTATCAACAGGCAGCATTTCAAGTCGTTTGCGACCAATATACCAAAATACTTGACAAAGACATTACACGTAAACGGAAAATAGGATTCTCAAATCACATTTTGTAGTAAAAAAATCACCATGATCTCATTATCTGTTTAAAAAATAAATGTCACCTCGTGTGTAGAGAATTGTCTCAGCTACAGCATATTTGAAGCTGGCAGAAAATCGAGCAAAAATAATCAAGATATTGCTTAAACAAGACTGGAATGTAGAATGAAGATTTCAGAAAAAGTCACCTCCCATAGAAGATACACGTAAAATTAGGCATTGTATTACATTGTTTGTGATTGTATGTGATATGTTATAATAGTCGAAGAAGATCATAAAATCAAATTTAAAACGACGGCAAAAAAAAAAAAAAAATTACCCACCAGGAATCGAACGTGGGTCGCCGGAATGGGAGGCAAGTGCTATGACCACTATACCAAAATAATCCCCATAGACATTACACGTGAACGGAAAATGGAATTCTCAAATCCCACTTTGCAAGTGAAATATGAGCATGATCCCGGCATCTGATCGAAAAATAAAGGGCACATTTGTGATAGCTTATTGTCTCAGCTACAACATACTCGAAGCTCAGCGAAAACGAAACTAAAACGACGGAGATATTGCTCGCGAAAGACAGGAATGTAGAATCCAGTTTTGAAAAAAGTCATGTCCCATAGAGAATACACGCAAAATGTGAAAAATTGACATGCCTCCTTTAATCGCAAAAATACGCCATGATGCCTTTGTCAAAATGAAAAATCGTGGAAACTGCATTTGTAGAAAATTGTCTCAGCTAGAACATATCAAAATTTGGAAGAAAATCGATCAATATTTACAGAGATACAATCAATTTTCCAAAAATATGCTGACGTCATAATATGCAAATTGAAATTTTGAGTTCGGAGGCCATTATGATGACGTCATGAGTTAATTGAGGGTCAAATGAGACATGAAATCATATCTCCGACTCATAATCTATCCAAATATGAAAAAAATTGGGAGTTCCCATCCATTCTGAAGAGTTACAATGAATTTTGTATAGGCATGTTTTTGCCCATATATGCTATGTATTACAAGAGCTCGCGCGCACGGACATTTATCTTGAATGGACGCTCATCTTGTTATTAATGGTCATTAAGAGATAAACATGGTATCAAATTGTTCGAAAAAATATGGGAAATATCATGAAAGAAAAAAAAATGGCGATTCTATGTTGTATAATCGTGTTACGCGCGAAACGCGCGCGCATGTGCGTGTGCGCGATTTTTTATAAAATGCTTAAAATGGCCTGAAACGTATCAAAATGAATTTGAGACGATTTGGAGCATTTTGAAATTTTGCGCGCGCTGACGCACGGACGTACGCATGCGCGCGTTTTGACCTGAAATTGACCGGACGGATATTGACCTTGATCATGATAAATATGAATGAAAAACGACTTTTCGTTATGAAGATATGATCATGAGTAGATTTTCAGAAAATTTAACAAAATGGCGCCTAGATGACGTCATCAGTCAAGGTCAAGGTTGAAAACCTTATTTTGCTTTGTTTATATGCCTATACATATGTGTGCCAAATTTCAAGGCATTTGATTGAGCCATTTTCAAGTTATCGTGCTAACAAAAAAGTGATTGGAAATAAGAAAAATAAAGAAATAATAAATAAAGAAATAAATAAAGGCAATTCTAACGAAAACATAAGGTGGTCTGTATTATATACAGCCCACCTGAAAACAGGTTAGTGCCACACTCTTCTTCAGTGGCCAGATGTGACAGATGTTTAATAATTTAATCCGTTTCTGATGCAGACACACATAAGGTGGCCTGCAACTGGCCAGACGGATTTCAAACTAACCTGTTGCTTGAAAAATGCGTATATGTTGTTGCTACAAAACTGTGCATCTGTAGTCTGTAGAGATGCTGCACGTATATATGTAGCAACGACGCGTTGTCATGTCATTAAATAGATATAGGGCGTGTCGCTCATCCTTCCTGAGCCATAGATGAAATGATGCCTTTACTGCGCATGAGCAAGAAAGTGACACTATCTTGTTCCTCAGCCTTGCGCCCACACCAAAATCGAGCGAGAGCACGGAGGAGTGTATTGTTGGAGAAACCACGACAACCTATCTCTATGGCCCAAAGTTCAATTCTCTAACCGTTCTGCTCAGCCTCTAGAAGCAGCTCTTCGTACTTCCTGTTCTTCCTCTCGTGAGCTCGCTGCATATTTGCCTCACGAGGTACCGTCAGCTCCAGAAGAAATGCCCTCTTTGAAGTGGGGGACCAAATTACAACATCAGGCCACAGGTTTGTTAAGACAATGGATGGAGGAAAAATTAACTTCTCCCCCAAGGCGATTTGAATGTTCCAATCGCTAGCTCCATCAAGGCAAGTCCTCTGCCTTCCTGTAGGAGTTCTGCCTGAACCATTTGTAGCCTCACCTTCCCTGACGAAATGGATATAGGATGCCTGTGTTCGGGTCGGCTTTTAGTTGTGTTCTGTTAACTCGTCTTCAAAGCATCCCTGATGATACCCAGTACACAGTTGTGACGCCAAATGTACCGGCCTTGTTGGAGACCTGTCGGGCAGCCAGCAAGAATATGAGTAGTCATTGCTCTTTGTTGACAAAGCTTGCAAGCATCGTCTTCACTTAATCCCCACCACTTCTGGTTTGCTGGTGATGCTACAGTGTTGTATGTCAAACCAATCATGAATTGCAGCAATTTAGGGCTGGTACATTACCAATGTAATATACACTCCATCAAAACGAGGACTCTTGCCATTTTTAAGTTTAAAAACAATATTAATAACTTCTTTTGGTGTACACGGAGTAAAAAATGCAGATGAATTATTTGTTATTACATATTGCATACAGTCCCCAGAGTTTACAAAAGAAGCAGACAGTGTATGGCCTATATTTACAAAGTATTTATTAAAAGCATTTGATAAACAATTGATAACATAAGGAATAACCTTGCTCTTCCAAATAATTTTTGTTTTATTATTATTCCAAATGGTCTAAAGAATATACATTATGTAGTGAAAACGAATGCAGTTTCAAAATAGCCCAGGCTATTTAGGGTTAAAGGTTATGCAAAGTTTTGGGCAATTTTGTAATTGGATAGATAGTAATTCTTTAAATTTTTTATATATTTGGATGCCCCTGTGGATTTATTATAAGCACTAAAAAATTGGCCCCTAAAACACTACTGCTTTCGAGCAAATTGAATAATCAAAATTTATCGGTGCTCCAGATAAATTTCAAATATTTCAAATAGCGCCTACATGTAAGGCCATTTCATGGTAGCTGCAACCATGAAAATCTCAGAATATGCAGTTCTGGTATATAATTTCCAAACAGGAATAGCAAATCGGTCGATTGTAGTCAAGAAACATAGTTTAAAGCTAAAGAAATATCAGCTTTGAGAGGGCGCTATACAACATAAAGAGTTTATTATTTACAATTGCATCACTTTAGATTCGATTTCAACCGCAACAACGATCATTGAATATTGTAAAATCGCATATGCTTCCAATATGTTCATTTGAACCAAATTCATGACCCAATACAAAAACTTTGTAATACCTTTAAAGCTATTGCTTCCTTCTGACATAGTATCTGCAGGTACTTTTCATAAACCAGCTTATTCTTAAACACCCTATAGTTCATGCAAAAACGATTTGACCAGGTAGCTGCGCTCCATTCCTGAATAGACATTTCAGAAAGCCTGATTTTCATAGTACATGTACTCATAATCCAGGCAGCACTATATCCTTCTCCTTGAGCTCACCAAATGTTTCCAAGTCCTGCGTAATCAAAACTGCAAGAAACTCAACCCATTGTGACTTGATATTAATTAGGTGGGCTGTATATAATACAGACCACCTTAAGTTTTCGTTAAAATTGCCTTTATTATCAGGTGGGCTGTATATAATACAGACCACCTTATGTTTTCGTTAGAATTGCCTTTATTATTTATTTATTTATTTCTTTATTTTTCTTATTTCCACCCACTTTTTTGTTAGCAAGATAACTTGAAAATGGCTCAATCAAATGCCTTGAAATTTGTCACACATATGTATAGGCATATGGACAAAGCAAAATAATGTTTTCAACCTTGACCTTGACTGATGACGTCATCTAGGCGCCATTTTGTAAAATTTTCTGAATATCTACTCATGATCATATCTTCATAACGAAAAGTCGTTTCTCATTCATATTTATCATGATCAAGGTCAATATCCGTCCGGTCAATTTCAGGTTAAAAACGCGCGCATGCGTCGTCCGCGCGTAGCGCAAAAATAAAATGCTCCAAATCGTCTCAAATTCATTTTGGATACGTTTTAGGCCATTTTAAGCATTTTATAAAAATCGCGCACACGCACATGCGCGTTTTCGCGTTACACCTTACACAACATAGAATCGCCATTTTTTTCTTTCATGATATTTCCCATATTTTTTCGAACAATTTGATACCATGTTTATCTCTTTAATGACCATTAATAACAAGATGAGCGTCCATCCAAATAAATGCCCGTGCGCGCGAGCTCTTGTAATACATAGCATATATGGGCAAAAACATGCCTATACAAAATTGATTGTAACTCTTCAGAATGGATGAGAACTCCCAATTTTTTTCATATTTGGATAGATTATGAGTCGGAGATATGATTTCATGTCTCATTTGACCCTCAATTAACTCATGACGTCATCATAATGGCCTCCGAACTTCAAATTTCAATTTGCATATTATGACGTCAGCATATTTTTGGAAAATTGATTGTATCTCTGTAAATATTGATTGATTTTCTTCTCAATTTTGATATGTTCTAGCTAAGACAATTCTCTACAAATGCAGTCTTCACGATTTTTCATTTTGACAAAGGCATCATGGCGTATTTTTGCGATTAAAGGAGGCATGTCAATTTTTCACATTTTGCGTGTATTCTCTATGGGACATGACTTTTTTCAAAACTGGATTCTACATTCCCGTCTTTCGCGAGCAATATCTCCGTCGTTTTAGTTTCGTTTTGCTGAGCTTCGAGTATGTTGTAGCTGAGACAATAAGCTATCACAAATGTGACCTTTATTTTTCGATCAGATGCCGGGATCATGCTCATATTTCACTTGCAAAGTGGGATTTGAGAATTCCATTTTCCGTTCACGTGTAATGTCTATGGGGATTATTTTGGTATATTGGTCGCAATTGACTTGAAACGTTGCATGTTGATAGGTAAGACAAAATATTTCATATAAAAACACAATCGAGAATATGCATATTTCATTATGTTATTTAGATTTTAAGGTTTAAGGTCAAATATACTGTACATGGTTTCTCGAAAAATATGCTTTGTAGACATCAATTTGGCACACAAATACCTGAATAAGAGGATTATTTCAAAAATTTAGGTCAAATCATGCCAATGGTATTTTAACTACTTAGTATGTAAATAAGGGTCAAAGGTCTAACATTTCACTGATCACTATCTCACTAACCATGTGTGTTATGCACTAATTGGAAAAGCCCACCTATACTTGTTCCGAAACAAGTATTACATGTCTAGTTTATTTTTCTTATTTCCACCCACTTTATTGTTAGCAAGATAATTTGAAAATGGCTCAATCAAATGCCTTGAAATTTGGCACACATATGTATAGGCATATGGACAAAGCAAAATAACGTTTTCAACCTTGACCTTGACTGATGACGTCATCTAGGCGCCATTTTGTAAATTTTCTGAAAATCTACTCATGATCATATCTTCATAACGGAAAGTCGTTTCTCATTCATATTTATCATGATCAAGGTCAATATCCGTCCGGTCAATTTCAGGTTAAAAACGCGCGCACATGCGTCCGCGCGTTAGCGCGCAAAATTTCAAAATGCTCAAAATCGTCTCAAATTCATTTTGCATACGTTTCAGGCCATTTTAAGCATTTTATAAAAATCGCGCACACGCACATGCGCGCGTTTTCGCGCGTAACACCATTACACAACATAGAATCGCCATTTTTTTCTTTCATGATATTTCCCATATTTTTTCAAACAATTTGATACCATGTTTATCTCTTATTGACCATTAATAACAAGATGAGCGTCCATTCAATATAAATGTCCGTGCGCGCGAGCTCTTGTAATACATAGCATATATGGGCAAAAACATGCCTATACAAAATTCATTGTAACTCTTCAGAATGGATGGGAACTCCCAATTTTTTTCATATTTGGATAGATTATGAGTCGGAGATATGATTTCATGTCTCATTTGACCCTCAATTAACTCATGACGTCATCATAATGGCCTCCAAACTCAAAATTTCAATTTGCATATTATGACGTCAGCATATTTTTGGAAAATTGATTGTATCTCTGTAAATATTGATCGATTTTCTTCCAAATTTTGATATGTTCTAGCTGAGACAATTTTCTACAAATGTTGTTGCCACAATTCTTTATTTTGACAAAGGCATCATGGCGTATTTTTGCGATTAAAGGAGGCATGTCAATTTTTCACATTTTGCGTGTATTCTCTATGGGACATGACTTTTTCTCAAAACTGGATTCTACATTCCGTCTTTCGCGAGCAATATCTCCGTCGTTTTAGTTTTGTTTTTGCTGAGCTTTGAGTATGTTGTAGCTGAGACAATAAGCTATCACAAATGTGCCCTTTATTTTTCGATCAGATGCCGGGATCATGCTCATATTTCACTTGCAAAGTGGGATTTGAGAATTCCATTTTCCGTTCACGTGTAATGTCTATGTGGATTATTTTGGTATAGTGGTCATAGCACTTGCCTCCCATTCCGGCGACCCAAGTTCGATTCCTGGTGGGTCATTTTTTTTTTTTTTTTGCCGTAGTTTTGAATTTGATTTCATGATTTTCTTCGACTATTATAACATATTATCATATACTATCACAAACAATGTAATAAAATGCCTAATTTTGCGTGTTATATCTATGGGAGAAATATGTCAATCGTTTGAGTACAACCTTATGGGAAATCTGAGTCCTTGTCGTGTATTGATTTTTTATTCATAGTTGGATAGAGTATGAGTCGGAGATATGATTTCTTATAAAAAAACAAAATCTAGAAAATGCATATTTCATTTTGATATTTAGATTTAAGGGTCAAAGGTCAAATATACTGCACATGGTTTCTCTAAAACCATGCATTGTATAGACTTGAAATTTGGCACACTAATAGACCTGAATAAGAGGATTATTTCAAAAAATAAGGTCAAATCATGCCAATGTTATCTTAACTACTTAGTATGACACTATACATGTGTGGCATGCACTTGGAACAGCCCACCTATACTTGTTATTAACAAGTATTACATGTCTAGTTTATTATTATTTATTAGGTGGGCTGTATATAATACAGACCACCTTATGTTTTCGTTAAAATTGCCTTTATTATTATTCTTTATTTTTCTTATTTCCAAGCACTTTTTTGTTAGCAAGATAATTTGAAAATGGCTCAATCATATGTCTTGAAATTTGGCACACATATGTATAGGCATATGGAGAAAACAATAAGGTTTTCAACCTTGACCTTGACTGATGACGTCATCTAGGCGCCATTTTGTGAAATTTTCTGAAAATCAACTCATGATCATATCTTCATAACGGAAAATCATTTCTCATTCATATTTATCATGATCAAGGTCAATATCCGTCCAGTCAATTTCAGGTCAAAAACGCGCGTGCGCATACGTCCGCGCGTCAATCGCGCGCAAAATTTCAAAATGCTCCAAATCGTCTCAATTCATTTTGCATACGTTTCAGGCCATTTTAAGCATTTTATAAAAAATCGCGCACACGCACATGCGCGCTTTTTGCGTAACACCATTACACAACATAGAATCGCCATTTTTTTTCTTTCATGATATTTCCCATATTTTTTCGAACAATTTGATACCATGTTTATCTCTTTATGACCATTAATAACAAGATGAGCGTCCATTCAAGATAAATGTCCGTGCGCGAGCTCTTGTAATACATAGCATATATGGGCAAAAACATGCCTATACAAAATTCATTGTAACTCTTCAGAATGGATAGGAACTCCCAATTTTTTTTCATATTTGGATAGATTATGAGTCGGAGATATGATTTCATGTCTCATTTGACCCTCAATTAACTCATGACGTCATCATAATGGCCTCTGAACTCAAAATTTCAATTTGCATATTATGACGTCAGCATATTTTTGGAAAATTGATTGTATCTCTGTAAATATTGATCGATTTTCTTCCAAATTTTGATATGTTCTAGCTGAGACAATTCTCTACAAATGCAGTATTCACAATTTTCATTTTGACAAAGGCATCATGGCGTATTTTTGCGATTAAAGGAGGCATGTCAATTTTCACATTTTGCGTGTATTCTCTATGGGACATGACTTTTTCAAAACTGGATTCTACATTCCGTCTTTCGCGAGCAATATCTCCGTCGTTTTAGTTTGGTTTTCGAGCTTCGAGTATGTTGTAGCTGAGACAATAAGCTATCACAAGTGTGCCCTTTATTTTTCGATCAGATGCCGGGATCATGCTCATATTTCACTTGCAAAGTGGGATTTGAGAATTCCATTTTCCGTTCACGTGTAATGTCTATGGGATTATTTTGGTATAGTGGTCATAGCACTTGCCTCCCATTCCGGCGACCCAAGTTCGATTCCTGGTGGGTCAATTTTTTTTTTTTTTGCCGTCGTTTTGAATTTGATTTTATGATCTTCTTCGACTATTATAACATATTATCATATACTATCACAAACAATGTAATAAAATGCCTAATTTTGCGTGTTATATCTATGGGAGAAATATGTCAATCGTTTGAGTACAACCTTATGGGAAATCTGAGTCCTTGTCGTGTATTAATTTTTTATTCATAGTTGGATAGAGTATGAGTCGGAGATATGATTTCTTATAAAAAATAAAATCTAGAAAATGCATATTTCATTTTGATATTTAGATTTGAGGGTCAAAGGTCAAATATACTGTACATGGTTTCTCTAAAACCATGCATTGTATAGACTTGAAATTTGGCACACTAATAGACCTGAATAAGAGGATTATTTAAAAAAAATAAGGTCAAATCATGCCAATGTTTTCTTAACTACTTAGTATGTCACTAAACATGTGTGGCATGTACTTGGAACAGCCCACCTATACTTGTTATTAACAAGTATTATATGTCTAGTTTATTTTCTTATTTCCAATCACTTTTTGTTAGCAAGATAACTTGAAAATGGCTAGATCAAATGCCTTGAAATTTAGCATACATATGTATAGGCATATGAAAAAATCAAAATAACGTTTTCAACCTTGACCTTGACTGATGACGTCATCTAGGCGCCATTTTGTAAAATTTTCTGAAAATCTACTCATGATCATATCTTCATAACGAAAAGTCGTTTTTCATTCATATTTATCATGATCAAGGTCAATATCCGTCCGGTCAATTTCAGGTCAAAAACGCATCGCGTCGTCCGTGCTTAGCAGCGCAAAATTAAAATGTTCTTAATCGTCTCAAATTCATTTTGCATACGTTTTAGGCCATTTTAAGCATTTTATAAAAATCGCGCCACGCACATGCGCGCGTTTTCGCGCGTTACACCATTACAAACATAGAATCGCCATTTTTTTCCTTCATGATATTTCCCATATTTTTCGAACAATTTGATACCATGTTTATCTCTTTATGACCATTAATAACAAGATGAGCGTCCATTCAAGATAAATGTCCGTCGCGCGAGCTCTTGTAATACATAGCATATATGGGCAAAAACATGCCTATACAAAATTCATTGTAACTCTTCAGAATGGATGGGAACTCCAAATTTTTTATATTTGGATAGATTATGAGTCGGAGATATGATTTCATGTCTCATTTGACCCTCAATTAACTCATGACGTCATCATAATGGCCTCCGAACTCAAAATTTCAATTTGCATATTATGACGTCAGCATATTTTTGGAAAATTGATTGTATCTCTGTAAATATTGATCGATTTTCTTCCAAATTTTGATATGTTCTAGCTGAGACAATTTTCTACAAATGCAGCCTTCACAATTTTTCATTTTGACAAAGGCATCATGGCGTATTTTTGCGATTAAAGGAGGCATGTCAATTTTTTTACATTTTGCGTGTATTCTCTATGGGACATGACTATTTTTTCAAAACTGGATTCTACATTCCGTCTTTCGCGAGCAATATCTCCGTCGTTTTACTTTTGTTTTGCTGAGCTTGAGTATGTTGTAGCTGAGACAATAAGCTATCACAAGTGTGCCCTTTATTTTTCGATCAGATGCCGGGATCATGCTCATATTTCACTTGCAAAGTGGGATTTGAGAATTCCATTTTCCGTTCACGTGTAATGTCTATGGGATTATTTTGGTATAGTGGTCATAGCACTTGCCTCCCATTCCGGCGACCCACGTTCGATTCCTGGTGGGTCAATTTTTTTTTTTTTTTTTGCCGTCGTTTTGAATTTGATTTTATGATCTTCTTCGACTATTATAACATATTATCATATACTATCACAAACAATGTAATAAAATGCCTAATTTTGCGTGTTATATCTATGGGAGAAATATGTCAATCGTTTGAGTACAACTTTAAATCTGAGTCCTTGTCGTGTATTAATTTTTATTCATAGTTGGATAGAGTATGAGTCGGAGATATGATTTCTTATAAAAAACAAAATCTAGAAAATGCATATTTCATTTTGATATTTAGATTTGAGGGTCAAAGGTCAAATATACTGTACATGGTTTCTCTAAAACCATGCATCGTACAGACTAGAAATTTGGTACACTAATAGACCTGAATAAGAGGATTATTTCAAAAAAATAAGGTTAAATCATGCCAATATTTTCTTAACTACTTAGTATGTCACTAAACATGTGTGGCATGTACTTGGAACAGCCCACCTATACTTTTTATTAACAAGTATTATATGTCTAGTTATTAACAAGTATTACATGTCTAGTTTCTTTATTTTTCTTATTTCCAATCACTTTTTTGTTAGCAAGATTACTTGAAAATGGCTCAATCAAATGCCTTTAAATTTGGCATACATATGTATAAGCATATGGACAAAGCAAAATAAGGTTTTCAACCTTGACCTTGACTGATGACGTCATCTAGGCGCCATTTTGTAAAATTTTCTGAAAATCTACTCATGATCATATCTTCATAACGAAAATTCGTTTCTCATTCATTTTTATCATGATCAAGGTCAATATCCGTCCGGTCAATTTCAGGTCGAAAAAGCGCATGCGTCGTCCACGTTAGCCTTGCGCAAATTTCAAAATGCTCAAAATCGTCTCAAATTCATTTTGCATACGTTTTAGGCCATTTAAGCATTTTATAAAATCGCGCAACGCACATGCTTGCGCGTTTTTGCGTAACACCATTACACAACAAAGAATCGCCTTTTTTTCTTTCATGATATTTCCCATATTTTTTCGAACAATTTGATACCATGTTTATCTCTTTATGACCATTAATAACAAGATGAGCTTCCATTCAAGATAAATGTCCGTGCGCGCGAGCTCTTGTAATACATAGCATATATGGGCAAAAACATGCCTATACAAAATTCATTGTAACTCTTCAGAATAGATGGGAACTCCCAAATTTTTTTCATATTTAGATAGATCATGAGTCGAAGATATGATTTCATGTCTCATTTGACCCTCAATTAACTCATGACGTCATCATAATGGCCTCCGAACTCAAAATTTCAATTTGCATATTATGACGTCAGCATATTTTTGGAAAATTGATTGTATCTCTGTAAATATTGATCGATTTTCTTCCAAATTTTGTTATGTAATAGCTGAGACAATTCTCTACAAATGCAGTTCCCACATTTTTTAATTTTGATAAAGGCATCATGGCGTATATTTGCGATTAAAGGAGGCATGTCAATTTTTCACATTTTGCGTGTATTCTCTATGGGACATGACATTTTTTCAAAACTGGATTCTACATTCCCGTCTTTCGCGAGCAATATCTCCGTTGTTTTACTTTTGTTTTTGCTGAGCTTCGAGTATGTTGTAGCTGAGACAATAAGCTATCACAAATGTGCCCTTTATTTTTCGATCAGATGCCGGGATCATGCTCATATTTCACTTGCAAAGTGAGATTTGGGAATTTCATTTTCCGTTCACGTGTAATGTCTATGTGGATTATTTTGGTATAGTGGTCATAGCACTTGCCTCCCATTCCGGCGACCCAAGTTCGATTCTGGTGGGTCATTTTTTTTTTTTGCCGTAGTTTTGAATTTGATTTCATGATTTTCTTCGACTATTATAACATATTATCATATACATCACAAACAATGTAATAAAATGCCCAATTTTGCGTGTTATATCTATGGGAGAAATATGTCAATCGTTTGAGTACAACCTTATGGGAAATCTGAGTCCTTGTCGTGTATTGATTTTTTATTCATAGTTGGATAGAGTATGAGTCGGAATATGATTTCTTATAAAACAAAATCTAGAAAATGCATATTTCATTTTGATATTTAGATTTAAGGGTCAAAGGTCAAATATACTGCACATGGTTTCTCTAAAACCATGCATTGTATAGACTTGAAATTTGGCACACTAATAGACCTGAATAAGAGGATTATTTCAAAAAATAAGGTCAAATCATGCCAATGTTATCTTAACTACTTAGTATGACACTATACATGTGTGGCATGCACTTGGAACAGCCCACCTATACTTGTTATTAACAAGTATTACATGTCTAGTTTATTATTATTTTTATTTTTCTTATTTCCAATCACTTTTGTTAGCAAGATAACTTGAAAATGGCTAGATCAAATGCCTTGAAATTTAGCATACATATGTAGGCATATGAAAAAATCAAAATAAGGTTTCCCTTGACCTTGACTGATGACGTCATCTAGGCGCCATTTTGTAAAATTTTCTGAAAATCTACTCATGATCATATCTTCATAACGAAAAGTCGTTTTTCATTCATATTTATCATGATCAAGTCAATATTCTTCCGGTCAATTTCAGGTCAAAAAAGCGCGCTATCGTCCGTCTTGCGTTAGCAAAATTTAAAATGTTCTTAATCGTCTCAATTCATTTATACGTTTTAGGCCATTTTAAGCATTTTATAAAAAATCGCGCACACGCACATGCGCAGCGTTTTCGCGTTACACCATTACAAAACATAGAATCGCCACTTTTTCCTTCATGATATTTCCCATATTTTTTGAACAATTTGATACCATGTTTATCTCTTTGACTATTAATAAGAAGATGAGCGTCAATTCAAGATAAATGTACGTAGGTATGAGCTCTTGTAATACATAGCATATATGGGCAAAAACATGCCTATACAAAATTCATTGTAACTCTTCAGAATGGATGGGAACAAATTTTTTTGTTTGGATAGATTATAGTGGAATATGATTTAATGTCTTGACCCTTAATTAACTCATAAAGTCATCATAATGGCCTCGAACTCAAAATTTCAATTTGCATATTATGACGTCAGCATATTTTGGAAAATTGATTGTATCTCTGTAAATATTGATGATTTTCTTCCAAATTTTGATATGTTTAGCTGAGACAATTTTCTACAAATTTATGCAATTTACAATTTTTTCATTTTGACAAAAGCATCATGGCGTATTTTGCGATTAAGCGAGGCATGTCAATTTTTCACATTTGCGTGTATTCTCTAGGACATGACTTTTTTCAAAACTGGATTCTACATTCCCGTCTTTGCGAGCAATATCTCCGTTGTTTTACTTTTGTTTTGCTGAGCCGAGTATGTTGTAGCTGAGACAATAAGCTATCACAAGTGTGCCCTTTATTTTCGATCAGATGCCGGATCATGCTCATATTTCACTTGCAAAGTGGGATTTGAGAATTCCATTTTCGTTCACGTGTAATGTCTATGGATTATTTTGGTATAGTGGTCATAGCACTTGCCTCCCATTCAGCGACCCAAGTTCGATTCCTGGTGGGTCAATTTTTTTTTTTTTTTTGCCGTCGTTTATGAATTTGATTTTATGATCTTCTTCGACTATTATAACATATTATCATATACTATCACAAACAATGTAATAAAATGCCTAATTTTGCGTGTTATATCTATGGGAAATATGTCAATCGTTTGAGTACAACTTTATGGGAAATCTGAGTCCTTGTCGTGTATTAATTTTTATTCATAGTTGGATAGAGTATGAGTCGGAATATGATTTCTTATAAAAAACAAAATCTAATGCATATTTCATTTTGATATTTAGATTTGAGGGTCAAAGGTCAAATATACTGTACATGTTTCTCTAAACCATGCATCGTACTAGACTAGAAATTTGGCACACTAATAGACCTGAATAAGAGGATTATTTCAAAAAAATAAGGTTAAATCATGCCAATATTTTCTTAACTACTTAGTATGTCACTAAACATGTGTGGCATCACTTGGAACAGCCCACCTATACTTTTTATTAACAAGTATTATATGTCTAGTTATTAACAAGTATTACATGTCAGTTTCTTTATTTTTCTTATTTCCAATGCTTTTTGTTAGCAAGATTACTGAAAATGGCTCAATCAAATGCCTTTAAATTTGGCATACATATGTATAGCTTGCCTGGACAAAGCAAAATAAGGTTTTCAACGTATGACGGTAGCGCCATCTAGCCATTGTAAAATTTTCTGAAAATCTACTCATGATCATATCTTCATGCGAAAGTGCGTTTCTCATTCATTTATCATGATCGAGGTCAATATCCGTCCGGTCAATTTCAGGT